>CM053769.1:694988804-695045501 GCA_028658325.1 Potorous gilbertii | reverse complement strand
CCAAGCTGAAGTGAGGGCCTAGTTGAGATTGTATAACAAAAATCTGTAGTGAAACCAGTTGGCATGTTGGCAATTGTGGGACTTTCTTCAGCTCAGTTTAGCAATACCTCTAAGTCACAGCGCAAGAGGCCAACGTTGAGAAGGATGCTGAATTTTGACATGGAATGAGTAAAAACAGGACCAAGAGGGAGCTAGAATTATAAAATTCAAAAGCACAGAGCCACAACATCGTGCAGTTTGGCCTTCATTGTACTATAGGTTATATGTTATATAGGGTATCCAGCACCCCTGATGGGAGGGCTGCCATGCCCTTTTCTGAGCTGCTCATCTACCTTTGGTGTCCACCTGTCACCCAACTCTCGCCTGTGACTCCAAAAAGCTATAGCATGTGTGGTAGCAACATCCAGCTAAAACCATCTCAGCAGATGGGCCAAATCAGGTTGGGGATAACCACCAGGCCCCAAACCCATCAGTGAGGAGGGGGTGTCTACCCCAAGAATGTGAAAACATCCTGCAGGATAATGGGCAAAAGAGAGCGATTTGTTAACAGCCAGGAAGACAACTGGAGCAGGAACTTTGGAAACTTAAAGTCTGTTTGGATATCAAAGATGGCAAGGTCATCTGCTGCATCCCAGGCCCTCAACAATGGTGGTAACTTTTGTCTTTCCACTGGACTTCAGTGACTCTGGAAGAGAGAGTGAGGCTCATGATTGTGTGTAAATCTGCCTCATTTAAATCCAATTCATGTATAAGTCAAGACATTGCCCCATGATGTCACTGGTCCTCTCCAAAAACAAGGACAAACAACTTGTGTGGGGACAGGGAGTGAGATCTGCTCTAATGACTCTGATAGCTTTCTCCTGGCCCTCAGGGGATTCTATTATATGTCTAGAGGACTATCTGTATCCCTGGGTACACATGTGGTTCTCCAGCAAAGAATTTTCTTCATTGTTTATGGTCCAGGTACAAAGTCTCTGTATTTTTGTTGGGTTCCTAGATAAAACTCATCCCACATTCAGGGCTATTTTGGTTTGAACATTTATATTGACATTGATGGTTTTTTCCCTTTGTTGTAGAAACATACACATGACTCAAATGCTAATCTTTCTACAGGAAACCTAGGAATTCCCCAGGACTGAACCACTGGGCTTGGTACACACACACACACACACACACACACACACACACACACACACACACACATACGCACACACGCACGCACACACGCACACACATATACTTACAGATAAATATGTTATTTAGTTGTTCAGTCATGTCCAATGTTTTGTGACCTCATTTAGAATTTTCTTAGCAAAAATAGTAAAGTAGTTTACTATTTCCAGCTCCAGCTCATTTTACAGATGAGGAAACTGACACAAAAAGGGTTAAATGACTTGCCCTGAACTACATAGCTGGTAAATGTCTGACCATATTTGAACTCAGATCTTCCTGACTCCAGACTCAGTTCTGTATCTACTGTGCTATCTAGCTGCCCATAAATGAATATATTCACACACAAATATATGTGTGTAGGGCATATATGTACATATATATATTTTACATGTATGTGCTATAATATATGTGTATAAAGATATATGTAAGCACATGTATGTATACATGTGCACATATGCATTTTAACTTAATGGCATTGAAAATAATTCTGCTTTGGGATTTCTATGGCATCACTTACAATGACTAGCGATACCTTGGCATGTTGTAAAGCCAGTGCTGGCAGTCACTGATCTAGGTGATTTCACCCTGGCTTAGGAGACAGAGAAGCCAGAGACTAGAGGTTAGCTCAGACACTCCTTTTCACTCCAAATTGGGGCAATTTCTTTCACTTCTCTGCACCTCATCGGAGAAGTGCGCTGTTCCTTTTCACCACGCAGGGATAACGAGAAGATTAACAAACTAATGTGAGAAGGACTGAATATTGTTAAATTATATGTGGGTTTATAAGTGAGGGAAGTCATTGGCAGCAGCCAACAGTGTAACCACTGAATGTGAACCCTGATGCAATAACTTCCTTCTTTATGTAGAAGGTCTTCCTACATAATGAAAAACTATACATCAGGCTTGCAAAAAAGAAAAAAAGACTCAGTCTGCAAAAATTCTCCACAGCCTATAAAATTTACATTGACTGCACACAGTAACTAACGCCCTTCCTTCCCTCAGACTATAGGCATCCTCCTCTACTGGGCTGCTGCTTCAGTCACAATGCTCTGGCTCAGCCCACAATGTTCCTGTCAGTGACCGGATCTGGAATGGTGGTTCCGTTGCCAGGTCTCTTACTATCTTCAGTACTTTGCACACACAGAGGAAGGGACCAGGGGGAAGGACATGTTTCATACCATCATGGTGGAATGTGTGTTGGGTCTAATGGAGATTTAGAAAGGGCAAGGTTAAGGTGTAGGATACTTGAAATTCACATCCAATAAAAGAATAAAACATTATTAAAATATGATTATAACAACTTAACAGTATTTTCAAGATGATAGAACATAAAATTAAGTCACACTCATGGATAACTTGATAAAATGAATAAAAATATGTACCATGTGCCAAGTACTCTGCCTTGGTCAGACCACTGATAAATTGTTCTCATCTCTGGTACCACACTTGAGGAAAGATGCTGAGAAGATCCAAAAGCAACCAGAATAATGAAAGGCCTTGAAATGATGCCATGCGGAAAACGGTTACAGGAACAAAGTATGTATAGCCTTGAAAAGAGTAGTCTTAGGGGCACATGCTAATTGTCATAAGGGATGATAGACTTATTCTGCTTTGCCCCAGAAGTTTATCCAAGATTGAGATATATGAAGAGTACTTTTTTTAATGGGAGCTAGTTAGTTATAGAATGTGCTACCTTGGAAAGTGATAGTTTCTTCTATCTTTGAGATTTCCAGGTAAAGATTAGCAGGTGCAACCTGGATGAGAATCCAGTAATGGAAAGTGAGGAATGGTAAGAGAGGGCCGAGAAAAACCAAGGGACAGAAGTGTCACAAAAACCTGGAGAAGAGAGAGTATTCAGGAAATGGGGTCATGACTGACAAAGTCAAAGTCTGTAAAAAGGTCAAGAAGGGTGAGGATTGAGAAGAGACCGTTGGATCTGGTGAGTCAGAGATCTTTGGTAACAAATCGGTAACTTTAGAGAATTACCTCTAAAGTGACAAAGTCCCTAACTGCTATACCCATATATGACAGTCTGTTTCTCCATGCCTGAAATGTTCTTCCTGCTCATCTCCAAATAATTTTATTCCTTCAAGGATCAGCTCAAGTACTAACACCTTCCCAAGGTCAAGGTCATTTACTGCATCTCTGACCATTGCCAGTCATCTTGACTCTCATCTTCTGGCTAGACTTCAATGACTGGAGGAGAGAGCGGGTCTGCCTCACTTAAGTCCAGTTCACCAGCAAGTCAAGATATCAGCCTTATGATGAGAATGAAGAATAAACAGCAAATTCCTTATACTGCAATGTTTCATTTATATTTGCTTTTACTTTTCCATGTATATGTTGTTTTCCCCAGGAAAACATAAACTCTTTGAGGGTAAAGATTGTTTCTGATTGATCTTTGAATTCTAAGCAGCTAACTGATAAATGCTTGTTGAAGTAAATTTTAATGGATTCTAAGCAGCTAACTGATAAATGCTTGTTGAAGTAAATTTTAATGGATTCAGTTTAATTTAGCTTAATTCTTGGAGGTATTTTAGAGGGGCGCATGGTCAAGGTCAGATGGGAAGAGATTGGCTCTGAGACTGTTTTGAGCTCTGAGATTCTCTGGGAACCCATGATTTGGTGGCTAATGTTCAGTGTGACCTCGCTCCTTTAGAGATGCTTTCCTATTGCTGTTCTCCACATGTTACAGAGAAGAACATATGAAATCATCGGCAGGCTGACACTCTGACCCAAACTTGGAAAGCTTCGACATTGACTAATAACTCTTGATTAACCAATTGAGAACTCCCTGCACTGAAGAATAGAAACTGACTCAAAGGGGACATTATTAATGATCCAAGTATGCTATGGTCCTATTAATAATCCATTGAGGGCTAATAGGATGAAGACTCGCCTTAGAGTCAGGAAGACCTGGATTCGTGATCAGATTCCCTACATAGCTATGTGACCTTGGGCAAGTCACTTAACCTCAAAGTGCCTCTAAGAAACTCTCTAGGACTTTAACTAGCAGACTGGCAAGGATTCAGAATTGTCGTCAGTGTGAATTGGCATAGGAAATTTCCTCTCTGGGAGTTCCTTATGCTAATAAATTCAAATGGCCAACGAAAAAACACTATTACAACAATAACTGACATGTATGTAGTGTTCATCTCCATTAACTCTACACTGAAACTTCATCATGTATAGAGGTGACTGAATTCCTGAAAGCTATTCCAGCAGAGGACAAACCCTGTCAGGCCCTATTAGTCTGGACCAGCCTAGCCAAGGTCAAAGATTTTTATTACAAGGTTGGCCAAAAGATAATGAATATTTTGGCCATACTTTACTGTCTATCTCCTAAAATGAGGAAAGGTTGTGATCTGTCCTGATGGACTGACAAAATCATTCTCCTTCAAATACTGAAATACAATAAGACCTTGAGGAGTCTTATATCCATATCTATTAACCCAGATAAGACTCAGTTGAGACTGTCTACCTGATTTGAGGAGCCATTGCAAGTCTTATTTCAAAGTAAAAATTATGTTCCTGAGGGCACAGGAATAACAAAAATTCACATACATGTGTATATGTGCATGTATTATTAATATAAATACATATATGTATGCATTTGTTCATCTATCTATATAAAATGACTCATTTTTCACAAGTTTGTTTTAAAGAAAACACTTTAAAGTCTTCACAATACTGTGTATAGGTATATGTAAGTGTGTGCATGTGTGTATTCATTGTAGCATTCTGTAACAAAGAAAGAATAGCAGAGTGGATACCCTTGACAAAATCTATGGTATATGATTATAATGGAATATCATTACTCAAGAAATGAGGAAGACAGGCAGCTAGTTGGCACAGGGGATAGAGCCCTGAACCTGGAGGAAGGAAGATCAGGCTTTGAATCCTACCCCTGAACAAATTCTATAACATCTCAGCTGCACTTTCCTCATTTTGTAACTACCAATAGTATCTATCTCAGAGATTGGTGAGAATCAAATGAGAAAACGTATGTGGAGTGCTTTGCAGACTGATGTCTGTCTGTTATTACATACATGCATACATAGACACACACACATATATATAATATATATATATATATAATAGTGATTGTTAGTATATAAAAAAATCCCCCCATATTTAGGAAGATTCATATGAACGGATGCAGAGCAAAAGAAACAGAATCAAGGGAACATATGGGGGTTCTAAAAGTCAATAAAGATTTAAGTTATTAAAGCTTAAAACGGTCCTAAGATTTTTGGACCCTATCCCTTCCCTTGCCCCTTGCACCCAGTAATTAAAATGAGATCATCAAAAGGGAGTTGAAATCTGGCTCTTAGAATGAGCGTTGAAGGCTCTGCAGAAGAGATCATGAAATGGACCTTCCTCCTCATGGGACAATGAAGCAAAGGACAGAGTATGGCATAAACTTTCAGACACCATTACTACGTGAGATGAGGCAGCTGGTGGTGAAGTAGATGGAGTGCTACACTGACCTGAGTTCAAGTCTGGCTTCAGACACTAGCCTTGAGATCCTGGCCAAGTCACGTAACCTCTATCTGCTTTAATTTCTTAGCAAGATAGTGCTAACCTCCCAAGGTGCCATGGGATCAAATGATAATATTTGCACAGCTTGAAGAGGTGTATACGTGCCAGCTCTATTAGGTGGTGGTGATGGTGATGTTTCTGCTTGATTGATTTTCTTTATCACTAGGGAGTTTTCAGTGTTTGGGAGGGGGGAGGAAGTTTGAAATGATTGTAATGTAAAAATAGAAGACATCAATAAAACAAGAACAGCCTGGTGATGCAAATAGCCCAGGCACCTTATTTTGCAAAGATGATTAGTGGTGACCCAGGTATAAAGTGGCAGAGCCAGGGTTTTCCACTTAGGTTTCCTTATGCCAAGTCAAGTATTCTTTCCAACACTTAGCGCAGTGCCCAGTGCATCATGCACTCATTCATAATTGTTTTTCATAATCAAAGAGGACCAAAATGACATTACTATGACAGGGTCAATGTATGATGTGGCCAGCTGTGACTGATCAAACCAATATGAGCTCAGGAGGCTCTACCATAGGTTTGGCACAAACAGTGTGTATCTGGTTTATTATAGGCACTTAATAAA
Source organism: Potorous gilbertii (assembly GCA_028658325.1). Classification (NCBI taxonomy): domain Eukaryota; kingdom Metazoa; phylum Chordata; class Mammalia; order Diprotodontia; family Potoroidae; genus Potorous; species Potorous gilbertii. The sequence continues at coordinate 695,039,209 of CM053769.1, read as the reverse complement.
TGTTTATTGACTGACTCAATTTTCCACTGAGTCATTCCAAGCTCATTAGGGAGAGGTCACGCATGTGTAGGCAGGTTAACATGAGCAGTTCTTTGAATGATGCAGGTTGTACTTTGCAAGTATACTGGTCAGCATAGAGCAGGATCCTCCATACAAATTAACAAAGACACTGCAGAGCTGGAAATCATTGACAAGTCCCTTCTTGAGCGCACCATGGGAATGTTCTGGAGTGAAGTTGGGAGGGACCTTAGTGGTTTTACAGCAGCTGGGGATGCAGAGATTAAATATCAGGCACAACTTTACAAGAACAGTATAAACTCTGCAGCTCAAGGGAGAGAAATGGTCCTCATCAGAGGCCAGGTACGCTTCCCTACTTGATCTCCCACCCATTTTCCTTTGCTTCCTTCTAGGAGGATAATCAGTTATAGGAATGGAACCCTGAAAAACCAAATCGATGTTTTTAAATTAAATCTATCCACAAAAACCCATGTACAACAAGGAAGGTTAGTTCTGGGAATATGCTGCATTTTTATTCATTTTATCCAATTTTCCATGAGAGTGATTTAATTTTATGTTCTATAACTTTAATGCTGTTAAAGTGTTGGAATTCAATTTTTTACAATGCTATGATTTTAAATAGGATGTGAATTTCAAGAATCCTAGGGGAATCCTTCCCCCTTTCTCCCTCCCCTCCTGACAAATTAACTGAAGCTGACCCTCCCATCTCTGTCTAAGACTGAAGCTCTCCACACTCCCTGTTCCCTGCCCCATATTTCCCAATACAGGTGACCATAAAGATGGCATCTACCTTGGTTGAAAACAATGAAGGACAGAAAATAAGGATTTAGAAGGGGGTTCTGGGAGATTGCCAAAGACCAAGTCAGACTAAGAGCCAACTTTGCCCGGGGCCTGGGAGCACCATGGCCTGAGTATTCAGGGAGCAGGAATCGGGGTCTTTTCTCTGTTCACTGCAAACCTAATCCACTCTTTTCTTTCTTCTGGGTCAAAGACAGATTCCCAAAGTTGGCACATGTTTTTGCAGTCAGCAAAACGATGATATCACTCAGTGAACTCAAGCAAAGTTTTCTTCATCCACCCTGATCAGTATGTTTGCAGAAAATAATCAGGTTTTTACCAGCAGAACCAGTCAGGCTTACGCAGAGACCGCTTGGTACCGTTTGAAGGACGCAGACCAGAGGCCCACTTGAGCCTAAATATGGAATCTACCAGCTTACCTTGGTCTTTAAGAGATGCGTTTCTTTGGGTGAAGACTCTCCGTCCTAGAGGGGATCTTTCTTAGAATATGAATACCTCCTTTGAACTATTTTATTATGAATTAGAATAACGACCTAGTCACCTGATAGGCCCCAAGGGGAAAAAAAACCGGGGAATTATACATTTTGATGAGTATGTGTAGGGAGAAAGGGATCCTTAGAAAGTCAGAAACAGTGACTAGCGAGGACAACCCTGAGTAAGGGGACTGGACAGCCATTCAGTCCTCACAACAACCTTTCAATACTGTAAATACTATTATTTTTCCTGTTTTACCTCTAAGGAAATTAAGGCTATATTAATTAAATTAAACTATTGCTGAGGAAACTGAGGCAGACAGAGGTTATGTGACGTGCCCAGAGCTACACAGCTAGTCAGTGCCTGATGGAGGATTCAAACTAAGATCTTCCTCCCTCCAAGCAATCTCTCACTACACTATGCTGCTGTCTTCCTTTCAGGTTCAATATATCCACTTTCTCATTACTTTTCTTTGGAATTGTATTTTCCATCCTTTTTTTTCTTAATGGTGTTGGCTGCTATCCTCTCACCTCACCCTATGCAGTCTATAACTTTTATAAAGAGGCATGCTCCTTAGTTAGCCAAGCGCTGCACAAGATCCCAATCAGTCTCATTGTCACCTTCCCAGGGCTGGTGCCCATGTCACAGGCTATTATTCACATGTATTCCATTTATTATTCACCATAAATCTCGCTTCTTTTTCCTAGCCCTGCTGAGCACTGCTCCTCTGTGACTCCGATTTTCTCTCCTACAAGAATACTTTACATTTGTCTTTTTGTCATATCATTTTTCTGGTTTCTCTAATTTTTCAAAATGCAAGGATATTTAACCCTATCCTCTACAGAAGAGTTTCTTTTCTGCCTTTTTCTTTTTGTCACTGTCAGCAGAATGGTTGAATGCCTTCTTGGAGCCATTAAAATACATTTTCATTAGATTGGCACCTAGTGAACTTTTGGACCTGTCTGTCCTCCAAGTACTTCTCCAACCTGACACCAAATCACTAATGGGTCTTCTTGTTCAGTTTTTGTGTAGTTGTGAATTCACTTTAAGGTCTGTCCAAGACCTGTTTCAGACATTCCCTTATGACTTTGTCATGAGCAACGTAGCCAGTTCATGCAGACTTTTGAGAGGCAATTGTTAAATTGTCAATATGAGCATTTAGACTTCAAAAATTGGCAAATGCTACAAATCAAGGCTTGATTTATCATTTTGTTGATATTCCAAATTTAAAGGTATAGAAAAAATGTTAATAATTTAGATTAAACTTAAAAGTGTGTCCCATATATTTTCTCTTTCTTTCAATGAGTCGGTTATTACACATTTACCAGGATGCAGCATTTAAGCTCCATTTATTTGCTGAACATATAATTCTACCAATGGAAACTAGGTGATTATTTCCGTGAGGGCCTTACTCCATTCATTAAAATTGGTGATGGGGTTTTTCAGCATGGTGATACAACAACGGACTGGAAAACAGCACTCCTGATGTCTAGTCCTGACAGTCACTTACTAGTTGGGTGAAATGGACAAATGACAACCTCTCGGGGTCTCAGATTCTTCATGCCCCAAACTGGGGAGCAGGGACTTTGGACTAGGTAATCTCTAAGGTGCTTTTGAGCTCTTTAATTCTAGGATTCTTTCTTCTCTACATTTCCTGGAGGATCATAGCTCTAGAGCTTAAAGTATCCTCAGAGGGTCCCTTTATCCAATCCCCTCATTTTATAGACAAACAAATTTAGGTCCAGAGAGAGTCAAGGACTTGTACACAGTTGCACAGGTAGTAATTGGCAAAGGTGGGCTTTGAACTCACTTCCCCGGACTCTGAGTTTGGTGCGTTTTCCCCTACATCACACTGTTTTTTCACATACCCACAATTCAATGGCTTCATAGAGTGCTAGTTTCTGCCACTTTGTTCTATGTGCTTCGGGAACTGGAATTCTTCTATTATCTGTCCACACTGCCTGGACAAGTCAGTTAATGTCAGGAAACTGCCTTCCTGAGAGAGGACACAGTGTATAGAGGGTCAGTACTGGAATTAGGAAGTTTAGGGTTCAAGCCCAGCTTCTGACATGTTAGCTGTGTGACCTTGGGTTAATCACAATCTCAGTACTTCAGACAACTCTTAGCTTTTTAGTTATAGATGAGCTGTCCATATGAGTCGATGGAGGGAGTTTTCACACTGGAATTTCTCTGAATTGAAGAAATCACAGGTCTGAACACACCTATGCTCCCTGCCAAAAACACCTCAGTTTCTTAATAAAATGAATAGCCCGAGCATCCCAAAGATGATGAAGAATCACTCAGACTAACCATAGCCTGACTAGTCACAGAAACAGAACTTACCTAAAGGCTTTGAGGTTGAGTCAGATGAACATAACTATAAAAAATTATCCTCAAGAAGATAAGCTCCCAAAATTATAAGAGCTAAATTCATACGATGCTTCAAGGTTCACACAGTGTATTAGCAACAATTGCAAAGCAAGTACTACCTTAAGGTAAGTAAGGTGCTGGTATCTCCATTTTGCCATTGAGGAAACTGAGGCTTTGAGCCTTTCATTGACTTGATTGTGCTTATACTGCTGGGGGCAGAAGTGCAATCCAAATTCAGACTTTTCTGAACCAGGTTCAGCATGTTACCTGCTGTACCATGTTGCCTCTCCTCCCAAATAAAATGACTGTGCCTCTTGTCTAAATCTTTCCCCACACTCATTTACCCATGTCCCCTTTCAGTTATTCTGTATCTGCATGACTATTACATAAAGTCTGTACATTTCATATTTAAAATCCTACCTCCAGGACATTCTCCTAATTGGGTTGTGGGCCTAAGAGACCTGGCTGGCTACAGTCTGTGGTGGGTTGCAGGCAAGCTAAGTGTGAGCTGAGCTCTGGCATCCTGCAGCCTGTGTGCTGGGCTAATTTATACTCAAGGGTAAAAATTAGAGCTTGTCTTTGGTCTCTGGCCAAACTGCAGAAACTGAAGAAGCAGCTGGAAAAGAAGTAGAAATGTATATGAAGTTTTCTGGCTACATTTTGGGCGGGGGGAAAGTTATAATTACACTTAGAAATGGCTATTTTTAGTGGTGCTGGTAATTGGCACTAAATAGTTAACCCAAGTAGTATTTATTAATTCTTGTACATGCATCATCCTAAGTGTCAGAGATACAAACGGGGAGGCGGGGGCTCGAAGCAAGGAGGGGAGAAAGGCCCTGTTCTCAAGGAGCTAACAGTCCTATGGGTGGGGAGGAAAAGGTAGGACAACATTAAATAATTTTGTACAAACAAAATATGTATGTGGTAAATTGGAGATAAACAAAGGAAAGGCACTAAGTTTAGGAAGCATGAGGCTGAGAAATGGGAATCTTATTTCACCAAACAATATACTGGGCTTTACTGCTCAAGAGATCTCTGCATAGACATGTCCACTTCCAAAACACAAAGCATGTTTTAACATCACTGAACAGTTGCCTGGACTTTTGGAAAGGTTTCTTTAACCTAAATAAAAATGTAATTTGTTTTCATTATGACCTCATGGTCCAACCAACTTCATTAAAACGAAGTGATTTTTCAATGAATTCAGCCACTAGGGAGAAGCTATTTTTGCTTTTCTCCTTGACTTTTCTTGTGTCCAGATTCTGCCACTTTTGCATTCATAGAATCCACATTTTAGTCACTTAATAAATACTCACCAGTTGATTGAAACTCTTCCTACACACTTGCTTGTAAAGTCAACTGACCTCTCGTCTGGGATATGGCTTTGTCATGAAACCCTTCGACAGTCTGCTGAAGGCAACTGAAACAACAAGGTCAAAGACAACACTAATGATGATGACGATGATAAACTAACATTTATATAGTACTTTAGAGTTTTCAAAGCACTTTACAAAATATTATCTCATTAATCTTCTTAACAATCCTAAAAGATAAGTGCTATTACTCTCTTCATTTGACAAATGAGGAAACTAAAACAGATAGAGATTGAATGACTTGTCCAAGGTCACACAGATAATAAGTGTCTGAACTAAATTTGAACCTTTTCTCACAATAATGTTTTTTAAAAATTGAAGGAAATGTTAACTTCAGTTGTTTAGTGAAAATATGTAATTTTTTCCCACCTAAGTTCACAGATTTCCTGGACCCTAACCACAGATTGTTTGAGGGTCCATGGATCCAAGGTTAAGAACTCTTGTATTGAATGGTGTCTAAGATGCCTTCTGACTCTGAGAACCTGAAATGTATCAATTCACTAAAAAATTATTGGACTCATCAGGGATGTCATACTCACCAAATGCCTTCAACAAAATTTCTCAGATGCTGAGAAAAGAAAGGACCAGATCTGTAATATGTGTGTGTGTGTGTGTGTGTGTCTGTGGGTATAGTTATAGTTATTGCAAGCTATGGTTATAGTTAGAGGGGAAAATACTAACCATTGCTCTCCATTGAAGAACCAAGCAAGAAGAAATTAATTTAGCATAAGGAGGGGAGATTTTGTTTAGACATAAGAATAAGCTTCATGATCAGAGTTATGAAAACGCACTGGAATGGGTCATTGAGAAAGGCTTGGATTCTCCATCCCTTAGAGTTCTTTGAGCAAAGAGTAGAAAACAATCTATTCTGAGTGGTTTAAACCAGAGACCAGATACTTGTCACAAGGGGTGTTCCTAGTCAGTGACCCCTTTAGCTCTTCTGGCATGCTGGCAATGGTGATGGTGATAGTGGCAACTGTATACCAAGTTAGGTAGTTGGTGGCTAATGATGGTGACTTCTTTTGTTTTTGCTAGCACCATGGGGCAAACGTAACCATCTGTCATCTCCATCCACTGATTCTCATAGTGAAAGGGGAGAAGCACACAGTGACCAACTGGCCCTGACTACCATTTTTGTCATCTATACTATACATTGCCAAACTAGATGAGTATTAAGGTCTTTGACAGTTTTGACCTTCTTTGACCTGGTTTAGAATCTATGTTTGCAGAGAGGATCCTATCTTCCAACCATAACTAAAACTCTATAGAGGTGACTATTTTTTTCAGGAACCCTGAGAAGTCCAGAGAGAAGTCATGTGCAGTGGATTTCTACTTTTCCAATTTCAATGGAAATTCCACCTTTGAGATTTACTAACCATATAACTTTGGTAAATCTCTTAATCTCTCTGTACCTTAGTTTTCTCAATGATAAAAGGAGGGAGCTGGACAATATGTCCTTGGAGGTCTCTTCTCATTCTCTCTTTGTGAGTCATAGTTGTTGCCCCACTGGGGACAGAATTGGTCAGTTCCAGTAGGGCCATGTAGCTCCTTCCTTCCTTCCCTCCTTTTCCTCTTTCCTTCCCTTATTCCCTCTTTCCCTCCTTCCTTTGCTTCTTCCTTTCGCTATCTCTCCTTGTGTCCACATGGGGAATCATACCCTTATCTGCAGGTACTCTGCTCAAAGGAATGCAAATTTTAATCTCTGAAATCTCTCAAGATATGTTGGGGTTTGTGGGCTAAGGATCATGTCTTTTCTAAGGATCATGTCTTAAACTCAAATCCCTCTGGCTGTAATTGATTGGCCAACAAAAGATCCCAGGCCAAGCCTTACTTGGGCATAGTTTGAGCTATGATAACTCGGAGTGAGTGTAAATAGCAATTATTTCTTCTTTGGCCAGAAATTCTGAGAGTCTTCCCCTCCCAGACTGATTTTGTTTTTCTTTTTTTTGTTGTTTTCTGACTAGGTAAAAGAGGTCATTCTTTGCATCATTTCTTACCTAGCCTTAATCACTTGAATGGGCATTGCCTCCATCAAAGTAGAACCTGGGAAAGATCTTGGCAAGGTCTCCCAGTGCATCCAGGGTCATCACCAGTCATCCTGATCTATGCCTTTCCACTGGACCCAGTGGAAATAGGAGAAAGTGAAGCTACTGACTTTGCATAGCCCTCCCTAACTTCAATCCAATTCATTTGTGAATCATGATATCATCTTTATGATGTCATTGGTTCTCTTTAAGAATGAAGGACAAACACCAACAACAATTCTCAATCAATGATCCTAAGAAATCTCAATGAGAAGATACATCATATCTTCTAACTGGAACTCTGTCCTCAAGGGTATTGATGACATATATTTATCTAATCTCTTAAAACCTCATTCATTACTGATTTTAAAATAGTAGGCTCATTTTGAGTTACAGTTAAAAAAGTAAGTATATAGTAGTATAGCACATATAGAACATAATATACAATCGCATAGTATCTGGTAGTGTAGTTTGCTTCATGTGAGGTCAAGTTTCCAGGCTGTAGTGGTGGAATGGTGAGCAGCATGAGAGGCTCAGGGCAGCTAGATAGGCAATAGATAGAGTACCAGGCTGGCGTCAGGAAAACTCATCTTTTTCAGTTCACATCTGGCCTCAGATGCTTACTAGCTGTGTGATCCTGAGCAAGTCAGTTACCCCTGTTTTCCTTGGTCCTTCATCTGTAAAATGAGTTGGAGAAGGAAATGGCAAACCACTCTGGTATCATTGCCAAGAAAACCCCAAATGGGGTCACCAAGAGTTGGACGTGATTAAAATGATTGAACATCAAAAATGGGAAATCCATAGCATGATCCCTAGATTCATATCAATAGTGCTTTCTTGGACCTCAAACCTTTTCAACTCATTTTGTATAAACAAGGTAAGGGCCCTGGAAGACCCTGTCTTATAATGGGCACGTGATGGTAAAATTTATTTTACCTTTTTTTAAATTTGCTTGTTCTTAGTTTTCAACATTCACTTCTTTATGATTTTGAGTGCTAAATTTTCTCTCCCTCCCTAAGACGGCGTGCGATCTGATATAGGCTATATATACATACATACATATATATATATATATATATATATATATATATATATATATATATATATACACAATCATATTAAATACACTTCTACATTAGTCATATTGTAAAGAAGAGTTAGCACCAAACAGAAAAACCACAAGAAAGAGAAAAAAACAGAGAGAGAGAGAAAATAGTCTGCTTTGATCTACACTTGGACTCCATAGTTCTTTCTCTGAATGTGGACAGCATTTTCCATGAGTGTTTTAGAACTGCCTTAGATCCTTGGATTGCTGAGAACAGTTAAGTCCTCACACAACGTTGCTCTTGCTGTGTATGATGCTCTTCTGGTTCTGCTCACTTCACTCAGCATTTCGTGTAAGTTTTTCCAAGTTTTTCTGAAGTCTGCCTGCTCATCATTTCTTATGGAATAATAGCATTCCTTTACATTCCTATGCCACAACTTGTTCAGCCATTCCCCTATGGATGGGCATCCCCTCAATTTCCAGTTCTTGGTCACTACGAAAAGAACAGTTAGAAATATTCTTGTATATGAGGATCCTTTTCCAATTTTTATGATTTCTTTGGAATATAAACCAAAAAGTGATATTGCTGAGTATGTACAGTTTTATAGCCCTTTGGGCATAATTTCAAAGTGCTTTCCACAATGGGTGGATCAGTTCACAATTCCACCAACATACATTAGTGTTGCAATTTTCCCACATCTTCTCCAACATGTATAATTTTCCTGTTTTGTCATGTTATCCAATTTGATAGGTTTGATATGATATTTCAGAGTTGTTTTGATTTGCATCTCTCTAATCAATAGTGATTTAGAGCATTTTTTCATATGACTACAGATATCTTTAATTTCTTTATCTGAAAACTGTCTGCTCATATTTTTTGACTATTTATCAATACAATGGTTCACACAGGATTAGGGATTTGGCAAGCCATGGCCTGGCTGTTAGTTTTTCAAATGTGGTCCCTTCTCCCTGTACATTTCTATGGGGAAGGCAGTGTAGTACAATGGAAGGGATACTGGATCTAGAGTCAGAGAGCTGGAATTCAATTCCTGCCACTGACCATGGGTAACCTTTAATGTTTAACATTTACGAGCCTCCATTTACTCATCTGTAAAAAGTGAGAATGTTGGACTAGATGAGCCTTAAGCTTCTTTCTATGTAGAATCCTTTTTATTTAAATAATAATCAAATGCAGTCACTTCATCAAGAAACATAAGGTTTCTTTAAACCAAAGTATTCTCTGCTCCTCGGTAAATTATAGTCCAATAGTAGTTGGTCTCCCTTTTGCAAAGAACAATCCTGTTCCTAATTTCCCAGTTTTCATACTACTGTCTTTAGATTATCAGAACAAACCTCCTAAGTTAGCTATTTGGGATACGGACCAGAAGTAATTTTATTTCTAAGCCTCCTTTTATAGGGGAATGGGAAGGAAGAAGAGGGGAGGGTGAATAAGTGCTTGGATGTTCAAGAGGTTCAAACCTCAGATACACCGTGAGGCAACAGTTCTCCTGAGTGAATCCTGTTAGGTTGTGTACATTTAGAAGAGTAAGCAACGGCAGTCCATATCTTACATAATTTTCTAAATTGTTAATATGTACATTTCCATGACAAATTCACCCTCCCTATTTCCTATGGCAGAGAAGTGTCAAGGATTCTTTGTTTCCCTGTCTCTGTCTTCCCCCCTCCTTTCCTTTCTGTCTCTCCCTCTGTCTCTGTCTCACTGTCTCTGTGTCTCTCCTCTCTATTCTCTCTGTCTGTCTCTCTCCCCCTCTCTTTCCTTTCTGTCTGTCCCTCTGTCTCTGTCTCACTGACTCTGTGTCTCTCCTCTCTATTCTCTCTGTCTCTCTCCCCCTCTCTTTTCTCTCTGTCCCTTTGTCTCTGTATTTCTGTCTCTGTCTTGTTCCCTCTCCATCCCTTTCCCTCTCTCTTTTCCTCTTCTTGTGCTCCTCTACTTCTCTTTGCAAACATTTCATAAGATTATTTATTTAGAGCCTGAAGGGATCTTAGACATCATCCAGTTTAACCTCATCATTTTAAAGAGGAGGAAACCAGGGATGGGGAGGTGAATCACTTGTCCTGCGGCATAAAGGCTTTAAGTGACAGAGTTGACATTGGAACTCTGTCCTTTGGCTTCAACTCTAGCTCTCTGTCCACTTCATCAAATCCCACTCCTGTTTCTTTCCCCAATAACCAAACTAGCTAAATATGGTTAGGTGTTTTATTCAAGGATCAGAACTCTCTTGAGGTGCTCTGTGGATTCTGTGCTGCCAGATAGTAGTGTGCTGCCTGTAGACCCAACACACAGTCTTACTGGCCCTATTCTCTTTTTATCTCCTTGCGGTTCTAGGTATTGTTCTCTCCCATCATATCCAACTTATAAAAACATTCCCTAAGCAGCCCAATACCCCAAAGAAAAATAAAACATTAATTTCTTGAGGGCAGGCAGGATTTTATTCTTGTATTTATATTCCCAGCACCTTGTTCAGTTCCTTCCATATACCAGTTATTTAATAAATATGTGTCAATCACCATTAATTGGGTGAACAAGTTGTGGTATATGATTGTGAAGGAATACTACTAAACTGTAAGAAATGATGACCTCAGTGATCTTAGAAAGGCATGGAAAAACTTGCATGAAATGGTCAAAAGCAAAATGAGAAGAACCAAGAAAACACTGTATACAGTAACAGCAATATTACTTTAAGAATGACTTTGAGTGATAAGCCATTCTGACTATTATAAATCACCAAACTAACTATAAAGGATATATGAAGAAAGATGCCATCTACATCCAGAGAAAGAGTTGCTAAATAGAAGCATACATAGAGTAATTTTACAGATATTTTATTTATATTTATTTATATAAAAATAATTCTATACATAATTATAATATAATATATATTTATATATAAATTTTATATTTATACAATTAGACAATATCATTAGACACAAACACATATATATATATATATGTACGAATATATACATATACACACATACCTACACACCTATTTGTGTCTAATAGTAGCCACCTGGAAGGTGAGGGGAGTGGAAAGGAAAGAAAAAAGAAATTAACATGATAATTATATATTTAAAAGATACAGCAAGTTGTACTTGATGGATTTGCAGTTTCATGCACAATCTTTTTTTTTATTGTATTATGCTACATGCTTCCTTTATTCCATAAATTAAAAGTTAAAAAATTAAAATAAATGTTTAATTGAATTAAACAAAGCAAGTATACAAGTGTGTTGTATAAATAGGTAGTCAAGAAGATGCAGGTTCAATTCATATCCCATAGTGAATACAACCCAAGGAAAGTCTCAGCTTCTCAGTAACTCTCTAAGATTCTAAGTAGGTTAACAAATAAGTTAGCAATCTATAAGAGTAGAGGGAGTCTCCACACCAGGAGTTTCCCTAGTGAAATTATAGAACCGTACAAAAAAAAAGAGTACTCATAATAGATGATAGATATCCTGTATCTATATGTGCATACAAAAACATATTATATATATTGGAAATTATATGTTATAAATATAAAACTATATAGTACAAAATTGGTACATAATTTATAGAAATATTATTTATAGAAATATACACATAATAAATGAAAATTATCTGAGGGAGCATTGCATGATGAATAAAGAGCCAACTTTAAAGTCAAGAAGACCTGGTTCCAAGCTATGTCCCTCACACATACTTACTGTGGAAAGGATCCTGGACTACTCATTACCTCTCAATGCCCCCAGGCAAATGGGTAAGACCCTAAGTTACCACATTTTCGCTGTTAGAGGAATTTTCCTCATCTATACTTCCCTACTCTGATGAAAAAGAGAATGATCTGGCTGACCAGCAAAGTTTGTGCCATGTGTTTGAGTTGCTTCTCAGTAGAGTTGATCTGTTTGCCTTGACTCAGCCCTATTTCTGCACCTGTTCAACTTTTGTGACCAACACTATAGATATTTAGAAGAATGAATGTGGTTAGGTTAGTGTCTATAGCAAGCAGAGGCACATGCTAAACAGTCCCTATGGGGTGCAGGCACATAGATTTGGTGTTTTTGAAGCCCTGTGCCTGTCAACGAAGCAAATTTGTCCAGACAGAACTTGTAATTATTCAAGATTCTTGAAGACTCATAGCAAATGTTTATAGATACTTCACAAGATCACAACGTGTCTTACACACATTATCTCATTTGATCCTACAATGACTCTGGGTGGAGGTATTAATGCGGTACAAAAAGGCCAACTGAAAGCAAATGAAAAGGAAAAAGAGAACTCAAAAGCTGAGATTGGTGAATTACCCAGTCCTTAAATAATGGGGACTTTTTTGCCCTAAATGTATTTGGCATTTACAGAATATCAATTCTCTCTTTCTTAGGTAATGTACAATTATCTACTGAGTAAGTCTACATCTTGCGGCACAACATGAAACTCTCATTGACACTATGTTGCCTTTCCTTCCACTGTTTCTGCTCTTTGGGTTGCTCTCCTAGCCCCATTCCTATCCTTGAAATCCATTTCTCCTACCCTGCCTCCTAACTAGAAAGGAGTCCTCATTCCTTTGGGTAAAATATGCCAACTCCAAGACTTAATATGTGTTATGAGCCTTGAATTCCTTATCTGTAAAATGGGGATGCTATTTGTATTCCTCCACTAAAGCCCGTCCCTGACACTTCACTGTGGGGGTGGAAGCTGTTTGATTTCTTGAAATCTATGCCAGAAAAACATGGGTTCTGTCACTGAAATGCTGAAAAAGCTTTGAAGATTAGCACAGTAATGCCCTTTTGTATGAGAATCAGCTCGGTAAAGTTCCCAAAAATCTCTTGGAAGTTGGTGATGAATGTTTTGTCATAACAATTCATGAAACCATATACTAAAGTAGAAAGTCTTAGCCATCTGCATTGGTGGAGGCAGAAGACATGCATGAAATCACAGGTGCTTGATATCCTCTACTAGACTGTAATTTCCTTGAGTATAATTACTGTGTCATATATGTCTTTATATGTATCTGCACAGCACTCAACCCAATGCCTTGCACGTAGTAGGCACTCAATAATGTGCTACATGGGTGAATGAATCGATAATCTATGACCCGAAAATAAGTGTGTATATATATATATATATATGTATGTATGTATGTATGTGTGTGTGTGTAGATACACAAATATATATGCATATTTGGGCACATACATTTCTACAAAAATTAGAAAAGGATTTAGAACGATAATAGTTTTTTTATTTATTAGGGTCTGTTTCTCCAAGTTACTTAAGTTTACACTTTAAAAAAATGTATTGTATTTTATTTTTATTCCTTAAAATTCACCCTGCAATTTCAGGGGACTGCTTACTGGTTTTCTCAATTTTATATTTTAGAGTTGCTATAAAGTTACTGCTTGGTATTAAAAAGTAGTTACACTATCACAAAGGAGACCATGTTCAGTGATGAGAAAGATTTTTATTTTAAAACATAGTCTACTTAGATGGAGCCATCAAAGTCCCAAACTAGATCATATTACTTCCCACTACTGAGCTCTCCACCCCCTTCCTTTTTAGGAAGAAATGAATTTGACTGTTTTAAGTTGGTCCAACACTGCAATCTGTTTCAGAAACATCTTGGGTTCAATAAAATCCAAAACACAATCTGGCATGCATTTCCCCTTTAATTTCAAACCCCTGTGTACTTTTAGGGAAATACAATACATCAATTTCTGATTCATTTACATTAAATGATTAAAATGTTGTTTTATAGGAGCCTTTTGATGTTCAAGATGCCTTTTGAAGATGCCTTTTTTCCCCCTTAAGTCATATTTTGACCAAAGTAAATAATTTCAGACACCAAAAAGATTCTACTTCTAGGCTGGAACCCAAACCCTAAGTATAAACTGGGAAAATCAAGATTTTCCCTCCTCGCTCACCACTGTTGCAATTTGTATCCTCAAATGAAGTTTAGTATCCCCTCCTCATAAAACATAGAATGTTCTGCTTTACAGTTATTCAATTTAATCAAATAAGCATTTATGAAATGTCTACTTGGTAGCCGGCACAGAATTAGGGATAAAGACAAAAATTAAATAGTTCCTGCCCTCAAAAAACTTACATTCTAGGAGGGGAAGTGGTGATACATACCAGAAAAGTAGATACAGCCTAGACACAAAATAAATACAAAGTAATTTTTTGGAGGAGGTGATGGTAGGGCACTTAACACCTGGGAGAAATTAACCCTTTATTCAAGAAGTAGAACTTCAAATGAGTCTTAAAGGGATCTAGGAATCAAGAAACAGGGAAGCAAAAAGAGCATTTGAGATAGAGGCAACGGCCTGAGCCAAAGAGCAGAAATAGATGGAATATTGTATCTGGGATATAGCAAATAAGTCAGTTTGCTAATAATGTAGAGTTCATGAGGGAAGGAATGTGAAGATATGTTGAGGCCAAATTGTGAAAGGCAGGGGTGGGGAACCTGCACCCTTGAGGTCACAGGTGGCCCTCTAGGTCCTCAAGTTCAGCCCTTTGACTAAATCCAAACTTCACACAACCCTAGTGAAGTTTTAAATTCTGGGATGTGGGTGGGAGCTGGGAGCCACTGAAGGTTCTGGATCAGGAGAATCATGTGGTCAGAATGGCACTTTGGGAAAACTAACGTAGAAACTGTATGGAGGAATCTTGATAAGCATATTTTGGAGGTGAAAATATTCATGTTAGTTTAATAATTTAATGGAATCAAATATTAGCTATAAGAAAGATCATTTAAATATTTAAATGTGATGTTTTCCATGTTTATTTTAGTCTCTTTGCTTAATAAGTAACATAAGTCTAATCTTGCAATTCAGGGCTCTTGTGCTATGTTGATTTTGAAAGTATACATAGCAGAGATTGAAAGAAACATGCCATATGGGGGAAAATATATATATATATATATATATATATATATATATATATATATATATATATACTTATACACATATTTATGAGATTATCCTTTGTGCAGAAAAGACATGCATTTCTTTACACCCACAGTCATGCAGACAGAACACATCTACTGTGAGACAGGCTGCTGTTCTCACTTTACCAAGAACTGTCATTTAAAATACAATTTTGATTAATATCACTCAGAAATTAAATACTGGCTTGGTTTAGTTCCTTCCAAACAGGAAATGCAAATCTGCAAGGATGGAGGCAGACAGCATATGGAAACCCTTGGGGATGGAAAGCCATGAAATGGCCCCAAACCTGATTATTTCTTGCTACTTCCTGAAATCTGTTCCCCAAATCCCCCAAACTAACAGCTATCTGAATTTATGATTCACAAAAGTGTCCATAGGTTTTTAGCCACGCCACAGAAACAGCAGAGGGGAGGGATTGCAAGGATGTGCGCAAATGGGTCAGCCAAGGTTCACTGCTTGAGATTTGCCAGGTATTTATTAGGAGTTCATCAGAAGAGATGTATATTTTTATAGAAACAGGAGAAGTTCCCATAATGTGTAGGTACGGGTACTTTCAAGTTTGTGACTAGACTGAGATAAGCTTGTCTGCAAATGATATAACTCTACTAATGTGATATGTCTATCTTATGTAGAGGCCACCAGGAAAAGCCAGAGTGGGGTGGGGAAATGGCAGAATTTTTAAAATAGAGACCTTTTATGATGTATAGTAAATCAGTTTTGTCTGTTATTTTTCTACTGATCTTTGTTCTCCCCTTTACAGAGAGAAATGTTCTCAAAGCCAAGGGGAAAAGAGTCCTCTCCTTCAAAGGGTCCTCTCCATTAATTCAATAATAAGGAAGGAGCTATGGCCAAGCAGCAGGGATAGGGCACCAGCCTTCAGTCAGCAAAGGTAACTATTTTGTGTAGAAGAAGGATTTCTTTCCTGGGGTATCCAATTGACTTATTATGTTGCCATCACAGAACTATTTACCTCTGAAGGCAGAAAACAAAAAAAACAAAAACCCTTGTTTTCAGCAAAGTATTGTGGTTCCCAGGATCTGGTGTGGTGAGTAGCTTACTCCTTGTGTCTGTATACATTTCTTCACACTATGTATTTCATTTGGGAATTATTATGTGAGGAACCAAACTGCCTCACTGCCTAAGGGCTCAGGCTCAGAGGATACTAAGGCTTTGGACATTGATCTATACGCAGGCTGTCTCTTGAGTACTACTTTCTAGGCATACTAGGATGCTCCCTTGATAACTGAATGGAGGTAAGGCGATTTGTCCATTCCCATCTGGTTAGTTTGAAAAGGAATAAATCCTTTAAATATCTATTTTGTAAATTTGAAGAATACCACAATAACAACTGTTGTAAAATAAACACGTCCATCTTGATGTCCCCCATTTTGCTTAGCTCTGTGCTAGAAAGCCAAACAAGGCCATCTTTGGTGCATATACCTTTTCAAGGTAAATTAAAAAATTAATGCATGTAGTACCTACTAAATGTAAGGAACTACTAAGAGATATGAAGCTTGCCTATTGGTCTTCCTGTTTAAAAGAAGTCGGGTTGTTCTCATTAGCTGACATTTACAATTTGTTTAAATGTGTTTTCAGTTCACTGTCTCTATGTCTGTGATTTGAATATCCAAATTTATTAAACAGATATATTTGAGGGATCTATTACTTTTTGAACACATAGCAAAGGACAAATCAGCTAATTCTCTTAGGCTTAGTTTTCTGATCTGGAAAATGTGGGAAGGGGGTTGCATTACTGGGTACAGTCCCTACGAGATCAGAAACAAAGAAATGTTACATATATACCAAAATATTCATGGCAGCACTTTTTTTTTGTAGTAGCAAAATGCTGAAAGCAAATCAGTTGCCCACTGACTGGGGAATAGAAGAACAAAGTTTAGTATTTGAATATATTAAAATATTTTTGTACTTTAAGAACCAGTGAAGGTGCAAAATTAAGAGAAGCATGAGAAGATTGGTATTAACTGGCACATAGTGAAATAAGCAAAACCCGGAAAATGATATATACATGTAATGTACATGATCACCGGGGATTCAGGTCCTAGAACATGAAGAGTGTGCTCTGCCTGCTGTTGAGAGACATATGAAGAATTTGGCAAGCCTGCTTCTGGAAGTAAATGATGACATGTAATGGAGGGATCTTGTTCTCCACTCAGAGAATGTGTAGAGATTCTATGTATTGTATGTATTGTAGTGGTGAGGAAAGCCTTTTTATTTGACTTTTGAGCTGGAACTGAGTACAGAGCTGGAACAAAGTGGATCAGACTGTAACTTTGTGAGCTTCCAAAGGTTGAAGAAGTCACCAGAGATGCAGTGATGGGAGTCCATGACAGAAACAGTTGGGACTGTGGCAGTCAAGCCAGGTGGGTAGCCAGCACAGTCCTGTAGAAGGACCTGTGTGACTCCAGACCAGCAGTGAATCTACCAGGCAGCTAAGACAGCATGTCCTCTAGGAAAGGTGAACTGAAAGGGCTAATGTTTAATAGCAATATCTTAAGTTGGATCCCACTGTGTCTACAGACCAAAATGGAAGAGGGAAAAGTCTGTCCCCATTTCAAGGGAATGTTTTGTATGTTGGTTCTTACTATATCTTTTCACTAAACATCCCTTTGTGAAAACTAATTGATGTTAATTGCTTATTGACAATATTGAGTTTAAATGATATTGGGGAGATAGCTGGCACTAAAAAATAATGTTGGGACAAAATAATTCATGACTACCATTATGGAGAATACAGTATGGAGAATACAGAAGAATGGGAGCTCAAGCCTATATGGCATTAAAAGAACCCCAGTGCACCCGACAAGCAGGTGGCCCAATAGATAGAGCACCAGGCCTGGAATCTGAAAGGGCTGAGTTCATATCCTGCTTCAGATACTTAGTAGCTGTGTGATTCTGGATAAATCACTTAACTGTTTGCCTTCATTTCTTCACCTTTAAAATGAGCTGGAAAAGGAAATAGCAAACCAGTCTCTTTGCCAAGAAAACCCCAACTAGAGTTACAAAGAATCAGATGTGACTCCAACAAGAGCTTCTGAGGGAACTGAGGGAGAGATGTGGCTGGCTACAGTCTGGGGACCCAACTTACCAGTGAACAAGTAGCTAGGAAGAATGATCAATAAATAACATATCAGTCAATAAACTTTTATTAAGCACCTACTATATGCCAGGCACTGTGCTAAAGTCTGGTAGAGAGTACAGTCTCACTATACATGTGACAGCTATAAAAATGGAAATGAAAATGCTCAAAGAAAGCCAAATTCTGAGTAACAGCAATGACTGATCTTTACCCTGGAGAACAAATGATGAAATGCACCTCTATTTTTCGGTAGAGAAGGGGGAGACTACAGATGCAAAATGTTGTGTACATTGCCAAATACAGTCACCGTACTGGTTGATTTTGCTTAATTGTTTTTTCTCGTGGCAAAAGTGGGGGTAAAGTGGGTAGATTTAGAAATCATCATGATAGCAAAAGTCATTGATAAAACTTAATAGGTAAATAAATAGAATGAGGAGGTTGGAACAGATGTTTTTTATAGCTACTTCCAGAATCTTAGAGATAGAAAAGATCTTGGAGTACATTTAGTCTGAACCCTAACTTTAGCCTGGATAACCACTCTCTGCTCAGAATGTGCTGAAATGAAGCCAGCAAGAATCCCATCCCTAAGCCCAGTGGCAGATAGAGCCAGCAGCTGTATCTTCCTGAGATCCTTAACATCTGCATACCAATTCTTTGGTCATCATGCCCTTATTAGACTAAGAAATACCACCTATAGGATCCTGATGAATGCAGAGCCATCGCTAGGATGGAGGGGGCATATTTTGCCAACATTGTCCCCAAATACAGCATTAGGAACCATGTAAAGGTAATGTAAGGTTAATGGTGGGTGGAGGAAAGAGTTAAAGATCTTCCCCACCCATTAATAGGTCTCAAACAACTTTTGTTAACTTCTAATGAGGTACAGAGTCATAAGGATCATGCCTTCCAGCCCAGAAAAGAATATATATATGCTCTGAGATGAGGCTTTGCTTTGGGGTTTATTTTTTGGAAGAAGGTTCCTGTGCCAGATGAAACTCTGAGCAGCTGTTTCAAAAGGCTCCCAGGTTTTGAAAACCCAGATGTTGGTGTTTCTCTCTCTGGTAATGATGCATGTATTGTCTATGTTCAGACAGTTGGAAGCCCTGCCTGTTGGTCTTCCTGTTTGTAATTTCTGCCTGTAATTTCTGTTTGTATTTTCTCTGAAGTTCAGGGTGCTGACATTTCCCCCTGAACTAAGTGAATGTTATTTGTGCTTGATTAAAGTAGATTGTTGGTCCTTCAAAAGTTGCTTTCCTTCTAGAAAAGCAGATCTAAGAATCTGTACAGCAGACCTACCTGTTTATGCCATCCTTGCTGGTACAGACCTTGAATCATAAAAGCATAGACATAGACTTGACATGGACAGTCATGGCTTGAAGGGAGGTCAAAAGATTTTAGTCCTTCAAAGAACCCTAGAGGTCATCTCCTTCCTTTCACAAATAGGACTCTGGGTCTCCAAGAGGAAAAATGACATGGTAGTAGCATAGAACCTAAGGGATGCCCCCTGTAACTGACAAATCATCTCTTTAATGTGAAAAGATTGTAGAGTTAGGGATCGAAAAGACCTTAGCAGGCAGCCAGACCACTTCCACCCTTATGAGGCCCTTCCTAACTTCAATCCAATTCACTTGCCTGTCATGGCATCACCTCCATGATGTCATGGGTCCTCTTTGAGAGTGAAGAACAAGCAAGAACAAATGAGGAAACTTAGACCCAATGAGGTTAAGTGACCTGCCTAGGTTAACAAAGGTAGTAAGTAGGT
The DNA here is from genome assembly GCA_028658325.1 of Potorous gilbertii. Lineage (NCBI taxonomy): Eukaryota > Metazoa > Chordata > Mammalia > Diprotodontia > Potoroidae > Potorous > Potorous gilbertii. Next base: position 695,019,307 of record CM053769.1, on the reverse strand, counting down.
CTTGTGACTCCACACCCAGGGTTGTTTATATGATGGAAAATTAGGAAAAATGGAGCAGGTGAAGATCCTGCATCAATGCTGAGCAGCTGTGGCACTTCCAGTCTGGGTGATATAGGGAGGGAGACCCAGGCTAAAAACCAAACCAAACCACACATTTTACAGATAGAACAATAGCCGTTGTCTTAGAGAATGAATGAATGAATGAAAGATATTTATCATGCACTTAATATGTGCCAAGCATAATAATTCCCTTCCATTCAACAACATTTTCAGGCATATGTTCTTTTATTATACTTCACAGATACTGAGATTTTTTTTTTTTTTTACCAGTTGAAGGTTTGTGGCAACTCTGCATGGAGTAGGTCTATGAGCACCATCTTTCCAATAGAATGTGTTCATTCCGTGTCTCTGTGTCACATTTTGGTAATTCTCACAATATAGCAAACTTTTCATCATTGTATCTATCATGGTGATCTACGATCAGTGATCTTTGAAGTTGCTACTGTAATTGTTTGGAGGATCACAAATGTCACCTCTATAAAATGGTGAAGTTAATCAACTGACTAACCATTCCCCATCTCTCTCCCTCTCCTTGGGCCTCCCTAATTCCTGAAACACAGTAATATTTTAATTAGGCTAATTGATAACTCTACCATGACCTATAAGTGTTCAAGTGAAATTGATGCCCACAAACTTCATTGTTGTCTTATTTTAAGAAATTGCCACAGCCATCCCAACCTTCAGCAGCTACCACCCTGTTCCATCAGCAGCCATCAACATTGGGACAAGATCCTCCACCAGCAAAAAGATGATGACCAGCTGAAGGCTCAGATTAGCACTTTTTTAGCTATAAAGTATTTTTAATTAAGGCATTTATGTTGTTCTTTTTAGACATAATACTATTGCACACTTAATAGATTATAGTATAGTGGAAACATAACTTTTGATAAGTACTAGGAAACCAAAAAAACCATTTGACTCTCTTTATTATTGTAATATTTGCTTTATTGAGGTGATCTGGATATAAACCCAAAATATCTCTGAGGTTTGCCTGTATGTACTAAATGCCAGGGATGCAAACTACCTTGGGCCTTCAATGTTTACTGGCTATTTCTTGGAACATCTTGTGATATAGTCCCCTCCCTCTGAAATGACCTTCCACTTATACTGTTGAGGTTGCATGTATGTATATGTCTGTGTGTATGTACATAGTTATTTGCAGATTATTTTCTCATTCAAGTGTTGACATCCTTGAGGGCAGGGTACTGTACTTTTGCCACTTTCTGGATCCCAGCTCTTAGCACAGTACATACCTAATAAATGCATGTTGACTGAATGACCTTGGATTTTCTGAAACGCTTGTTTTCATAACACCTGAGGATATTCCCAATACCTGAGAACATTTCTATCACCTGATTGAAATGGGCAGCTGCCTGCAAATCCTATGAAACCTCAAGAATTCAAACTATTGAAAGAGTTCAGTCTGAGTTAGTGAAAAGTCTAGAATAAGATAAAATCTGAACCCATAAAATTTTTGATTTTCAAGTAAATTATTTGAACCAAACTAACAAAATGGCACCTGGTAAAGGTGCTTTAGAAATCTTATTAATAGACACAAAAGAATGGGTTGCGATGAATATTGATATTATATGTGAGTATTCTTAAAGTGCTTGTTGTCTCTTAAAAGAATCAGTTGGTGTTCTGTCATTTTCAACTCTTCATGACTCCACTGGGGATTTTCGTGGCCAAGATAATGGAGTGGTTTGCCATTCCCTTCTCCAGCTCATCAGATCCATCTCCTCAGATGAGGAAACTGAGGTTATGTGATTTGCCTAGGGTCACACAGTTAGTAAGTTTCTGAGGCTAGATTTGAACTCTCAAATAAGACTCTTGCTGACTCCAGGTCAGGCGCTTTGTCCACTGTACCATCTAGCTGCCCAAAATTAATGACTAGTCTGCTCTTTTAAGTAGTTTAAATGTTGTTTGTTTTAGCAATGCTAACACAGGCCATTTTTTCTCTAAACTGGCATGTATAAAATCTGGATGCAGCCTATAAATAAGCATGCTGTGGGATGATCAGGAAAACAGAATGAGAACTCATATTTCTAGGCACTTGATTTAAAACTTGTTTTACAGTTATTTATGTGCTAATCTCCCCTTGGATCAGATGGTTTGTTGTTGTCCTTCATTCTAGAAGAGGACCACAAAGATATCACTACGTAGGAGTCAAGGTACAATGTTTCCAAACGTGGCTGATCAGACCAGTACAAGCTTGGAAGTCTCTACCACAGGCTGAGCACATGTGAACCTTTGGGCTGGATTCTCCAAATTTGCACTTCGCACATTTCTTTTCAGTCACTTCAATTCTGCTTAGCTCATGGAGTACAGTACTTTCTCCAATAAGGGTGTGCCATGCTGGGGGTTCCTGTGCCAGTGTCTCCTATGTCACAAAACCAATTCCAAAGTTCTTAAGAGAGACCTTGAGAGTATCCTTGTATCACTTCTTCTGACCACAATGTGAACACTTGCCTTGTGTGAATTCTCCATAAAATAGTCTTTTGGGCAAATATATGTTTTGATATTCAATACAACCTGGCCATCCCATCAGTTGCACTCTCTGCAGTAGAGATTGAATGCTTGGTGGTTTAATTCAAGAAAGGACCCCAATGTGCAGTACCTTATCCTGCCAGGTGATCTTCAGAATCTTCCTAAGACAGTCCAAATGGAAGCAATTCAGTTTTCTGGCATGACACTGGTAGAGAGGTTTCAGAGGCATACAAAAATGAGGTCAGCACAATGGCTCTGTAGACCTTCAGGTGGGTAGTCAGTCTAATACCTCTTCTCTCCCACACTTTTTTTGGACCCTGCCCAACACTTAGCTAGTTCTGGCAATGCAAGTGTCAACCTCATTATCCATGATATCAGTCATTACCATCCCTGGAAAGTGTAGTGCCAAGGTAAATGAACTTATCCACAGCTTTCAAAATTTCTCCGTCTGCTATAACTGATGGTTCCACATCTGAATGGCTTGGTGCTGACTGGTGGAGAACCTGAGTCTTCTTGGTGCTGTTCATTTTTCTGAAATTAACACAGACAGCAGAGAATTGATCCATACTTTGTTACATGTCAGTTTCAGGGGCTGCACTGAGTACACAGTCATCTGCAAACAAAACCATGCACCAACTGCCTTCACTTTCACTTGGGCTAGTTTTCATCCTTGCATCCTCAATTCCTAGCACAAAGCTTTGTCATAATAGATGTTTAATAAATGTTTAATAGAATTAAAATGAAGAGGGCAAAGAAAGAAGTAATAAAAGTGAATATTTTTATTCAAGTAAAAAGAAATCTAGAAAACCCTTTCACAATAAATTTATCTTTAATATGGTAGTTTTCTATAACTTTTTCAGGATATGCCTATGTAGTTTTTCCTACATAGGGTTGTGGTCTTTATTTTGGGGTGATCTATAGTCAAATCAATATACTACATTAGCTTCACTTTAGAACACATTTTACACAAGGCCATTGTCAGTTCTTTGGGAATTATGAGTTACAGTCAATCAAATGTCTGAACTAAATCTGGTACCTGGAAGTTGAGCCCCTGGGATGGAGTTGACCATGACTATACTAAAGAGGGAAAAATTGACCCAGGCTAGAAAAATGGAGGAAGTTAAAGCTCCTATAGCAGCCAACAATAGGAGGCAACCCTGGGTAGGGCTGCATCTCTAGCCAGGTGATCTAGGGAAGGAAGCCTGGACTCAAAAAGCAAAAAAACAAAAACAAAAAAAAAACAAAACACAAACACACACACACACACACAGAAGCACACATTTGACAGATAGTACAATAGTAAACTTGGGCCCAAACAACATATGAAAGATCATAAATTATGCATTAGAGAATCTCAAATAAACATTTTTACTTTACATTTTAAATTTGACTGCAGTACAGACCCATCCACAACATTACCTAAGGTGTTCAATTGCAAAACATCTCTGATCTCTGTCCAATTCAAATGAAGTAGTCAAAATGGGCAAAAAGCAGGGTGGGGTGAGGGAAGGGGGGTGGGGATAACATTAATTCTATTGTTAGCAACATATCATAAAGTTATAAAAAAAAAGGTTCCTAGTCAAAAATTTTATAACAGCTTTATTTGCAATCACAAAAAAAAAAAACTGGAATCAAGCTACATATCCAACAGTAAAGGAATGATTAAATTAATTGTGGCATGTTAAAGTAATAGAAAAACATAATGCAATTCATATTGAGAAGTACAAGCAAAACAAAAACCTTTATGAAATAAAATACAGGGGGGGAAGCAGAAACAGGAGAATATAACTAGAATAATATAGAATATTTTATATTCTATATTCTAGAATAATATAGTACATATTTAATTATATAAATATATATTACAAACATGCTTAATTAAATGTAATAATATAGAGTATATTATATTCTATAATAATATAGAATGATATAACTAGAATATACATTAACTATGGCCAAATTTGAGAAAAAAATCAATAGTAATAAATAGATTAACAAAGAATTCTGGTGTAGACTTTCAGTAAGATTTGTGCATTGACATTTATTTAAATGTAAATAGTTGTAAAGTAAGTCAAAGAATATGACAGGTAGTTTTCAGAAGAAGAAATCAAAGCTATCAATAGTCACATAAAAAATTCTCCAAATTGCTACTGATTAAAGAAATGCAAATTAAAACAATTCTGAGATACCACCTCACACCTATCAAACTGGTTAATATGACACAAAAGGAAAATGGCAAATGCTAGAAGGGTTATGGAAAAATTAGGATGCTAATTCACTGCTGTGGAGCTGTGAACTCGTCCAACCATTCTAGAGAACATTTAGAAGTGTGCCCAAAGAGCTACAAAGCTGTACATAACCTTTGACCCAGAGGGACTACTACTAGCCCTATGTCCCAAAGAGATCAAAGAAAAAGAAAAGGAATCTCTATGTCCAAAAATATTTATAGCAGCTCTTTTTATGGTAGCAAATAATTATTTAAACTGAGGAGATGTCCATCAGTTGGGGAATGGCTGAACAAGTTATGGTATATGATTATGATGGAATACTAGTGTGCTATAAGAGATAATGATATGAACTCATGCAAAGCAGAGTGAGCAGAACCAGAACGCTGTACACAGAGACAACAACATTGCAGCACGGTCAGCTATGAAAGGTTTAGCTTCTCTGACAATGATCATCTTCCAAGACAATTCCCAAGAACCCACGATGAAGAACGTTAGCCACCTCCAAAGAGAGGACTGAACTGATGACCTCTAAATGCAGTGAAGCATAGTTTTTTACTTTCTTTATTTTTATTGTTTTACTTTGTTTTTTTCTTTCACAACATGGCTAATATGGAAATGTGTTCTGTATGAATTGACATTCATAATGGCTATAAAATTGACTTTTCAAAGAGGAGGAGAAATGGGAGGAGGGAGAAGTTGAAACTCATTTTTTTAAAATGAGAATGAAATTTTTTCTACAAATAATTGGGAAATATTTAATGAAATAAAAATAATTTTAAAAATAGTTATAAAGTAAATTGGTGTTGATCATTAACATTAAGCTTATAATTAATCATTAAAGATAGGAAAAACCAAGAGAATTTGGTGATTGACTGGAAGTAGGAGAAGTGGGAAAAGAAAGGTAGGAGGTGAGAATGACTTGAAGGCAGCGGTTCCTTGCTTTAAAAATACTATGAGAGTAGGAGGCATTAATTCAAAAGTTCCTTGTGTGGAGGCTCAGTCTCATGCTTAAACAGAATGACAAGTTCCCCAGATGATAGAGATTGGGGTCCTGGGGAGGAAGAGGCTAAACAGAGGGAAGGCCGGCCAGTCCCAACTGTACCACTCATTCCCCCGTGCTAAATCCCCTCTCTCTTTGATCTAGGCAAATTTAGTCACAAGGACCTTCCTTTGAATTCGTTTATTAGATGTTTTCCTTCCTGACAGGAAAATAGCTAGAGGAATGGGGCCTATCTGAGCACAGGTTCTGTAGAACATGTTAAACGTGGAGGGAAAGACCACTGGAGAAACACTTCATTTACTTCATAATTTGGTTCAGTCTAACCATGTATATACATGGCTATGAACTGTCTGTACATTACTCACATTGAGGAAGGTAAATTTTAGTTCCCAGTGTGAATTCTATGGATTAGAACCTTAGAAAAAATTTAAGACAACACAATTCCTTTCGATGGAGGTGCTCATGGGAACTGAAATGCAGTCTCATAAATTGGTATTAACCATTGAGCTAAATAATTTCTGCAATCCAGAGCCTTTTACAATCACACTATGTTATAGGAATCATTCAACATGTCTGGGGTATTTGACAGGCACTGTGGTAGATGTGGGGACACAGAAACAATCACAAAAATGGAAACTATCTCTGCCCTCAAAGAACTTACATTCCACTGAGGGAAACAGTATGAATACAAATATATATATACACACACCAAGTAAATACCAAGTAATTTAGTGTGGAGTGAGAGAGGAGTGAAGGCACTAGCAGCTGGGGGATCAGGAAAAACCCATCTGTCGGAAGTGTATTTGAATTGAGCTTTGGAGAAAGCTGGGTTAGACATCAATAAGAAAAGAAAGAGAAATTAAGAGAATAAGTACAAGGAAAGAGGAAACAAAATTATCACTTGTTGTAAATGATACGATGATTTACTAAGAAAATCCTAAAGAGCCATCCAAAAAATAAAGTGAAACAAAAATTCAGCAAAGTTGCAGGATATAAAATAAATCTACGTATAACAAAACTGAACAGAAAGAGTTAGAGAAATGTCATTCAAAATAACTACAAAAATTGTAACATACCAAGATGAACTCAGGAATATAAAAAATAGACCTAAATAATTAAATAAACATTAATCACTCATAGTTAGGTGCCCCTAATATAAGTGACAATAATACCTAAAAACAATTTTTTCAATGCTAACTAAACTACAAACTAAGTTACAAAAGGAATATTTCATAGAACTAGAAAAAATGACAAAATTTATTTATATAGAGGAATAAATGGTTAAGAAACTCAAGGACAATCATGAAAAAAAGCAGAGAGGAATGAAATCTAGTAGTACAAGATCCTAAACTACTGAAAAGTAGCAATCATTGAAACCATTTGATACCATTGAAAACCATTGAAACCATTGAAAATGGAGGGGTTGTTCAGTGGAATCAATAAAATATACAACAGACAGAAGCAAACAAACACAATATATGTTGTTTGAGAAATCCAAAGACTGAGGTTACTGGGGGCAGGAAGGAGGGGGAGATTCACTGCGCAGCAAAAACTTTTGGGAAAACTATACAGCAATCTGGAACAAGTTAGGTTTGGACCAACACCTCACACCAAGATAAGCTTCTAAAAAAAGAATGACATATATGAGTTCATATCAATTAGAGGAGCAAGGAAGAAATTATTTTTCACATCTCTGAATAGGGGAGTTCATGAATAGGATCATACAATATAAAATGGATAATTTTGATTAAATAAAATTTTAAAATTTTTGCACAAACAAATCTAATTAAGTGGGAAACAGGTAAATGATAAAAAATCTTTATGGCAAATTTTTCTGATAAAGATCTCACAATCAAGATATATAAAGAACTGAATCAAATTGATAAGACTAAGAGTCATTCCCCTTTAGATAAATGGTCAAAGGATATAAATAAGCAGTTTTTAAAGGAAGAAATCCAAGCTACAGAAATTAAAAAAAAATCTATTTAACAATTTACAACAATTTTCTTAAAAAAATCCCTCTAGAATGCAGAGTGAAGCAGATTATCTTCTTTTTTTTGTTTAATGTAGTTTTGCTTTCTTCATTCTCGTGGTTCCTCCCATTCATTCTAATTCTTCTATACAACATGACTAATGTGAAAATATGTTTAATAGGAATGCGTATGTAGAACCTATATCAGATTGCATGCCATCTCTGTCCCAGGCTTCAGGGATTTTGTATCAGCTGCTCAATCACCCACTGTCTGTGGACCCAGAGCTCCAGAAACAGCTGCTGCTGCTGCCACTGCCACCACTGCCATTGCCACTACCACCACCACCCTGGGGCCAAGTCAGACCACACTTGTCTTTCACCTGTCTCACAGTTTTCCCACTGACCTTTTTGGTGTTTGTGAGTTGAAAAGTATGGAAACTGCCACAGTTGCCAATGATTCAGTCCCCCCCGAGGACTGCTCTAGCACATCTGTGCTCCCTCCGCAATGTGAAAGACCCTTCCTGTTGACTTTCCAGGTTGTTTTGAGCTGAAGGTTTGTTTCACTCTGTCATTTTGTGAGTTCTGTAGCTCTAGAATGTGTTTGGAGTTATTTTTTACAGGTATTTGGAGGGCTTTGTGGAAGAGCTTAGGGAAGTCCCTGCTTTTGCTCCACCACCTTGGCTCCACACCTGAAGTCAGGTCTTCCTGACTCAAGGTCCAATGCTCTATCCACCACCTATATGCCATATAATATGCCATATAACAACACATATGCCTCATGGTATGTGTGTGTCCAAGTCACAGAAGCAAGAAATAAGGAGTCATGTATAAGAAATAACAAGTAGGTAAGTTTGACTGAACAGTAGGTGTTCAATATATAATCAAACAATAAAGGTAGACTGAAGATAGATTATAAAGGGTTTTAATACCCAACAGAGGCAGCTGGTGGCTTAGAGGATAGAATTCTGGGCCTAGAAAATCAGGAAGATCTGAGTTCAAATATGACCTCAGACACTTATTAGCTGCATGACCCTAAGCAAGTCACTTAACCTCTATTTGCCTCAGTTTCCTCAACTATAAAATGGAAAAAATGACAGCACCTACCTTGTAGAATTGTGAAATAACATTTGTAAAGAGCTTATAGTGCCTGATCCAGAGTAGGTGCTTTATAAAAGTGCTTGTTCCTCTATTGCCAAAGGCTATAAAATATGCCTATGTCCTGCCATATTCACAGTGCCTAGAGTAGCCATGAATATCCCAGCATAATTCTGAATCTCGAAATACAACAGACTCTCCACATGGAAGACAGAACCAAAACACTTATTCAGACACTAGAAAGCCAAATCCATCATAGTAACAAAAATCTATACACAAAACAATGCAGGGAACAACACTATCCCCAAACCTTCCCCCTGCCAGGCTTCCCACAAACGAGCTCCATTAAACAAAACCACAGACAAGCCCTCTCACTCATACTGGCCAGCAGCCTGCATCCTTCCTAACTCAGACTAGACTGATTCATTTCCTCTCAGCTCTGCTCTAGTTCTGCCTCTTCCTGTTCCACCCATTCAGCAAATTCCTCCTACCACAGACTCCATGTGACTCAGACTTCCATGTGACCCAGGAAGATTACATGGGCCTATTAATGAATACAAAAGATCTCCCCATTTAAATTACCATTACACGTGGTTGCAAGATCTTTCCTATTCATTACATAGGTTGGGTTGGTGGGGCAACTGATATCAACAGAATTTTAACAGGGATAACAGAAAAATAAGCATATAAAACAGTATCTTAGGCAACTGGTATCAACAGAACTTTACAATATTATAGGGATCACAGAAAATAAGGACACAAAACATTATCTCAGAGTGAGACTTGATCACAAGCACCCCATCACTGCCCCTTAAAAATGAATGGGGTCCAAAATCCTGGGGCAAGAAGGAAAGGTCTTCCCCTCCACAGCTACTTCCCACTGAGACCAGATGCAGAGCTATCCTTGCCCCAAAAAGTCCCACCTGAGGGGTCAGTTCCTTAGTTGGCATCTGGAGTTTGATCAACACTAGGTCCAGCAGAGACACAGAACATCAGACAGGGGGTGACATCCAGCTTAAGCAATCAGGCATCTACAGGAGGAGGGAACTAGGCCTGCAAAAAACAAATCTTACAAACAAAGTGAACAGAGAAAAAGTCAAAAAGAAACAAGGAGACAATAACCAGAAGCAGGATAGATATAGGGTCAGCCATGCTTCTGGAGTCCATGAACCCACTATCCTCATTCACCGCCGCTCACTGCTTTCTAACTTGCAGCCCTGGAATCATCACTCTGGAAAAAAGGTATCTTCTTTAATCTGAGCCTGGCTGGCCAACCTGCCACTCTTCCTAAAGGTGTGCCGAGCCTGGACACAACGTTTCAGGAAGATCTACAGAGACAGCCTTCACCTCCCTGCTCAGTCCAAAATCAAGCCTCCCTCCTTGATACGTTCCATACAGCTCACCAGTTGAATGTCATCCATTCTTCCAAAGTCTTCCCCTACTCTCAATAGAGTAGTAAACAATTCCCTTCTTGTCAATCCATTCTGACTTTGAATCCACTGACCATCCACTCCTCACTCTCCAGGAAATTCATCTTTTCCACTGATTCTCACCATTCAAGGCACCAATGACTCTCCCCTCCTTTGGGTAAACCAATCCACAATATGCATGACCTCCTGCTGAGCAAAATCCTCAATCACCTCCCCAAACACCATGAGGGTCTGACTTCCCTACCTCCTTCCCAGGATTGACTGAACCCCAGCCTCCCTACCCATTTCACTATCCTCCCACACATCCTCCCGGCCCATGTCTAGGCCTGAATCAAACCCAACCTGTGCAAAGGCTACATTCACCTTCCTGCTGTTAATCCCTTGCCTCCTGTGAGCCAAACCAACAACAGCACTTCCTACCCCCTGAGACCCTCCAGACCGATCCACTTAAGGAGAGATTGAATGCTGCAACACAAAAAAACCTGTCATGCAAACTAGCCAACCTCCCCTCCATTGGAACCCCACCCCCCTGAGCAGCAGGTCTCTGACTCCACATACAACCCCATAGCCCATCAGCAAAACTCAGCCTCTCCCACATACCCTCCCCACCCACCCTGCTGCTGTATTGGTATTCCCTCCAAACATCTTTCTAGGCCTCTGTGTTCCCCCTTCTGCAGCCTTGGTTCCCAGTTTTCATGAAGCACTGTGCCTTTAGCCTGTTCTCTTACTGGGAAGGAATAAGGCAAATCCTCCCACCCTGAGATATCCATTTCTTCCTCTGTCTCTTCTGCCTTTTTTGTCTCCAAATAGAAATTTAATATTTTGCGATTCCATCCTTGTCCCCATTTGTACCACCAACACAATATTCACAGTGCCTATGGTAGCCATGAATATGCCTGAGCAATTCTGAATCACAAAATACCTCAGACTCTTCACATGGAAGGCGGAATCAAAACATTTATTCAGACACCAGAAAGTCAAATACATCATAGCAACAAAAACCTATACCAACAGCAACACACGGGACAACACCAGCCCCACACCTTCCCCTGCTAGACTTCCCACAAACCAGCTCCCTTAAACAGAATCACAGTCCCTTTCACTCACACTAGCCAGCAGCCTGCATCCTTCCTAACTCTGGCTGCTCTCTCACTAACTTTCTCTCAGCTCTACTCTAGTTCTGCCTCTTCCAGTTCTACCCATTCAGCAAACTCCTCCCACCACAGGTTCCATGTGATCCAGGCAGGTCACATGGGCCTATTAATGAATATGAAAGATCTCCTCATTTAAATTACCAATACAGCATACCCTTTGACCCAATAATACCACTTCTAGGGCTGTATCCTAAAGAGATCATACAAATGGGAAAAGGACCTACATGTACAAAAATACTTACAGCAACTCTTTGTGGTGGCCAAGAATTGGAAACTGAGGGGATGTCCATCAACTGGGGAATGGCTGAGCAAGTGGTGTTATATGAATGTAATGGAATACTGTTGTATATATGATGAGCAGGAAGACTTCAGAGAGGTCTGGAAGGACTTGAACGAACCGATGCTGAGCAACATGAGCAGCACCAGGAGAACATTGTACACAGTAACAGCCACAGTGTGTGGTGACTGACTTTGATAGACTTGGCTCTTCCCAGCAAGGCAAGGTTCTAAGATAACTCCAAAAGGCTCACCATGGAAAATTCCATCCACATTCAGAGAAAGAATGACGTCATTTGGATGCAGATCCAAGTGTATTATTTGCTCTCTCTTCTTTTTTGTTGTGTTTTATTCTTCTTTCTTGTGTTTCATTCCATTGGTTATAATTCTTCTTTACAACATGACTAATGTGATAATATGTTTAATATAAATGTATATGTAGAACCTATATCAGATTGCACACCATCTTGGGGAGGAGGGAAGGGAGAGAGGGTGAGAAAATTTAAAACTCAAAAGCTTATAGAAATGAGTATTCTAAACTGAAAATGAATATATTAAAACAAACAAATAAATAAATAGGGAGGATCCGCACCTGGCCTTTAAAAAAAGTGTTCCATTCCTACTCCCATCCTCCTTTTCCTAGGCAATGAGGAACACTAGAACAGGGAAGTGGCATGGTCAGATATGTGTTTTATATTTACAATGCCCTAAGAATAATTTGGGGGCAACTAATTGGCACAGCAGATAGAGTACCAAGCCTGGAGCCATGAAAAGCAAGTTCAAATCCAGCTTCAGACACTAGTTGTGTGACCTTGGGCAAGTCACTTAACCCTGTTTGCCTCAGTTTCCTCATCTGTAAAATGAACCGGAGAAGGAAATGACAAACCACTCCACTCCAGTATCTTTGCCAAGAAAACCCCATATGGGATCATGAAGAAGGCAAGACTAAACACAACAAAGATAATAACTTTTATTTTTCATGACCCACAATTGTTATATTCTCCCATTAAAGTTCTCTTCTCTTATTTCACTGTGTCATGGAAGAATCCTTAGATTTTTGAAGGCTATGCCAAAAGAGAAAAAAAATAGATCTGATTCCAACCTCATTTTAAAGATCCATTAAAGATCCATAGATCCATTAAGGGTTACATCTGTTATCCATGGACCAGCCTAGCTAAGGTCAGAGAGATATATAATCAGCCTGGCCACAAGGTAGCAGATGTTGAAGTCATCGCAACTCTCAGCAACCACCCACAAAGTCAGGGGGACGGCAATTTGCACAGAGGCATGGACCATACTGGGGAAATTTCCCTTCTTTAAGGTTTGAAATTAGTTTTTATTTTTCCTTTCCACAATATTTTCCTTTCTTCCATGTGAATGAAACATTTGTAAACCAAGAGGTTGTGTGGCTTTATTAGAGTTCTATAGGTTAGACCAGCACTGACCCAGTGTCTCCCCAGGGTTTCTAGACCATGTCTTACTCCGCCTTTTGTGAGCCTTGCTGACGATGCTTGAGATGAGTTCCTAGGGTAATGATTTGATATTGCTACTTCACAGTCTGTTATCAAAGAAAATACATGATGAGAGTATGCTTACAACCCTGAAGTTTTTCTTCCCTTAAAAATTTGATTTGTATGCTTTTCTATCTCCATCAATTTCTAAGGTCTCCCTGACTCTTCTTCATTCAAAGACCATCTCTTTTAACAAAAAACAAAGGAAGGAAGAAAATGAATGTTGCAGAACTAGCCCACATATCAACTGAGGCTGACAATGCACACAGTGACTGATCCACATCTGTCATCCCCACATCTGCAAAGAAGGTAGGGAGGGGCTTTCCCACAGCTCTCCTTAAGAGTCACACATGGTTGTTATAATTACAAAGAGCTCCTTTTCAAGTTTTTTATTGTTTCCCATTGACATGGTTGTAGTCACTGTGATTATTTTCTGCTTCTACTTTCTCATTTTGCATCAGTTCAGTTCATATAAAGTTTTCATTCTTTTCAAAACTCTACATACTTATAGTTTCTTATGACATAGTAATATTACATTATGTTCATGTATCACAATTTGTCTAGCCATTCCCCGATCAATGGGCACCCACTCTGGTTCTAATTTTTTGTCTAAACCTTTTACATCCCTCTGCGCAGTGAATGTCCTCCATCTCCAATCCTCCCTGCTTGTCTACCCTTCCTTTAAAGTCCAGATTGTAGAACCATAAAGTCATAGGAAGTGACCTCATCTATTCCCTAGACTTGTTGAACAACTTGTTCAGTCGTTTTTAGTTGTGTCTTACTCTTTGTGACCTCACTTAGGTTTTCTTGGCAAAGATACTGGAGTGGTTTGCCATTTCCTTCTCCAGCTCATTTCACAAATGAGTAAACTGAGGCAAACAGAGTTCAGTAACATGCCCAGGGTTATATAACTAGTAAATGCCCAAGAGTGGATTTGAACTCAGGTTTTCCTGACTCTAGGCCCAGCACTCACCAAGTGGAGAGATAACAGATCTGAGACATTCTCTCTCAAAGACAGCATGGTTCCAAGTAACCCTGGTATGTTGTTTCCCCTCCTCTGGAATCAAGCTTCTCAAAATCTCATTTCATCTATGTAGCTTCCTTTGGTCACCCCAGGCCATTCTGGTCCATCTGACTTATTGGACATTTTGTAGTATCTTGTGATCATAGATTTAGAACTGGTCAAGACTTCAAAAATCATTTAGTCCCAATCATTTATTTTTCATCTTGAAGAAACTGTGGCTTAGGGAATTGAGGGACTTACCCAAAGTGACATCTGCAGTACAGAGTAAAGACAGGGTTGGGACCCAGTTGTGTAGGAGTGATATCTTTCTGTGCAGGCTGAACTGAATTCTCTTTAAAGGGTTAGGGATACCACTCTTGGGACTTGATTGATTAGGAGGGATGGGCATTGAATCATTGGCTTAACTTCCTCTTTCAGAGTTTGGAGGAATTTCCACTTCTCTGCAGGGATTGTTTTCAAACTTGCATTGTCCTTATGGTGAATACAGTAGCATGCTATTTTATCAAGTAGGAATTCTACTGTTCTAAGTAAAGTTGTTTTTATTGTGTGCAAAGTTCTCATAGCCCAAACAAGAGTTACTGGAGTTGACTAGATGGCTAGACTTGGCCTACCAGGTTGTTTTGAGTACAGATATAAGGCTCTTTCCATTATGCTAACAATGGTTAATTGTCATCTTTTATCTTTTATGTCTTGTCTTCCTTGCCAGATTATAAAGCCACCAAGGGGCAGGAATTCCATCTTCCTCCTTCAGCCTCCAAGACCTTGCCTCCAGGAAACAGAAAGAAATGTTTATTTAAAAGAAATTAGCAGTACAGAAAATACAAAGCTTTCCAAAATACCTTGAGACTCAAGCAGCCACTGAAGAAAGGCCTCCACGCAGGAGCTGCCAGCTCACCAAGGAGGAGATGCTATGGGCAAAACGCCCACATGAGTTCTCCACCTCTACATATGGGTGCACTTAGTGTCACAGGTGATAAAAATGGAAAAGGTCAGCCTCTTTGGCCCTGCCTGATAGCTAAGAGGAGGTAAATGAAAAGGCCCCTTTCCTGGCCTGAGATGACGTTCTACAGCAGCGTTCTAAATGAATTGGGCGCTAAGAAAACCCTCTCAGAACATTGTCATTATAGCAGCACTTTGGTGGAGAAAAGACTGTCAAGCAATTCCATTAGAAGCCTGGGTTTTCATGCCTCCTAACATAAGAGCTCATCCATTTCAAATTGCATTAGACTGAAACTTGGCACCAGGCTTCTCAGCCCAGATGTGAAGTTTTATTGTGCAAAAAGAAAAAAAATGAGAGGATTTAAATCATTTCAGTCATCTTTGATCTTGTTGGTAAACTCAACATGATTCTTAGGATTTCAGGTTGTTTGTGGTTTGGGTTTTTTTTCTTTCAATAGGAAAATTCAGCCAGTGGAGACTTTATTTGAAAATGAAAAAATTTATAAGCAGCTAATCCCTTAAAGAATATATGTGAATTCCATTTTCTTTCAAGAAATCAATGCTCATAACAGATGCCCCACCCCACTACTACCACCTAGGATGCTTGTTCTAACACTGGGGTCTGTCTCTGGGGTAGGGAGTTTTTTTTGGTGGGTAGGAGTAGAAGGAGCTTGAGTTGTATCTCTGCCAAACTGAAACCTTGATATTAAATAACAAGCCTTGACCTCCGCTTTTCATGGTGTTCCTCTATCAGCTTTTTACAAGACTTAAGAGTAGCTCAGTCTGAAATGTATCTTGTCAGTCAATACCCCTCTTTGAAATGGGGGAGAAAAATGAAATTAATCCAAGGAATGACTTTGGAACTAACCACTTCCATGTGATACCATAACCAGTGCCAGATAGGACCCTACCCCCACCCCCAGGGAGTCATACAGAAAGTGAGAAGGGAGTCCATGGTTCTCATACTTGTTTTCCCAAAAAAATCTCTTCATTGGGGTGGAGGAAGACATGGCTTCTTATCTTGCTTTCTCCATATTTCCAAAATATATGTGTACTCTTGTGGGTGAATCATGTGTTTCTGAGTGGCACACATATACATATGAACAGGTATGAGTGTAGTATATTGTACATGTGGCTGTTGTGTGTCTATGTGTCTGTGTTTAGGAGCAGGACAAATAGTATAAGAAGTATATGTTTTAGGGTCAGAGGACCCAGGTTGGAATCCTAGCTCAGCCACTTAGTATCTGAGTCAAAAACCTTGAGAACTCACTTAACCTAGCTTGCTAGACCTCAGTTTCCTCATTTGTAAAATAAAGGAGTCACTTAGATGGCCACTAAGCCCCTTTCAGTTTTAATGCCAATCTATGGTCCTATGGAAAAAAGAAAGCTACAAATGAGGACGTGACTTTGTATTTATTCAGCTTTATGTAAGGAAGAGATGGTCTAAGTAAATTATTAATTCTTGCACCCCGTTCTGCATGGAACCTTTCCTTATCCTCCAACTCCTACTACCCTCCATTCTCTAAATTTACTTTGCATTTATTTCAGATATGCTATACATATTTATTTATGTACATATTGTCTGTCTCAGTAGGATGGAAGCTCCCTGAGGGTAAGGACTGTTTCATTTTTGTCGCTATATCCCCAGAGTCTAGCATAGCGCCTGGACTATAGCAGGTCCCTAATAAATGTTTGTTGACTGATTGATTAAATCTAGTCCAGGAGCAAACATCACCACAATAATATTTATATAGTGTTTTAAGATATATGAATATTATCTCATGTTTAGTCTCACAACGACGCTGTGAAATAGGTAATATCATCCTCATTTTACAAATAAGAAAACTGAGGCAGACAGAGATTAAGTGATGTACTCAGAATCGGGCTGAGACAGGATTTGAACTAGTTCTTTCTGACTCAAGTTCAGCACTCTATTCAATGTGCCACCTGGATAATGTTGTTACATCATCATTAGTGCCATTATAGAATAACTCCCAGACCCCCTGGAAGATGCCCCAGGGATCCCTCAAGCACACTTGTAGAACCTCTGACTTGGTGGCTAACCCAGGGAGCCCAGTTCCTCCTGTCCCTTTGGACTTCTCGAGGCCCAAGAGGAACAAAGACTCAGTCAGGGCGTCTGGGAGGCCTAGGATGCTTACGTACCCAAATACTGGAGCTCCTTGGATGTAAAGCTGAGATGTTATTATTCCTGGCCAGCCACATTTCGCTTAATATTCCTTATAATGTGCCACGCCACCCTCAGAGCCACAGACCACACTGAAGGGGCTCCCTGTGCCATGTTATAAACTTGTTACCACCTAGTAAACTTCATCGTTTTGTATTTTCCTAATGCTTGTTCTTTCACACCAAAGTTTCCCTAGAGGCAAGACTTTGTGTCATGGCAAGAACAGTAAGCAGGGTCATGGGACGGCTACGTGGAAAATGGCTGAGTTGGGGGGAGGGGGTTGACTGCGTTGCTGCAGCTGTACAATGATTGGATTTTTCGGTCCAGTTCTCAAAACATTCTAAGCCAATGAATTTCATCCTTCCCCTGAGCTCCCCCAAACTCACACATACATAGGGGCACACAGACACACACCCAGGCACCTATCCACATATGCCCACAGACGTGTGCACACGTCTGGAAAGCTGGTTTCCAGGCTCAGCTCAAACGCTGCCTCCTGCAAGTAAACATCTCCTGACCCACCTCGTTTAGTGTTCTCTCTCTCCTGAAGTAATCATGTTTGTTTACTCTTGTACAGTTGCTTCTGCTAGTTGAAAACAAGTTTCTTGAGGACAGAAGATCTTGCTTGTTCTGTGTTTGATCTACGCATCCCTAGTGCCCAGTTCAGTATCTTGTACATAGGAGGCTCGTTAAACCAAATAGAACTGAAGTGAATCAAATGTCCATCAACATTTTTACAACAAATTTTCCAAGAGCATCCAATAAATTCAGCTCTCGATTTACAGCCCGGGATAAGACTTGTTCTTACTAGAATCCTGTCTTATTGTTGTTTCAGTCACATCTTTGTGACCCCATTTGGGGTTTTCTTGGCAAAAACACTGGAGTGATTTGTCATTTCCTCTCCAGCTCATTTTACAGATGAGGAAACTGAGGCAAACAGGGTGAAGTGACTTGCCCAAGTTCACACAGTTAGGAAGTGTCTGAGGCTGGAATTGAACTCATGAAGATTTGTCTTCTTGACCTCACGCCCAGCACTCTGTGTACTGTAGTTGCCCTTTGAACACCAGAGGATTTTCCTTTGGATCCTGGAGGTGATAAGGAATATCTGGAGTTTTTGAGCAGAGGAGTGACATGGTCAGATTCTAGAAAGTCATTTGCACTTTGAGGACCTCAGTTTCTTCATCATAAAATGAGGATAAACTAAGTCACCAACCTCTCAGGTCCCCACAATCCCATGAACTCTGCTCCTAGTGGGATCAGTGAGGCAGCTGTCTTCTCACATTGGGTGCTGGGGTCCATGGAGAAAGGTACCAATGTGCCTTTTACTGGGAGGCAGAAGCCTGACTGCCGAGCCATGGGACACTGAGCAAGTCACTTCCCAGGGTCCTCATCTATAAAATCAACAGGGTTGGATTAGATCATCATCAACATCCCTCCTAGTCTTGACATTCCCAGTGATCATCATGCAAAGGAGAAAGGTAGCCACAGCATTAATGCTTAATTGTTTCCATAGAAAGTGTATATTTGTCTGAGTGGTGGCAATGTTTTACAACAGGGGACTAGGCACTCCAGGGAGCCTTTCTAAGCACAGGCTAAGCCAGTGGAGGGCTCAGTGTTGGCTCTGGACTGGGCTTGGTCTGTGGATTGAAGCCTTGATGTTTTACTGCTCGGGCCATGTGGTTTAGGAGGTGTTTCTGGGGGGTGTGTATATGTGTGTTTTCCATAGTGGAACAAGTAGGATTAACTTTCACTTCTTGTTCACCCTAACCTATGGCATATGGGCACTGACCTTAAGTTCTCATAAAGACATTCCCTAGAGACTTGTTAAATAATTTATGCTACCCTTTGGAAATACCAAAAAACTAAAGCAAGTGATTAAGAAAAATGGAGAGCCACATGATACGATGTTCCTGGGGACACAACTGTCTTTCTCAATAATGTGATAAAAGTATAGTGGTGTGGGATTGGGTTTGTGTGTGTAGAGTTTTGTTGGGGTTTTCTTGGAGGGATGGGGGATATAGCAGATGGGGGAATGTTCCAGCTTTTATCCAGAGCAGCTGCTTCTGTTCTTTCCCTTACCAAGGGAAGAGTGAGAAAAACCTTCATCGTCTACTATGGAGAACAATCCTAATTCTAAGAAGCACTAAAGTATGGGAATTATAAAGCATTCCAATATTTATTTCATCTTGCTATGGTGGCCTGCCACCTCCGCTAGAGAGGAGAAGCAGGAAGAGGAGTGGGGGCAACTTGAAAAAATAAAACCATGGGATGCCTGCCTGTCACTACCTGCTTTGGAGTTGGGGGTGGGGCAGCTGCAGAAAAACAAATGAGCCTCTTTAAACAGGTCTGCAGAAGAGGATTCAGCCCCTGTTCCCCAATCCCATCATCAGAGCCCAATATTTGCAAATTTTTTCACTGCCTGGTATTCCCCTTTGAATGATCAAATGAGATAATGTATGTAAAGTGCTTTGCAAACCTTAAGTGCTATATAAATTCTATCTAATAATAACAGTAACCTGTCACACATATAACAGTCATTATATTCAGATAGCATGAGGGAGGGTCACCTGGAGCAATAAGCTGAAGAATGAAAAATTCTGAACATCTCAATGGGGCACCTAGGACCTGGGATTTCAGCAAAGCTGTGGGTTCAAGTCCTGTGTCTGAAACTTAATAGATGTGTGATCCTGGACAAGTCCTATCAGCTCTCTGAGGCTCAGAGTACTCCTGCAAAGTGGGAAGGATTGTCTTCTTCACAGTTTTAAATAAAACTCTTTTTAGAGATTCTAAACTCTCCTAATAAATATCTCTCACTTCCTTCAAGACATAGCTCAGGCACCACTTCTACATAAAGTCTTGCCATCCACCAATTGCCCGGTGCCTTCCTGCCCTAAATAGTTTGCATTTAACTATTTTACATCTATTTGTATTTACATAATACATATAATTGTACTTATGCATTTATATAACACATACAATTGTTCCTATGTATGTATATATAGTTTTTCTGCATACGCAGCGAGGTCCTGATTGGTGTGCATATATATGTGTTGTTTCCTTCTTAGGAGTGGAGATGGTTTCATTTCGTATTTACAATCCAAGGGCATGGTGTCTGGCACATGGTGAGAAATGCTTGTTGATTGATTGACCAGGTCCAAAAACTCTGATCAAAGTAAAGCTTAGAGGAATCCTCTGGGACAGAGAGGATCCTGCAGTTTGCAGGTGTTTGCTTGTTTCTATACTATCTCTTTTAAGAGCGACGAGAGTAAAGAAACAACTCTAGACCGTAGAATGTCTATAAATCTCCTGCCCATGCTTTACAAGTAGATAGGGTGACTTCATCCTACAGGGAAAATCAAAAGCATGTGTCTCTTGCGATCCCTGACCAAGCATGGCATGCGTTAGGAAGAAAACTAGATGTTGGAGCTTGGGGTGGGAGCTCCTTCGACTCTTGTTTCTGGAGTGTTGAGACAGAATCCAAGTAAATCATTGGAGGGTAACAAGATCCCATAGTCATTCAACAAACACTAAGTCCTTATAATATAGTAAGTGCTTAGGATAAAAAAAAAACAAACCAGTCCCAGCCTTCAAGAAGCCTGAATTCTAATGGAAGAGACAACATGCAAATAACTATGTCGTTTACAAAATCTACAGAGTAGAGAAGAAAATAAAATAGGGACAGAGAGATGGCATAATGAAGAGCATGCCAGAGCTGGAGTCAGAAAGAACTGAGTTCAAATCTGGCCTCAGAAGCTTACCAGCTGTAGGACCCTGGGTAAGTCACTTCATCCTGTTTGCCTCAGTTTCCTCATCTGTAAAATGAGCTAGAGAAGAAAATGACAAACCATTCCTGTATCTTTGCTAAGGAAACTCCAAATGGGACCAGCAAAGAATTAGTCACAACTGAAATGACTGAACAGAAACAAGAGAAAAATAACTGGGGGAAGGGGAAAGGGGGAGATGGAATCTGAAAAGAATCCAAGAGGAGGAAGGGAAAATGGAGAAAGCACTTCAGGCGTGGGAGACAGTCAGTATAAAGGCAAGTCAGGAGATGGGAGTGTCCTATTTGAGGAACAACAAATAGATGAGTGTATTTGGAGCTCAGTGTTCTTGGAGGGGCATAAGGTATAAGAAGACTGGAAAGGTATAAAGGGACCAGATCATGAAGGGCTTTACACGTCAAATAGAGGAGTTTACGTTTGATCCTGCTTATCAGCCAGAGCCACTGGAGTTTAGTGAGAGACAAAGAGAGAGCAGGAGGAGTGGGGTAACATGGTTAGGAGCTAGGCTTTAGGAAGATCACTTTAGGAGCTGAGTGGAGGATAGGCTGGAGTGGGGAGAGGCTTAAGGCAGCAAGAATAACGAGCAGTCTTTTGTAATAATCCAGATAAAGGAGTGTATGAGAGAAATGTTGTGATAGAAAGGACAAGATTTGACCAATTATAAATAAATAAATAGAATCTGACAAAATATAATTCATAATATATTATACACTTAATTTTATATATATATGTATGTATGTATGTATATATATATATATATATATATATATATATATATTATATATCTTATAGCCATTAAGATATGTGGGGTGAGGGTATATGAGGAATAAAGCCTGACTGCAAGGTGGTGCCCTTAATAATACTATCCCATTCCCCAACTCCCCCACCCTGCATATACATGCATACACATACACACACACACACACACACACACACACACACACTTCAGGTGCTACTTTGCCCTTTTAGCCTTCTTTCCCCTTCAAATTTCCTTTGCTGTTAACTATTGACCGACAGAATGGTGGTACAATGGACAGCGGAAGGAAAATTGGGAAGAAGGTGGGTTTAAGGGGAAAGACAGGAATCTCTATTTTGACTATATTGAGGTTGGGGTTGGGGGGAGACTACTGCGGTTAAGTAACTTACCCAAGGTCACACAATTAGTAAATATTTGAGGCAATATTTGAACTCAGGAAGATGTTTTCCTAACTTCAGGCAAAATGATCTATCCAATGTGCCACCTGGCTGCCCCATGACTATAGTGAGTTTGGAATGTCTATAGGACATACAATTCAAGATGTCCAAATGGCAGTGATTGATGTGTGACTAACTGATAGGAGAGACAGTGGAATAGGATACGTAGATTTGGAAAACAACTGCCTAGAAGAGGGACCAGGATAGAAGATTGGGGAACACCAGGAGACCTGAGTTCTACTCCTAATTCTGTCAAAAGTGTAGACAAGTCCCTTTAATACTTTTGGCTTCTGTCCCCTTCCCCATAAATTTGGGACTTGGATTCAATAAACTCAGTTTCCTTCAGATTCTAACATTTTACTGTGATTTCATTTGGAGAGAGAGAAAGCTGTGTAGTATTTGAGACTTGGATTTTGAATGTGTGTATCTCTTCATTGCAGATACTCTTCTCAGCTATCTTTTACTACCTATCAAAGGATTGGGAGCTTTCCAAGTATGAAATGATATTTCTGAAGTGACACAAGGAAACCCAGCAGTCCTAGAAGTGGGGAGCGGGAGGCTGGGGAGGAAAGAAACATCCTGCAAAATTAAAATACAAAGGTCTCCATCTTTAGGACAGATGCAGATTTATTCTAAATAGCTGAAGGGTATCTGACATCACCAGCACTCTGGTGCCAACTCACCTGTGGCTAATTAAATTCTTACTGGTATCCTTATTTCTGGCAGGAGAAAACCGAGGAGGCAAGGCAGTATTTATAAAATAAGCAATGCCAAATGTAATGCCGCTTTTATGGCAGTGGTGCAAAACTCAATACTTCTTCATTACAAGCGAGCTTCATGCTGAATTAAATGTTTGCTGGAAGGAAGCTAAACTCATCTAGGAATCCCAGGAGGGAGTAAAATAATGAGTAGATGCAGAAATGCCCCTGGCCCCTCTGTCTGTCCTGTGTCTCCCCATCCAGGCATCTAGAAATCCACCTTAGGGCTTGATAGAATTATTGTGCCAAATCCAGGGGCCAAATCTTGTCTGTGTGCAGATGAAACATCTGGAAGTATGACTGAATTTTTTTTTAATTTCTTGTGGGAGATTTTGATATCTTGTGGAAACAGACAGTATCTCTGTACCCTTTCAACTCCTTGCTCTCATGAAAGGTGATTCCAATAAGTTTTGAACTGAAATGTTTTCTGTATTCCCTGCATTTTTCATTCTCTACTTTCAGAAAAAGGTTAAGTCATCCCTACTATGTGATCACATACTTACATGATCTTGGGAAATTTTTTTCATCTTTTTGTATCTGTAGGATAAGAGAACTGAACTAGGTAAACCCTTAGGTTCCTAGTTTTTAATCCCAAGAGCCAACAGTCTGGATTCCTCATTGTGGAGCTCTCCCCACTACTGGGACTGAACAGCTGAGTAACTCTGAACTTAGGAGGCAGGAGGCAGAAGAGAGAAAATGGAATCTACTAGTGGTATTCGAAAGGACAATTATTTGTCTTCTTGGATAGAGCAATGGACTTGGAAGCAGGAAGGCTTCATTTTCCTTAGTTCAAATCTGGCATCAGACACTTACTAATGACTGGGCAAGTCATTTAATCCTTTCTTGCCTCAGTTTCCTCATCTGTAAAATGAGTTAGAGAAGGAAATGGCAAACCACTCTAGTATCTCTGCCAAGAAAACCCCAGATGGGATCACACAGAGCTGAACATGATGGAAACTATTCAACAAGAACTATGACAGATGAGAAAATCCCACATGCTGTCACCCTGTAAACACCTCTACAAAACAATTGAAGCTGGAAACCTTAGGAATGAATCAATCATTGAACATATTTTAAATACCTACCATGTGCCAGGCACTGATAGGGGCTGGGATATAAGTCAAAAGTAAAACTGTCACTGCCCTAAAGAACTGGAAACTAAAGGGGTGGCCATCAACTGAGAAATAGCTCAACAAGTTGTGGTATATGAATGAATATGAGGGGATACTATTGTGTTGTAAGAAATGATGAAGGGTGTAGTTTCAGAAAAACATGAGAAGATCTGCATGAACTGATGCAAAATGAAGTGAATAGAACTAGAACAGTGAATGCAGAAAACCAATATTATAACAATAAACAGCTTTGAAAGACTTGCTAATTGACAAAATGACCAACTGTAATTCAGAAGAACTTATGATGATGATTATATACACCTGCAGATACAGATTCAGAGTACAGATTGAAGCATATTTTCTTTTCCTCT
Organism: Potorous gilbertii; assembly: GCA_028658325.1. Classification (NCBI taxonomy): domain Eukaryota; kingdom Metazoa; phylum Chordata; class Mammalia; order Diprotodontia; family Potoroidae; genus Potorous; species Potorous gilbertii. Next base: position 694,994,729 of record CM053769.1, on the reverse strand, counting down.
TTTTATCACTTCCTTCCTTCCTTTTCTACTTACTTTTTTTTTTTGGAAACATGGTTAATGTGGAAATTTGTTTTGTGTGTTTAGATATATTTGTAATGGGTTTGGTTTTCTTGTCTTTTCAATAGGTCGGGAATGGAGAAGGAGAGGGGGAGAACTTAGAACTGAAAAGAAAAGAAAATTGAATTGAATTAAAAATTAATAAAGACCATATCATTCAAACTATATTGTCACACTTATTATACCTTTTATTGATAAGATGCCAAATTTCTAGTAAATAACATTGAAATAATTTTGAATCTCCCTGTAGTGATATGTTTTGTCAACATATCACTACAAATTTCTTATTGTAGGTTTTGAATCTATTCAGTATTAAAATATAAAAATATATGCTTCTTTTTATCTGTAACTAATTCATATCTAATTTTTAATGCATGTATGTAATAAATAAATATATTTAAGTACAAATGAAGATTGGAAACTAACAAAAAAAGAAACTATAACTGATCTTAAGAAACATATATTCTATAAGGGAGATAACGTATCCGTTTAAGTACATGCAAACCATAGTGATAGAGACTGGACCTATGATTTAGAAATTTCCTTTATCAAAGCAAGTCAGACCCTTTGCTGAATCTTGGAGTCTAAAGAGCTAAGAGATTTTAAAGGGCTTGTTGAGGGTCATATAGTAAGGATTAGAGGCATAGAAAGATTTTGCATATATATATACATATTTCTGTCTAGTAGTAGCCATGAGGGGGGAGAAAAGAGAGAAAAAAGAAATTTACATGATAACTTTATTACCGATTTAAAAAGAATAGCAAATTATATACAATGGATTTGGAGTCTCACATACCATCACCTTTTTTTATCATATTATGTTATGAAAATGCTTGCTTCATTTCATAAATTAAAACTAAAATAAAATTAAAATTCAATAGGTATCAGGGGCAGGAGTTGATCCCAAATCTTCCTGGTTTTTCATTCCACCTCTATCTACACAGTGCTGAATACACAAAATAAATGTTTTATTAGGGGACTAAGGCAACAGCATCTGGGCAGATCAGGAAAGCCCTCGGCTGGGAACAAGGTGGCATGTGAACTGAATTTTGAAGGAGAACGGAGGCAGAGATGAGGAAGGGAATGGGGAACCAAGAGTTCGATAGAATGTCAGGTGACATTTGGAACTCAAAATCTTGTGCAGTGAATGTTGATAAACTAAAAATTAATTAATTTTTTTAAAAAGGGAAAAAAAGAGAATATTGCTCATCACTCCAACCCATACACTTAACTTCAGGTGACACTTTGCCCTTTGGAGGGTTGCTTTCCCTTTCAGATTCACTTTACTGATATAAAATGCTGGGGTAGGGAAGGTCGGTCAGACACACACTGATTTGCCCCAGAGCTGGTCCTGGTAAGTGATTTTTCTACAGGCCTTTGAGTGACTCGCTTTATTATCTTTCAGGAGACAGTTGATGAGTGTTGGATTGATCAGTTGAACACCAAAATAGCATAGGTCTGACCATGTCATCCCTCTACTCAACAAGCTCCGTGGCTCCCTGTCACCTCCAGGATCAAATACAAAATTCTCTGGTTGGCGTTCAAAGCCCTTCATAGCCTTGCCCCTTCCTACCTTTCCCATGTCACACCTTACTCCCTCTGGCGTTCTCTTTCATCCAGTGACCCTGAAGACTCTCCATCTCTCACCTTCAGACAGCTGTTCTCCATACCTTTCTCATCTCCACCTACCGGCTTCCCCAGTTTGCCTCAAGACCCAGCTAAAATTCCACTTTCTAGAGGAAACTTTGTGGAATTCCTGTTAATTCTAGCATCTTCCCTCCCTTAGTTATTTCCCATTTCTCTTGTATGTATCTTGTGTGCATGTAACTATTTATATGTTCCCCTATTAGACTGTGAGCTGCTAGAGACAGGACCATCTTCTACCTTTCTCACCAGCTCATAGAGCACTGCCTAGCACATAGTAGGCCCTTAACAACTATTTACTGACTTACTAACTGACCAAGTCCTCGCAGGAGACCAGAGAATGTGTTGACTTGGAATTAGAACTCTCAATCCTCCAAGATGTTTAGATAACTTTGTGTGTATCTCAATGAGTCTCTTGTCTCTGGGATACTATACAAGTGAGCAGGAACTCATTCCAAGGTGCCAAACAACACTTACTCAAGACTTTTCTTTTGAGAAACTGAAATGAATGTTCATAGTATAATAATAGCTAGCATTTATATACTGCTTTAAGATCTAAGCACAATGTGTATGTATACACATATATATCTCATTCATTCTTCACAACTGTCTTAGGGGACATTAGTATCTTTAATTTAATAAACATTTATTAAGTGTCTCCTATGTGCAAGGCACTGTGCTAAGAGCAGATGAGACCTAGAAAAGTTAAATGACTTGCCCAGGGTCACACAACTAAGTATCTGAGGTAGGATTTGAACCCAAGTCTATCTTTTCTTCAACTGCTGCACTCTAATCCCTGAGCCACCTAGTTTCCTATCACTATTTCTAAACTTTGCCATAAGCTTAAAGGAAAAAAAGGCTAGCATTAGTCTGTTGGACTGATTCCTTTTTATTCACATTATAGCGTTTGACCAGTTTCAGTTCTCTTGGCATCCTGCTTTGGGTTGACTCAGTATCCAGGTATAAGTTAATTTATGCAAGTGGAATGTAAGTTGCATATTGAGATAAATTTGCCCATTGGGTCCCGGGAAAAGTTGCAAAGTAGGTACAGCTTGTCTCTGGGGCCTTCACAGTTTTTGAAATTTCGAGATCCCTGTCTCCCCAGTCCAAGTCAGTGCCCTCAGTTTGTCCATTTGTGGTCTCAAGTCAGCCTAATCTTCCCCAAATTGGCCTTCATGTAGAATTATCCCTACTTCCTTTCCTCATTTTTAAATGAGATAATAGTGTGGCATTCTGTAGAAAATAGGAATTTAGTTGGGGCTTAAAAGACATAGTTGGGCTGGAGGATAAAGAACATTCTAGGTAGAAGGGATGACCAGATAGAATGCCTAGAGATGGTTTCAGGAAGACCTGTTTTCAAATTCTTCCTCAAATACTAGTTATGTGAGCCTGGACAAGTCACTTAACCTCTGTCTGTCTCAGTTTCCTCAGTTGTAAGATGCAAGTAAAAGTGGCACCTACCTCTCAGGGTTGTGGAGATAATATTTGTGAAGACCTTTGTAGACCTTAAAGTGCTATGCTATTATCTCATGGCAGGGTTTGCAACCCCTCATCATTCGGACAGCCTTTCCCTGGAGGTGTTCCAGCTTGTTATTAGGGTCACTCACCTCTCTTGTTCCATTAGATATAAAAATGCTGTGAGCTCGGCTCTGGGGTTTGGTGGTTAATGAACAAATACAAGAATACTGTACTGCTAAAAATTAGACAGTTGTTTTTTATTCCAATCCCTTATCAAATACTAAACTCAGCAACCTCAGTCTCCCCTGTATTAACTATTGGTAGCCTTGTGGATCAAAGAATTGCTTCTTATGTCATCTAGGCGGCTAGAGTTACTTGAGATATTATCAGCTCTGGCAAGGGAAAAGTCAGAATCCTCTAGGCCTTCTGGCTAAGATCAAATGTTCTTCCTTGTACCTGGGGATTCGATTTGTCTCGACAAGGGGATGAACTCGATGATCTAATAGGAGGGACGAGTTCTTTCAGACTCTGGTTTGTTTGAATCATGTTTGTTTTAAGATGTATCTACCTGTCATTGTGACATATGCCAGCACATATCTGCTGATGCAATCTATTTTTTTTGTTAAAACAATAAAATGTTGAGGTTGACCTTTGTCCTCACTAACATGAAACTCTCCTGGTAACATTTTTATCCCTGACTCTTGAAGAGAAATGGTTGCTACCTAGCCATGTAACCTTCGATCAGTTTTCTCACCTGAACAATGAGGGGGTTGGCCTAGTTAATCTCAGTGGTACCACTTCCCTCATCCTCAGCTCTAAGATTCCCTGAATTCATAACACAATGAAGTTGTATCTTCTCTGCAAGGCTGAAATGGAAATGAGCCAGATACCATACATAGTATACACTAATTAATGAGAAACTGTCTTCCCAAATCAGTTGGGGGTAATTCAATGAAATAAAGACTGAAGACATCCCAGGTCAGAATGCCTTTCACTTATTCATTTGGAAGAGTGATCAAGGTTAACCCTTCAGGTGCAATTATCCAAAGGGAGTGTTTCTGTATGAGTCAGGGACCTGCCATCTTGAGACTTTGAGTAGCTAGGGGTTTCCCCCTAACTATTCTGTATTTTAAGACAAAATAAAAACAATTGTACAACTTCAGAACACATAACTTTTTGGATTTTCTAGAAAATAAATTGTTGGTGTCTATTCACTAAGAAACATCAGTTAATCTTAAACTTTCCTCTCATAGATATATCATGAAATCAAACATTATTCATAGAGAATGCTATTGTAGGAAAATATGAATCCAAACCAGCCAGCATTTTAAAACACTTACTACAGTGTATAAGAGGCATAGAGAGGTGGATAGAGTGCTGAACTTGGAATCAGGAAGGCTCATCCTCATGAGTTCAAATCCATCCTCAGACAATTCCTAGCTGTGTTACACTGGGTAAACCAGTTAACCTTGCTTGCCTCAGTTTCCTCCTTGTAAAATGAGAAAGAAATGGCAAACCACTCCAGTATCTTTCCCAAGAAAACCCCAAATGTATCTTTGCCAAGAAAACCCCAAATGGGCTCATGAAGAGTTGGATACAAGTGAACAATGACAACCAAAACAATGTATATGGTGAAAGACAAAGTGGAGAGTTAGAGAGCTAGCCTCAGAGTCAGGCCAAGTTGGCTTCCAGTCCTGCTTGACATATAGTGGGAGCAACCCTGTGAAAGCTACCTAAATTCTCAGAGCCCTGGGAAATTCTATAATACCATTGTTGCATGGAAGGTAAAGATGTGTTGATGAAAGCAGTTTCCTGACTGCAGGTTCCTCACGCCAGTGAAATTGCATATCTGTTTTATGTACAATCCAGTCATTGTGGATAAAAAGACAAAAATAGATCCACCTTGCTAGCTAATGATGCACCCTAGGTCCTTCTACCAACTGATCTGGTTGCAGTAATATTCCTCTGGGTTCCTTCGCCACCTGAAGGCAAGTTTCCTGGGGGTAGCTACCCAGTTTTGTGACACTCTGGGGACTGCACTCCCACACTAAAGTTCTCAAGCTCCCACAAATGTTTTTGCCTTTCAATAGTCAAAGGATGTAATTAGCTCAAAGTCAAGGAGTAGTTAGATTTACAACATTAGAACATTCCTCCTGCTAACTTAAGGTACACCCTCTTGCAAACATATACATCGTCAATGGAGAGAGTGAGTAAATGCAGAGATTGAACATGACGGGCCCACACAAAGGGAACATGTGTGGATGGGCAATTTACATGCTTCAGGGCCCTTGATGTGCTGTCATGATGTCCCTGAGCTGCTTCTCAGCATGCAAGACATTCTGAGTTACTGTGCTCGACTTTTTATGTCTGCTTTTTTTTCCAGGGCATGCTGTTCTGTAGGTAACTTGTGGCCTCCATAGCCTTCAGCTTCTGACTCTGTTGAAATCCTTGGCTGAGGCATAGCTAGTCGCTTTCAGAAAGGTCTGGAGCCCTTACCTGAGCACCGATAGGAAGACTCCCCAGGGTTACTTCCTCCAAATCTCAATCCAGAGGTCTGTCATCTCCAAATATCACAATCGCTTTCCCAGGCACCATGATGTTAGAATTCTTCTCTAGTGTGCTGGTTGATTTTCTCATTTTAAAACTCGGTCTCTCCTGTTTGTTCATGTAAATGAGTGGACAATTTATGAAGAGGGACAAATCCATGGTATCTGGCAATTCTCTGATCCTTTCACTGGGCTACTCAACGTCTGGTACAATTACACT
>CM053769.1:694969423-694988304 GCA_028658325.1 Potorous gilbertii | reverse complement strand
AACTCTGGTCCCTCTAACGTATTCTAATAGTGGGGGCCTTGGAGGACAAACAAAAGGCAAGGGTTGATTGCTCCAGTTAATTCCTTTGGATTTGCCCTTCTACTTAGTTTTAGACAATAGGATGAACGTGCTTTTGGTAAAAATGCCATGCCGCTGATAACTGGTTTCTGTGAGATTAAAAAAGAGGAACAGTGAGGATGTAAGTCAGAGAACTACGGATGTAGAATTGGAAGGGTCATCCCAAATCATTTAGCCCAACTGTCACATTTTATAAATGAGGCAAAGTGGAGGTTTTGGTGACCAACCCAAGATTGCAGAATTTGAACCCAGCTAGAGTTGCTGACCCTGGAGTCAAGCGAATGAGTTGAAATCTTGTTTCAGATAGCTGTGTGACCTGAGCAAGTCACTTAAACTTCATTTGCCCCAGTTTCATCTTTGTAAAATGGAAATAAAAACATCATCTATTATTAAGGGTATTATTAAGATGAAATGAGATATTATTTGTAAAAAAAAAAAAAAAGTGCTTAACACTGTGCCTGGCATGTAAGTTGTAGGTGCTATGTAAATGTTTATTCCTTTCCTTTCCATCCCTCCTTTTCCCTGCTGCCTCTATCTCCCAGCTATACTTCCTTTTTAATAGATGAGCTTGCTTTGTTAGAAACTGAAGAAATGCAGATGGTTTAAATCCTACCGCTAGATCTAGTATTTTCTAAAATCAGATGGTGGCTTTCCAGACTGGGGGGTTTCCAGACACTTTTGGTGTCTTTTTGAAAAGTTTTCTGCCTCCTCATCTCCGTTATAACTGTCCCAATTCTCTTGAAAGGGTAAAATCAGTGCAGTTGTAAAGTTTAATTCAATTCCATTCAATGTTTATCAAGCTCTCACTAAGTTCCTGTTATGCACAAGACATTTTGCAATGCCCAGGAGAGGTGTAAACATTAGCCAAAATATAATTTCTGACTTCAACAAGCAAGTTCTCTAATAGGAGATAACACTAACGGAAGAATATACAACACAAAATAAAACACAGGGAGGGTCTGAGAGCTTTCATGGGAGTATTTGAAGGCAGTCAAGTGTTAAAGAGATCAGACTTGTCCTATTTGGTCCCAGAAGGCTGAGAGTAGAAGCAGTGGGTAAAGGGGGCAAAGAAGTACGTTAAACCTGGATGTCAATAAAGCGTTTCTATCATATGGCACTCTTCAAAAGTAGAACAGGCTGCCTGCAGAGGTAGTGGGCTCCTCTTCCCTAAGGGTCCGCAGGCACAGACTGGATGGCCATTTGTCAGACATGTTAGAGTGACCATTCCTTTTGTGAATGAGTTGGACTAGAGGGCACTTCCAATTCTTAAGTCCTTTGTTAGCAAGTCAAGATATCACCCTCATAATGTCACTGATCCCCTTGCAGAACCAAGGATGAACTTGCATGAGGTAGATACAAAGAAAGCGTTCTGTGAGGTCTGAAGGGGCAAAGAGCATTGCAGATTTAGAGAACTAGCCAAGACCCAATGTGACATTTGAGCTGGATTTTAAAGAGTGACTGGAATGAGTGACAGGGAATTTGTGGAGCCATTCACAGGACAGGGAAATAAGGAGAAGGAGCTGCTTTGGGAAAGGAGATAATGAGTTTATCTTTTACAACAGACAAAAACAGCAGAATGGAGGCCAAGTCCTGTGTAGAAAAAGTGTGAGCAAAAACCCAGGAATGGTAAAGTATGGGGTATCGGATATTACCAGTAGGTCCATCAGCCTGGAATATGGAATATGTGAATAGAAGTTGTCCAAGATGAGACTGGCATTTTAGAATGGCACCCAATCGCAGATGGTCATTAATACCAGACCAAAGAATTTAAGTTTTACTTGGTAGGAAATAATGCTTGAAAGATTTTCAACATAGGAGGAGGATGACCACAGTCATGGGTCAGCAAGATCTGAGTTCAAACATCACCTCGGGAATTTACTAACTGTATGTGTAACCTTGAGCAAGTTTCTCAGCCTTGATTTTCTCAGTTTAGAAAATGAGGATACTAAAGCCCCTACTTCCCAGGGTGGCCGTGAGAAGCAAATGCAATGATTAATCTGGCGAGAATCCAGTCGTGGGATCCTCCTGGCCTCTAGCAAACCTTGTGATTGGGGCCTCAGCAAGGATAGAGACGGTTCTAGTACAACCCCTGGCAGCAATAACATTATAAAAAAGTCCTGAACACCAAGAAGACCTAAGTGGGATCTGTTCAGTGGGTTTGCCACTTAAATAAACTGAGTGAGGAATGAGGAAGTAATGACGACACAGCTCTTACAGCCTGAAGGATTTTCAAATCTCATTCCGCTTAATTAACTAAGGGCATTTGCTCTGTGTTCCTTGCCTATAGAGCCTCATCCAAGAGCAATGTTTCGGGTGGAAAATGGATTGAAATCCCCCAAGGGGAGAGATTGTGGAGGGCGATCAGAGAACTGAATTGTTCTTGGACACATGGATCCAGAGTCCCTTATTGCTCAAGGCTAACTGGTATTTTCATTTGGACTGGTTTACTTTGGATTCCATTTCAGCCCTCCTCACCCTTCACCTCCAGATTAATTCCACGAAATTCTTTCTTTCCTATGGAGTCTTAGATTTCAACTTTCCTTGTGCCCTTCGAGATTAAAAGCTAAATACTCCAGCTTCCAGGCCCGATCACACGCTTTAACAAGGGTAATCCCCTAAGTAGACATGTTTCTGAGATTGTAAGTCATTGCATCTACAAATGAGAGGGGTTGAGTGAAGGGAGGAAAGCAATGAATTGAGAAATGGGAGAAAGGAAAAGTTTAGTGATTTTTCACTGCACGGATATTTGAGTTCAGAAGAAACTCTGCAAGCCAAAGCAGACAGGAATAGGAATCTAGTGTTTATTTCTAGCATTTAATACATTCTATTTCTCCTTTCTGGTCCTTGATAAATGATCAATAAGCACAGAAGACATTGACTTTCTGTGTGACTTTTTGTAAATCATGTGTCTTCTCTCATCTATTCTTTTGGACCGTGTAGTTATGATGAAAACTGATTTGCCCGATCGAACAATCACTTTAAAATTGGGGGTGGGACAGGGAGAAGAGAAAGTTTAGGGGAGTCTTATGGAAGAGTAACATAAATTGCTACTCAACTCAAAATAAAAATGCTAAAATATGCTGATTCATTGTAATAATCATATCTCCTTTTCAGTTTGGTTTTTAATATTTTTATATTTAAAAAATTCTGAACTTAACAACTTTAACTCGAATGAGCATTTCATATAACTAGTAAAGCAGAGAGAATTACACCTGAAACTATGAATCTCTGTTATAGAGTTTGTTTTTCTTTCATGTATATAACAAATTTGCATTATCTCAAAGCTGTCTTACTTGTCTGCGATCCCTTCTGGCATTCCTTCTGCTTTGTTTCCTTCTGGCTTTCTGTTCTCTTCTGTGCATTTCAAAAACATATTTCAATGCCTTTCTTTGTTTTCTTTTCCTTTTTTTCTTTTCTTTTTTTTTTTTTTGGTGTATGGGGAAGGGGTCCTAACCCAATCTCCCCCTCCCTTCACCACTCTCTTCAACAGAATTAAAAAAAACATCTTTGGAACAAATACGTGTAATTAAACCAAACAATTTCCCATATTGATTGCGTCCAAAAACAAGTATCATAGTATCATCTCAATTAGTTAATGTGGTTAAGGGAATGGGTTCATCTGAATTTTCCATTTTAGAGAGTACTCCAGTTTGGTTGGAGAGTGGAATCTGCATAGGGAAATATTGGGAAGGGAAGTCAAAGAGACAGGTAAGGACAGAATCAGGCAAGTGGAAGGCCTTGAATGACAGGGCTATCTGTGGTAGACAAAGGAGAGTCCTTAAAGATATTTAAGTAAAAGAGTGACATAATTAGAGTTGCACATTTTTAAAATATTAAGTAATAAAATTAAGTAACATTAAGTTTAATTGATGAGGGGATGAGTACAAAATGGAGGCAAAGAGGTCAATTAGGAGGCTATTTCATTTTCCAGGCATGAAATGATGAGGTCCTAAATTAAGGTAGAAATGGTGGGAATACAAAGCCAGGTATAGATTCAAGAGACATAGGGAGCTATTGATTCAGAAGGGAAGTAAAATAGTGAAACATGCTTTCAGAGGATCAGTTTGGCAATTGTAGAGAAATACTGAATAAAATAGTAGAAGCAGGGAGACAAAGTTGGAAGGTATCCTAGTGGTCCAACCTACCCTTCCAGACTTATTTCCTCTCATTCCCTTGACCTTGCTTTATGCTCAACTCAAACTGGACAGCTTCTAAAATGGAAAATTTAGTTTAACCCATCTCCTCCCCAAAAAATAAAATTGAGAACAGTATAGTACAAGAGGAAAGTTCATGAGGGTCTACATTATGGTGGTAAACATGTAAAGAGAAAGAAGGAAGAAAATGTGAGAGGTAGTGTAGAAAGAGAATCAACAAAATCTGATTGGATTTTGGGATCAGCGAGAAGAAAGAGTTGAAGATTAGTAACATGTATTAAGTACCCAGTATGTTTCAGGCAATGTGCTAGGTCCAAGACAAAATGAACAGCCCCTGCTCGCAAAGAGTTTACGTTCTGGAATGGTTTTGAGATCTTGAACCTGGTTGTCCAGAAGGGCATGAATGTCTTTGATGGAAATAGGAAGTTAGAAGGAGGGTTGTCTGTGAAAATAATGAGTTGTCCCAATCTCTAAAACTTTCCTCAATGGTGCCCAAGTCTACCTTTCCAATCTTACAATATATATTTCTTTAAAAAAAAAACTGGTCCAAAAGAAGTTCCCAATTTCTTTATAATCCTTCTCATTCTCTTTTACATATTGACATATTTGTGCTGCTGGTTCTTAAGTTCACAATAAAAAACAAAATTTAATTTAGAAAAACAAAAAAAATAGCCAACATTAAAAAAGAAATGCTCTATTACAACCCAGTCAATCCTCAGAAAAACAAGCCAAGAACTGGAGGGCATCTGAATACTGGATGTGTTGTAACTGATTCTTCTTCATTGTGGCACAGGCTTCTTGAAGTTTCGAGAACCATGAAAAGACTAATTTTTAAAACTGCTTACCATTGGTAGGAAGAGAAAAAAAAATGTGTATCATTGGCAAGACAATACAAAGACTAAATTACTGAAGATTTTTAAAAAGATAATTTTTTTCCAATGAAACTCACTAATTTATTCAAGTCTATACCAAAAATGAAATCTAGATGAGCCCATAAGATCCATGCATCATCTTAAGATAGTAAAACATCCATCCCAAATAATGTTTTGGGGGAACTTTTGCTCTAATGTGTCTTCTTGTATCTATCAATGAAATGATGAATTTTGATCAATATATTTATATAGTGAAAAGCAGTGTTCTTCTGAAGTTTCAGAACTTCTCAAATGGAGACACAATACTGCAAAATGACCTTGAATCATACATACCTCACAAAATGTTAAGAACTTTATCAATGGGAGTCTATTGTGTTGTTAAAAATGAAGGTGATGGTTTCAGAAAAACTTGGGAAGATCTGTGTGAACTGATGCAAGGTTTAGTAAGCAGAACCAGGAGAACATTTATATTTATAGCAATATTGTAAAGATAATCAACTTTGAAAGTCTTGGTAAGTCTGACCAACCCAATGATCAACCACAATTTCAAAGGACTCATGATGAAACATGCTACCTACCTCCAGACTGAGAACATATTTTGTTTCTCTCTCCATCTCTCTGTCTCTGTCTGTCTCTCCCTCTCTCTCAAAACCAGATCTTTCTATATTGTCAAGGCTGAAAACGCAAGGGCTCCATCCTACTTCTTATCTGCACAGAAGCATTACCTGCTCCATTTCAGACCTAGGTCAGGTCTCCCCGCCTTAACAACTTGACTGCACCTGACTCCCAGAGATTCACCCTATTAAGGCCAAACTTAAAATGAACACCTGATCCATATAGCCCACTGCACCTTGGAACTCCTAAGCTCAAGAGAGCCAGCAGCCTCAGCCTTCCATTCTAGCCAGTATTACAGGAGTGCAACATCATGATTGGCTGAAGATAAACATTCTAAACTGAACCGTATATCTGCCAGGGAAATAATATTAGCTCTCCTGGGAGAATCAGAAGTTTGCTGGAGAACTTCAAATTTGAGTTTTTGCACTTTTATTAGATTATATTGATAATCCTGAATTGTTTATGTTTTCCAATAAGAAAAGGGGATGAAATTGGAGGCAATAGAATACAGTCCAACACACCTGGATCAGGATTCTCCCAGGCCTAATCCCACATTTAGAAATGTTGTTGAAAGTAGATGTCTGTCAATAGGAGAAGAGTCAAACAAATCATAATTCATGAATATAATAGAATATGACTGTGCTGTAAGAAATTACAAATATGATAAAAACAGAGAAACATGGAAAAACTTACATAACCCGATGCAAAATAAAGTTAGCGGAGTTAAGAAAAAAATACACTCACCCACATCAGGACTATAACAACGTAAATGTAAAGCATAACAAACACAAAGAAGGCAGAAATGAAAGCTGTCAAAATATAAAGAATGAGAATGACCTCAAAGAAAAGAGACGAGAAGATATATCTTTCCCCTTCCTTTGCAGAGGTGAGGGTGATCCACAAGTATGGAACATCAAATATATTGTCAGATTTCTTTGATGTATTCATTAATTTTGCTAATTTTTCCCTCTTTTTTCTTTTGAAAGAATTCTTTGTTATACGTGATAGTTCCCTGAGAGGGAGAAGTGGGGGGACACAATGGAAAATTTAGGATATGCAAAAATAAAAGATATAAATAATAATTTTTTAAAACTAAGAAGCATTGTTAACTTGTTCAAGTTCTTCTTAGAAAATGAACTTGTTCAAGTCCTTGCCATTCAGTACTTGCTTCACTGATGCCATTTTGATTCATTTATTATATGCCAATTGGTACTAAAACTCCTTCTATTCTAGTCTTTCCACTAGACAGACATACAGGAGGTATGAATTGTTACAATTTTCCATTTTGAGAGTCATCACAGGATCTCTGCTGAGTGAATTTCAGTGGTAGTTGAACGGATATTGCTCTCACCTTTGTAGGCCTCAACACTAAAGTCTAATTAATTCTCCTTCTAATAGCTATTTAGTTTATCCTACAGATATCACAGAATTACTGGCATGTGGCCTGAAAAAAAATATGGGCACCTGTCCTCCTGGTCAATTTTGTTTTTTAGTTCAGTACTAGCAGCCTGAAGTTTGGATATTAACCAAAAATCTACAGTTCCCAGTGAGTAATAGCTATAATGGGCGATGCCAGTGACTCCAATGCCTTTAACCTTAAATGTCTCTAAATATGTTTTTCACTTGGCAGGTTTATCTACACAACGCATGTGAAACCAAAAGAGCTCTGAATATGATCTTGACTAGAAGTGCAATAAACATTGAATAACTGATCGGTAAACAAGCGTTTATGAAGCTCTAACTATGTATGGGGGCACACTGTAAAGTGCTAGGCCTAGGGAAAAAAGACAAAACCAGCCCTCGCCCTTAAGAAATTTACATTGCAATAAGAAGGAATGTGAAGTTGAGTATCATGGAAAGGCTCATAGAGGAAGATAAATTTTGAGCCAGAACCCCATAGTCATTAAAAATGTGAAGAAAGGTTGATCAGGGAATTCCTGATCTATTTGATGACTTCCTTAATCAACCTGATTAGATTGTAGAGGGTATGATTCTTTGTTGTGTCTGAGAGGCATTTTGTGGAGAGGAATTGTAGGGCACAGGGAATTCATGATGACTGGTGGACTGAGACTGAAGAGGGTGAACTTTTGTTGGAGGAACTGCTCCCCTCCCCCTCATCCGGTGACTCAGTAAGTGAACTCATTAATAACCCATTTGATTGATACATGTCTCCTTTCCTTGTTTGGACCTCTCTTGTTCCGACACAGAACAACACAGAGCAGAATGGATGTGTGTCCTGAGGATAGGTGGGGAGAGGGAAGGGGGAAAATCTGTGTCAAGGTTAATGTTTTTCGTACCACACATATCCCCCCTTCCCCCCTAGCAGTTACTAGAAATTTATGGCAGAATCACACTGCATTTGCTTGCTCAGGTTACCTAAGATCAGATTTCCTAGAACTCCATTTCCTGATCTTTTGATTTCCTTTTCTGAACACTTGGCCTTAGGTGGACTTCCCACCTATTGTTTTCTGCCAGTTGATTCGAAGGCTTCCATCTGGCCTTGAAGTGTTGTGAAGACAATGATGAACAGGAAACAACATCCATGGAGACTTTATTGGTAGAAGTTAGGAAGCAGTGGCTCTATCCAAACGAGGGTGAGAGCCATCCAAGAGGGAATAGTTAAACTTCCTGCTAAACCAAACGACTCCAGATCCCTGGGACTATTAGACAGGTCTTAGAGAGGACTGTGTGAAACTTTGTGGGAGGCGAGGGGAAGAGAAAGGATTCACCAGACTGTTAAGAAGTTGTTCCAGCAGCTCCATAAGTTCCATTCCCTTCCAGGATTGGGGCCAGAGCTGATGCTTTATCAGGTGTTTTATGTGTATACTCTGTTTATACACTCCTGGGGGTCCTTTGAATCTAATGTGTTTTCTATGTCCTATACCTTGAGAGCTCAGATTGGAGATGGGGACCCCTTTAGGCCACACTGGAGAAACCTAGACACAAACTATACTTAAGTATATTAGAAGATTTTTATTGACAAAGTCAAGTGGGTGGAATAAGACAAAGAGAATGACTTTCTCAAGGTCACTACTCCAGAATTAAACCTTAGTCTGTGTGAACCCAGAGAATTGGGTGGGGAAAGGGAGACCCTGGGCCCTGGGTTACAGTTATCATTCTAAAATTGCATCTGAGAGCACCAAAACTAATGAGCACGGAATGGGGCATGACATCCCACCCTGGCCAGACACGTGACACCAGCTGTGAGAGTTTGGGGGTTGACTATAGCAAGAAATTTTATCAGCACCCACAAGGGCCTAACCACTGTAGCCAACCACCAACAGGGTATTAGAGAGTATGCAAGTCATGTTGAAAGACATACCTCACCCTGCAGGCTTAGCATTTAATAGGCAAATTCTCTTATTCTGCACACCCTTGCCCCTTCACTCCCTTTAAGTCAACAGAAGGATTAGCCTTCAGGAAGGGCAGAGTCAAAGCTGAATTTATAACAGTTCATTATGCAAAGACTTGGCAAAAACGTTTCATTCATTTCAGCAAGAGCTTAAGTATATGTAGGAGAGAGTTAGTGGACACAAAGACTTCGCCTTCCCAGGATAAATAGAGATAGAAAGTTGGAGCAATTACCGAGATAAATAAAATCAAAATATCTGCTATTGAAAGAAAGGCATATAAGACATGGAAATAAAAATCATAAAAGGCATGCGTTTATGACTGGAAGAAAGCTCAGTGGTTTCTCTCCTCCAACTCCCTCATTTGACGGGGTTCCAGAGAAGGAGAGGGCCTTGTCAGAAGGAGAGCCAGAATACGGGCTTTGGTCTTTGGATAGCAAATCCAGTGCTGATTCCACTGCACCAGGCTGGCTTGGCAGGTAAGGGTGTCAGAATGGCAAAGCTGGCCTACTTCATTGACTGAATTTATAGGATCGATGATTGACATGCCATTGAGCTTTCTCATGCATCTTCAGTCTCTTTCTTTTTACTGGTTCTTTTCCATTTGCCTACAAATACGCCTTCCAGTATGCCCAGATCTTCCCAACCCTTAAAAAAAAGAATAGCATTCCCTTGACTTTTCTAATTCATCCATCCACTATTCCATCTTCTCTCTGTCATGACCAAATTTCTTGAAATTTTTCATGAAAAATTTGTCTGTAGCCATTCCCTCATCTCATCACCACACAGTATTGGTTTCTCCTCACTCCTTCACAGTCTGGCTTCTCCTCCTCAGTGCTACTGAGGCTGGTCTGCCAAAGGTCACCAATCACTGGATCACCAAATCTAAAGATCTGCTTTTTCTTCCCATTCATCAGCCTCTGGGACCACTCTACAACAGTCAACACTGCTCAGTATCCCTTCCTTCAGGATCACGGTTCATAACTTTTTTGGTAGTCTGGGGAAGCCTATGGATCCCTTCTCAGAGTTACATTTTTAAATGAATAAAATGACACACACAGGGCAGCAAAGGAAAGCAATTATGTTGAAATATAGTTATTTGTTTTTCCTTACTTTCAAAAATGTCACATTCTCCTTAATTCTCCTCTTAAGTGCTCTTTCTCTGTCTCATTTCCTGGAACTCTGCCCAACCAAAGGCGCCACCTTTGTCTTTTCTACATGTACTCTTTCATTTCATGATGTCATTTACTCCCATGGCTTCAAGTGTGAGCACAGTTCAGGTGACTCCCAAATCTGCGTCTTTCGCTCTGATCTTTTTTCCCAGACTTAAGGCTCCTCACTCTTTTGGTGGAACCACTTCGACTTGGGATATTTCACCAGCATTTCAAACTCAGCATGTTGAAAACCAAGACTATTTTCGGTTTCATGATCTCCCCACCCCCATTCTTTTCATACTCTTCTGCCTTATTTCTGTTAGTGACAAGGTCACTTATCCTGTATTGTTCTCCAGACCTAGGTGGTTTGTCTGATTTTCCTTCCTCCCTCACTTCTCATATTCAATCAATTACCAAATCCATCAGTTTTATGTTTCCATTATATCTCATATCTCACACCCAGGCCCTTCCCAGGGCTTTGCTCCTCTAGCTTTACTGTCGTCCTGCTCTATACCATCAATCATACCACCACCAAATAGCTTCCTCCTGCACAGATCTTGTCAGAATCCTCTAGTGCCTCTAGAATAAATTACTCACCTTTGTCTGCCATTCAAGGCTTTACTCACTCTGTCCCCACCCTATTTTTTCACCAACTACCTCCCTTCGCTGGGCTTTAACCAACCTGAACTACCTGATCTAGTGGCCCTTACTGTACTCTGCTGCCTCTGTGCCTTTGCTATCACAAAGCCTCCCACCCTAAAGCCCACGACATTTCTTCAGACCTTTTAAGAAGTAGCTAGAGAACCTGAATTCAAATGCAGCCTTCCTGTATGATCTTATTCAAGTCACTTAACTTCTTTACCTCAGTGCTCTGTCCTGTACCCCTGTACCGTGGGAATGCGAATAGCCGTACTTACCTCCCACAGTGATTGTAAAGTGCTTTGTCAGCCTGGGAGCTCTATATCAATGTTCGCTGTTATTAATGCATATCATTACTATCACCCAGATCAAACACCATGTTCTCCAAGAAGACTTCACTAACTTTCCCCCAGAGGTCCTTACAAGCCCCTTTGCTCCTTTCCAAAGCACTTGTCACATTTGCAGTTACTGTGACCGTGGGCAATCTCACTGGTGATAAGGTCTCTGAAGACCCCTCTAGCTTTAGTTTCATGATCCCATGCTCTTAGGCTTTGTTTTGTATTGCTATTTGTATTTCTATCATCTCTGTCTGTCCAGAGAACACAATATCTTTACCACATCTAAGGGGCTATTTGTATTTGTACAAATACAATTTGTATTTGCATCATAGATCTCTCTCTGTGTACAGAGAACACAATACCTTTACAACATCTAAGGGGCTATATAACTCCCTTTAGGATGCTTTGGCCAGGGAGTGGGGATGCAAGAAACATAGGATGGATTGGAAAACTCTGCTTCCCCCTCATCCAGTTCTTGTAGCAGCCCTTGGGTAAGGTCACTTTTCTGCCATAATCCACACCTGGAGCTTTTTCTCTCATCCAGCTGAATTGCTGAATTACTATTCTCTGCAACCAAAGTGGTACCATGAGAAAGAAAGAGAAAGAGACAAAGACAGAGAGAAACACAGAGAGAGACAGAGATACAGAGACAGTGAGAGAGAGAGAGAGACAGAGAAAGAGAGAGAGAGAATATGGTGTAGTGGACGCGGAACTGGCTTGGAACCAGAAAGATCTTAATTAGAGTCTTGTGTCTGGCACTGCCAGTATGACCCTGGGCAATTCACTTAATGTATCGATGCACTAGGCAACTCTTTAGACTAAAAATAGTAGAAAAAAATGACAACATTTATTGACAGAGGAACTTTCCTATATATTCATATATCCTATGCATACATATATGTATCTAAATAATTTATATGTATATGTGTATATTATATATATATATATATATATATATATATATATATATATACACACACATGGGACTTTTCTCTGATACACAGACACACACATGAATTTAAATCCATGGACTGTAAGCGTCTCTAGTGCCCTCACCCCATATCTTGATTCTTCTCTCTCTGGTCATGATTTCCCAAATTCATGCAACTTAAATATTCAACAGTATGTGATTCATAATTTAATGGAAGGGTATAAATTAAGTGCAGCTGTATGAAGCTGTCTGCCTTCAGTCATGTCCCAAAACTCTTTTAACCTATCCCCTAGATAACTGGGTGTGGTAAGAGGAACTTACAAGACACACACACGCACACACACACACTCACGTCTCTATGAATATATATGAATTAAAACTCACAATATACATATGTGCACACATATATACATATGATCACATTGTGTAGTACCACTGTCTCATGTTTCAGATGAACAAATGAGGACAAGTCAGTCAACTAACCTCTATGAAGTACCTACTATGTGCCAGACCCAAGGAGGTTGTGCGTCACCATGCTACCACTGGTGCCAAAACTCAGCTCAAGGGTTCATTTACCAACTGATGAAACCATAAAGTCGGCCTGGATTTCAATGAATTTTGCTTTCAAAACAAGGAGGCCATTTTGTATTAGCATCTTTTTGCATTGCTTGCTTGCCAACAGCTCACTGGGCTCCGTACTGAAACATATTTAGGAACAGTCCTTACTCAGCGTGCTTACAAATACAATTATTGTTAGTATGTTCAATTATTTAACATTTATTGAGCGCCAGCCATGCGCTAAGTACTCGTCAAAACATACAATTAGTCACAGTCAATGCCTAAAGGCCTTATTATTTAAAATTAGACAGACATGTCTAAAATTAGACAGATGCTTATGTCTATAAATAGCAGTGCTTTGTGGAAGAACTGTCAGTGTCCCAGACAAGTCCGATCTCGTGTTCCACTTTATATCCTTGAAACTCATCAGATGTATCCCTATGCCTATCCACCTTTTATCATGGGAGTTTTTAATCAGTGCTATCATATCTACATATTGAGGGGTCTTCATAAAGCCCTTGTACATTATCCAAGTCCAGTCACTGACTGTATGTTTGAAACTTTTTTGGACCAGAGCTGGGATTTTGTTGGTTTGGGGAATTCCCAACTTTAAAATATCATTACCCTCATTTGAAAGACCTGGAAACTCCTTTAACCAATACAGATCAACAATTGCTCTGCAACTTAAATAATCTTAGAGAGGATAATGTGGAGCAATAGAAAGAAAGCTGACATCGGAGTCAGGAAAACCAATTCAAATTCTCATAGATACTAAGAGTATAACCTTGTACAAATCATTTCACCCCTCAAGCAATTCTGTCAGGGATTGTAGCTATTGATTGAAACAATTAATAAATAGGAATTTTTTAAAAAGTTATTAAGTTTGAAGATATCCCCCTCCTGTGTGAACATAGCTTTTCCTGTGAAAAAAATAAAAACTATTGTTGTTCATTATTTTTGGAGAAGACCAATGACATCTTAGGGTGAAGGTCTTACTTGCCCATAAATTGAGTTTAAGTGAGGCAGAGTTGCATAAAGTCATCAGCCTCACTCTGTTTCCGAGTCATTGAAGTCCAGCGGCAAGACAAAAGTCCAGATGACTGGCAATGGCCCAGGATGCAGTGGATGACCTTGGTGTCTTGGATGCCTGACCAACCACTTTCATAGCCATTGGAACAAATTGTTAAAGCCGGGGAGGTCTTCACATGCTTGAGACAGACATCCCCCTAACTCACCGAAAGGTTTGAGGCTGATTGGCCACCCTCAACTTGGTTTAGCCCATCTGCTGAGATGGTTTTTGGGGGTGTAGCCACTGCATATACTGTGGCTTCTAAATACAGAAGTAAATTGAACCTAACGACTGACAGAATCTAATCCAATCTATACCGTAGTAAGAAAACTAGTTGTTCATAGTCAGAAAGCATCATCATATAGAAATTCAGCTTCTGATTTGAGGACTGCTGGCCCCATGAATGGCAAATCAAGACTCCAGCAGGCCCAGTTAGAGATGAGACTGATTAACGAGATTCCTCAAGGACAGATGGGGAAACTTTGAAAAGAGCTGAAAGACTGAATTGTATCATTGTGTTATGCTGGATACTGGGTAATTTGCAGGCTAACAATATTCTAGTTGTTCCAACCCTCAATAAATACACATTTAAATGGAAATGTAGATCAAATGCTAGAACACATTGTTCCTTAGATCTTGATGTCATTTGTGTGAGGTCATGTCAAAAATGTAGTTTATTCAGTAAAAATAGGGACAAACTTAGAGTTAGGATCATCCATTTAAGTTCAAAGAGATGACCTGAGAGGTAAATTGTGATGAATGGCAGTTATGCTGAAGAGATCACGCTTTAGCTACCCTAAAACCTTAAATTGAGTTTGCCGTTTAATGCCTATGACATAGTTTCCATCATTAACTACAACCTCAGTAAATACAATTGAATAGTTAAAAGCTTTAAAGCTTCACTAGGACTTTTTGACCACCCAGACTCAGAGAGAAAACAAAGGGTTAGATAGTTTTGTGGGTCTGAATGCAATGCTGGGTTTGGGGCATGTAACAAATCAAGGTTAGTAGGTACTTAATTGTTGCCCAAGTAGCCTCTGGATCACTTGGAGGTTCATTAAAGGAACACTCTGCCTCACCCGATGCAGGCTCACCATCTGTGAACTATTGTTTTTGTTGTGTCATTTCAGTTATGTCCAACTCTTTGTGACCCCATGCGGGGTTTTCTTGGCAAAGAGACAGGAGTACTTTGCCATTTCCTTCTCCAGCTCATTTGACAGATGAGGAAACTGAGGCAAACAGGGTGAAGTGACTTGCCCAGGGGCACACATTTGGTAAGCTTCTGAGGCAGGTTTTGACCTCAGGAAGATGAGTCTTCCTAAATCCAAGCCCAGTACTCTCTCAACTGTCACCTAGATATTCTGAGCTATCATTAGGCTATATGACTTTGTCATCTACTTGCACTACCATAAGTTCTTTTGAGTTCCTATTGCCTGTCCAGTAGAGAGGAACGATGCCTTCCTTGAGTAGAAGGTGATTTCTAAAATCCCTTCTATCACCAAAGTGTTGTAACCTTATGCCCAGAGCATGGAGCTAACTATAAGCAAGGGAATATCTTCTAATCTCTAAAAGAACTTGTCACTCAGGTCCACTGTGTCATATCGAACTGAAAATTCTCAGTACCTGTCTCTCTCTCCTTCCCCCAAACAGCCAATCACTCCAGACTCATCCAAGTTTAGATCTGGAAGGGAACTTAAAGTTCATCCTGTCTGAGCCCCCTTATTTAACATAAGAACAAACTGAGTCCTAGAGAGAGGAGTGACTGCCTAAGAATTCATGGCAGAGTCAAGAATAGGAAATAAGGTCTTGATTCCCCATCCAACATTCTGGCAGCACAGTGTTGTAGAAGGTTGGGAATCATAATGCTTGGTTCACATTCCAGTTCTGCCCCTGTGGCAGTTTCCTCATTTCTCAAATAAGGATAATATATATATATATATATATTTTATTATGTACCTCAGGAGGTTGTTATGAAGAAGAATTTTGTGCACATTAAAGTGCTATAGAAATGTGCGATTTTTCTATTATACCACACTGCTTCATTTCTCTAGTTTTTAGTTTTTTATTTTGTAAATATTCTCTCTCTCTCTCTCTCTCTCTCTGTCTCTCTCTGTCTCTCTCTCTCTCTCTCACACACACACACACACACACACACACGTTACAATTTGCCAATGGATCTGCAATCTCATCAGTGTATTTCTTTTAAAAATTCAGATTATAACTATCTCTGTCTATCCTGTCCAATTCTCATATATGACTCCATCTAAATTCATCATAGGACATGGATAGTAACAATTCATTATCCACTTGGCTTTTCTCATATGGATAGTTGTCACGCTCTTTTGAGAGAATATGGAAGTAAATCAGGAGTTGCTACATTATTGGTTTGGGGTTTGATGCAAGCAATGCAAGGTTATTAAAAAGTGGTAGTACCTTACTATCTGTAAGGAAGTCCTCCAACTTAGACTCTGCCATGGAGCTCCAACATGGTAGTGACAAATGATACTGGCAAGCATACATGTTTAGGGGAAGAATAAAGGCGCTGGAGTCAGAGGACCTATGGTAGGTCCAAATCTCACTTCTGATGTTTGCTATCCATGTGACCATGAATAAGTCACTTATTCCTTGGTCCCAGTTTCCTCAACTGTAAAATGAAGGGAGCTAGACCAAATGGCCACTGAAGCTCTTTTCAGCTCTATACTTAGAATTGTATAGCTTGTTTGACGTTAACACTCATAAATGTGTTAGGAATAGGTATAGGGAAAGAAGTTGCGACTTCATTCATGCAAGAAACTCCCAGGTAAGGAAACTCGCTCCAGCAGTTCAGGTGAGCATCTTCTCTGAAGCTGTCTTAGAGACTTGTCTAGAGCAGTTAGAGGTTAAGTGCCCAAGATCACACAGCCAATATGTATCAGAGGCCATAAAGACAGCTCTCTATTTACTACAACAGGCTGAATATTAATAAATACCTCATTTTATAAAAAGGTTTTGTGAAATTCACACATCTGTGATTATGGCCCCTTCCACCCCTTCCTTTCCTTCCCCCAACATGATCATGTAAGTAGCAATGACACTTGCCAAGAAATGGTCCAGGTGTAGTGTCCCCAAAGACCAATGACCCAATTCTCTACATGTCAGAATGACTGATAAGGGCTTTGACGTGTCTGGATTAGTCACTGTTTGGGCAAAAACTATAGTTACTTCCTCCCCTTATCCCTCTTTTTGACATAGAAAAGTGACAAAGTCAAGTAGTTCAGGGCTATGATGACAGCAGCAAACATTTGTTTTCTACTATGTGAATGCTGTGGCAGATTGTACCAAAATTAAAACAACTCGTTGCTCATCTGTCTGTCTCTGTCTTTAGAGATTCAAATAGAGCAGATGGAAAGACTGAAATATGCATTCTTGCTTTCAGGGATCTTATCCTGGGTGGAAGAGCTGACAAGGCTAGGTACCCAGAAAAGAGAATTATGTGGTACTTTCTCAGTCTTGAAAAGATACTGGTTACAAGACCAAGGGTAGATATTGATGCTTTGCCTGGATGAAAATGAAAATGTCAGATTCAAAGTTGAGATAGTGGAATTTATTTGGAAGAGTTCTGGTCTAAGGGCCAGAAGAGCTGTGTTCTTTTTCTTCTCTGATACTAATTAGCTTGCCTACTTTACATGAGTCACCTAATATCTCTAATCATTGATTTTCCCATATGTGGAGTAAGAGGCAGCTAGGTGGGTGCAGTAGATGGAGCACTGGTCTAAGAGTCCCTGAGTTCAAATATAACCTCAGACACTTATTAGCTGTGTGACCCTGGGCAAGTCACTTAATCCTGTTTGCCTCAGTTTATCTGTCAAATGAGCTCGAGAAAGAAATGGCAAATCACTCCAGTATCTTTGCCAAGAAAACCCCAAATGGGGTCACAAAGAGTTACCATGTTACCGCTGCCGCACAGGTGACTATTTCAATTTGGAGGAAATCACAAGAAGCCTTTCACCAGGAAATAGTAGATTCTGAAAGAAGTAGAAGCTGACTTTTGTTGGCTTTTAGTCAAAACACAAAATATATATTTTCTTACACAATCAAAAACTTTCCCTGAGATTGACAAGTGAAATTATAGTAATTTACAAACCACATATGAATACTGAAGCTTTTAAAAGACTGCAAATTAGCATAGGTTTACAGGCCTAATGAGGCCAGAAGGGACCTGAGCCAGGTCCTCAAGAACTTGTGCTATAGCTGGGGGAGATTACCATGTTCATAAAGATGGACGGGAGGCCTCAGGGTGCATATGGTACCTCGTCAGAATACTGCTTATTTCAGTAACCCCATAGTTACATAATGCAGCATCATTCAGTGAAAGAAGCCTTCAGTAAACAGCGTGACATGGTGCAAAGAACAGTGGTGTTGGAGTCAAAGGACCAGAGCTCCAATCCCACATCTCTTGGACAAGTCAAGTCCATTCCCTAAACCTTTATTAAGTACCTACTCTATGCCAGGCTGAAGTTGTGCCACTTTTCTGGGCTTTAGTTTCCATATCTGCAAAAGGATGGCATTAGACTAGATCAGAGATGAGGAAACTGTGACCTCATGGTCTTGCTCTAAGTGTTCAAATGTGGCACTTTGACTGACTCCAAACTACACACAACAAATCACCTTAATAAAAGGATTTATTCTGTAAAACTTGGACTCAGTCAAAAGGCCGCACCCAAGCACCTAGAAGGCCACATGTGACCTTGAGACGGTAGGTTCCCCATCCCTGGACATTCTTCAAACTTGAGCTGAATATGTGATCCTCCAGGGGGAACCATGACGCACATAGAACCATCTGAAGGTTTCCTTTGTTCCATTTTACCCTCCAATGACCAAGGCCCAATTCTGTACAAGTACAAATGAAAGAAGGCAAACTCTTAAAAAGCAAAACAAATGAACAAAAAAATCCACCAAATGTTTTTTGTCCCAGACTTCTCACAATGTTTAATAACGTATAAAATAAAATATAAAAGTTTACAACAAAAAACTAATTATTTTGAAATAAAAATCATAAAAACATATTTTTTTATTTTAAATAAATTTATTTAACTTTTTACATTCATTTTCACAAGATTTTGGGTTCCAAAATTTTCTCCCCA
>CM053769.1:694927959-694968923 GCA_028658325.1 Potorous gilbertii | reverse complement strand
CAAGAGGATCCTAGTATAACATTACCAGGAGCTTTCCATGGCCTCATCTTGGTACTCCTCAGGGTCTCATACCTTTGTTCCTTCTCTCCACCCCTTCCCCTCTACTTATTTCTTTTCTCATAAGCCCTCCCCACCCCTTGTCAATTCACAAATCTAACCCCTACGCCCAACAGTGGTTCTCAGAATTGTCCGTAGAGAACCAGTGTTCCCGAAGGGTCCTCCAGGCAATTCATGGACCAGTCCAAAGTGCAAAACATAAACATGTCATTTTCCACTGTAAATTTGAGTTTTCATTAAAAAGCACAAAACTTAAAAAACAAAACCACGGTGGTTCTGTTCAATCAGGCAGAAGCGGTTTGTTTTGTTTTGTGTTAGTACTGTGTCCACTTATGTTTCCTAATGGTAAGCAGACAGGGAGGGGTAGAGCATGGCCTGTTCTATGCAGAAGTGGCCCTAATGCTTCAAACAGCGTCTGCCACATAGCAGGTACTCAATGATGCTTGTTGACTTCTTGACTTGATTGAGAGGGGATAATTTGAGGACTTCTGGACTAGAACTCTGGTGTGATTCCTCCCTTTCCTCTTCCCAGAAAACATTTGTCTTTCCCCTGGCCACGAGCAACAACATCTTCCCGCAGCTCTGTCTCCCGTGACTCTTGATTGTAGTAAACAAGGAATGACGATTTTTCCTGTCTACTCTGAGTGTTCGAACGCTCAGAGCTTAGAGCAGGCCCTCCTCCCCCATAAATTTTTTTATGATGGGTTGGGTAGGTCTGACTGTCCAAATAGAAATTTAAAAAGTCTTCTGATCTGGGACAGTGAACCGAGCTCAAGGACAGAGGGTTGGATTGAGTATTGGAAATTTGCAAAGCTCCCTTAATGATGCCAAGCTTCTCCCTGAAACAAAGGCCCATCTTTCTAATACCAGCCTTCTACTGGAGGTGTTGGATGACTGTGAGTCATGAAACACAAATGAAAATTAAAATTCTCTGAAAAATTAAAAATTCGTCCTATGGCAATGGAAAGTTCTGTGGTGGGTGTGTGAACAGCACCAATATATAACCAATGAGGAATTTAGAAAGGAGAATGAAAGCAGAAGGTCATCAGGAAATTAATGATAAAAAGAAAGGATGGGTTGGTCATGTGTCCAGGGATAAGGATGACAGATGGATAACACAAGTACCCACTGGTATCTTCAGGATATGAGAAGAAATGTGTATTTCCAGAAAATTGTGGCTAATTTGTGGCAAAAACTATTTAAGAGTTGGAGGGAACATCCTTATTGATGTGTTCACTATTTGAATTTTCTACAAGGTAGACTTCAATGTTGAAGCCCTATAAAAAGAGTCCATATTTCTAATGTTCTTAATGTTTATAAATCCAGGATTTTGATCATCTCCACTTTATAGATGAAGAAACCAAAGAGTTTAAATCACTTGTTCTTGGTCATCTCGATAGTATATACCAGAGACAGAACTTGAATTCAGGTTTCCCTAACTCAAAGGCCAACCCTCGGTTTACTCTGCCACATTGCTGTTCAGTCACTTCTCAGTCATGTCCCACTCTTCATGACCCCATTCAGGATTTTCTTGGCAAAGATACTGGGGTAGTTTGCCATTTCCTTCTTCAACTCATTTTACAGATGAGGAAGTTGAAGCAAACAGGATTAAGTGACTTGTCCAGGGTCACACAGCAAATAAGTTTTGAATTCAGGACAATGAGTCTTTCTGACACCAGATCCTCCATATACTATCCACTGTACTACCTAGCTGCCATACATGCATACATACATATATATATATATATATATATATACACCTTAAAGAATATATACTCCAACCGTCTTTTTTTTAGACAAAGGAAGGCTCAGAAAAGTTATGTGACCTACTCAAGATCTCCCAGAAAGTAAGTAGTAGAACTGGGATTTGAATTCAAGCCTTCTGATTCTAAAACCATCCTTTACTTTCTTTGGCTGTCATTCTTATGCCTTATTAGCTAATTCAGTTTTTACTTCAGACTTTTTGTCCTCTTTGAATACAACTTCATGTTTCATGGTATTTTTTTTTTTAAGGCATGTGCTACATTTAGTGATCCACAATTCGTGGACTTTTGTCATTTCTGACATTTTTGTAACTCCTGGACCCACCTTGGGTCCAGCTCTCTCAGAACTATAATGAGGAGCTAAAGAAAAGTCCATTTTGTTTCACTTTTTGCACGACTGTACTTACCCAGTAGTAATTGATACCAAAGTAATTGATACCAAAGTAATTGATACCAAACTTTTCCAGGAATTCTGGAGAGGAGGGGGAGAAAAAGGAAGATAGAAGAAGGAAGGAGGTAAGAAAGAGAAAGAGAGAGAAAGACAGAGACAGAGGGACACATGGAGACAGAGAACAGACAGAGAGAAACAGAGTCAGAGAAAAAGAGACAGAGAGACATGGAGAAACAGAAACAGATATATAAAGAGAGACAGAGATACATACAGAGAGAAAGAGACAGAAAAAGAGACAGAAAAATCAATTTAATAAAAGGGTAACAATATTTTTCAGTCAAGATTAAATACAGATCGGGCTTTCATGAAGCCTCCACCATCTCCTTTCTCAGCAGCTAGCAGATCTAGGCAGGCATTTTCGGTTTGTCACCCTCCCTTGGCATGTTGGCTCTGTGAGGAAGTCCACAGAGAAAACCCAAGCCCCAGCTGTAGCCAGAGGTTAGGCTGACCCAAAAATCCGAGACCAAACAATATGTTAAAAGGTTAAGAAGAGGCCAAAGAGAGGGCTTTTATTCTAGTTGGCCAGCCTATTAGTGCAACACATTTTGCGACCAGGAGCCATTCTGAGTGGGGGAGCTTTGGGATTCTAATCATGCCAAGTGAATGAGTTATTCTTGTTACCAAGAGGGGAACAGTTGCCATTCAAGCTAGAGAAAAAAGCAGATCTACTGCAGGGCATGAAATTAAATTTTCCAGGTAGCAGCAAGTAATTGATACAACGGGGTGACCTCTGCCCAAGGCAGATCATTTCCAACTATAGAAAATAGCAGTGAGGCCAACTCCACCATATGACCAAAAAACTAAACTTTAAAAATTATAAAGGCTAATGATTTTTCCCTTTCCTATAAATGTTAACTTTTGTAGTTACCTTTGCCCCTTTGCCCTTCCTTCAATTCAGAAAAACTTAATCAGTTTTATAGATTTTTATGAGAATTCATCCACCTGAGACAGAGAGTGGGAAACCAGAACAAACCGATCAACTGTCTCTGTAGGTCAGAGAGGCTGGCCTGCAGTCTAAAGTCTCTCTGAAAATAGCACCAAGCAAACAAGAGAGTGCTTTAAGGAAATTCAAATACTAGTCTAATGAACTGAAAAGACATAAGGATGGTACCTTCTCTCATTGACCCACAGTGGTGTGCAGCATCAACTGCCTCTACAATTCCACTCACAGGGCCCCCTTACTGCAGCAACCCTTCTCCTGTTTATTTCCTCAGTCCCTACAAGGAAAAGGGCCAGATTCTCCTCGTGGTGATAATCACCTATTTCCAAGTGGTCCTGAAACCAAGGACAGAGAGTCTTCTATTTATGCTGGCACTGCCGGTCCCTCGCCTAACTCAACTGAATTTGCCCCAGACACAATTTCTAATTGCGGTTTAGTACAACAGAAAGATCACTGATACTGAAATCAGAGGATGAGAGTTCAAATACTGCCTTTGAAACTTTCTGTATGTGTGATCTGAGTCTCAGTTTTCTTTCTCCATAAAATGAGGATGTTGAACAAGGTGGTTTCTGGAGTTCCTTCCAGCTTTGCATTCATAATTCTCTGGTCCTAGGCGAGGGTCAGGCCATTGTCTCTTTAGCAGAACGATTCCTGAATAAGTCACTTCTCTAAAATGGGAATGATGATATTAATGTTACCCACTTTATAGGATTAGTGTGAGGAAAGCACTTTGTAGATATAAAGCCCTAGGTAAATTGACCTGTTATTAAACAGGCCAGAGATGCATCATGTTCCAAGGACTTTCTTATCCACTCCTTCTGAAGATTCACAAATCAGCCTGAATTCAAAAGTGTACCACTGTAGGTTTACTTTAGATAAGAGATCAGTACTGTAAATATGGGGCACTGAGAGGAATTGTGGGCATGTCATTGGGAATTGTTCAGAAATTAAATCATCCCGGATATTCAAATCAGGTTCTACTCTTATTCATTCATTGCTTGACACTGAGTTAACTCTATCTCCCAAATTAGGATTATTGAAGTTCAAAGCTTCTGTCATCTCTCAAACTATAAGCAAAGAGAATTAAAAAAACAATTAAATATAGCTATTTCAACCATAAATTATGTGACTTCAGAAAGAAAGACTGGGAGATTACAGCTTCATGAGTCAATTTAGATTTTAATCAGATTTTTCATTCCAATTTTAATTAAAGTACTTGACATAGAAAAATGACTACTAGAAAAACTGACTGTAAGAAAAGCAGGAGAAAAATTAATTGGTAAAAATATATCTCCAATACTATGAAGATTCATAGCATCTGTTGAGGTGGGTACCAGAAAAAATGTTTTAATGAATATTATAATGTATGATAGCGTTTCACTTTTGAGACCTATGGAAAAATGTATATGGCATGTTTCCCCCTTCTGTATGCTGACATGGGCAAAAAAAACACTGTGGATAGGTTAGTTTTCTTAATTCTCTTCCTTAGCTTAAAGTCTAATTCTTGCAAGTCTGATTTTTCTTTTAAATAACAGCGTAGAGACTAACTATTAACTTCTGCCTGGGACAGCTAACCTTGTTTCTATAACAGTCAACCAACAAAATAGATATCTATCAAATGGGGAATGGCCAAACAAAACGTGACCCGTAAATGCAATGGAATATTACTATACTGTAAGAAGAGATAAATATGATTAATGCCGAAAAGAATGAAAAAAAAAACTTACATGAACTGATGCAGAGTAAAGTAAGCAGAGCCAAGAAAAAAATATACATAATGACTACAAAATGAAAATGGAAAGAACAATAACCACAAAGCAGTCAAAAGGAAAATTACCAAGAAGAATGACCCTAAAGAAGAGATAGGAAAAGACAATTCTCTCTCTCCCACCCACTCTTTTGCACAGTTACAAATGTACACAGGTACATTTGCATGCCACAGATATCACTGAATATATTTTCTCACCATTTCAATGTATTGATGGATTTTGCTGATCATATTTTTCCTCCCACCCTTTAGATACGTTCTTTGGGTGGTTGGCTGGGAAGGAATCATAGAGGAATACTGGCAGAAATTTTGTTGATGTAACAACAAAACATATCAACAAAATTTATTTCAAAAATAAAATGCAAAACACCCACTCAGTCAACAAAGGGTAAGAATTAGAGAGCCTTGGTTCAAATACTACCTCTTCTACTTATTACTATGTGGCCTTGGGGAAATCACTTAAGCTCTCTGGAGTTTGATTTCCTCACTCATAAAACAAGAGAGTTGGATTAAATGGTTTCTTATATTGTATTATAATTATGTATCACACATATTATACTAATTTATACCATATATTATTATATCACATTATTTTATTAATCTATATTATGTCACATATAATTTATTATATTAACTTATATATCATATATCACATATTATTATATTGTATTATATTATGTATTATTATATTATATTAGGTCCCTTCTAGCTCTAAATCTTTGAACTATGGTGTTTTTATTAAGCATCTACTAAGTTTCTACTCTTATGCAGCCCTATGGAGACCACAAAAGCTGTTTAAGATATGATTCCTACCTTCAAATATCTTCCATCTTATCAGAGAGATGCTCCATCACTTGTCAGGGAACCATCATGTGCCACATTCTGGTTCTGACTACAAGTACAGTAGAAGAGCAGTGGGGAGAACTAGTACTGTTAGAACTTGCTAGAGAAGATAGGACCAGAACTTTGCCCAGAAAGATCAGTAGGATCTTGAAAAGGTGAATAGGAGAGGAAGAAAGGCAACCAAGACATGGGAATCACATGACCAAAGAGAAGAGATGTTGTAACCAATCTGACTGGAGTGAAGGGAGGTACTTGTGCTAGAACAGAGAAGAGTGCTGTTGAATGGATGGAGCAGCCAGGCTGGTTGTGGTAGAGAATCATTTTAGGTTCTTGAGAGACTAGAAACCAGCAGACCATGGAGGAAACTGTGGCAATAGTCTGGGAGAGAGCTGATCAAGGCCTGGACTAGGATAGCGGTGTCCATCATCATAGAGAGGAAGGAAACATAAGAGACATATTTAAAAGGGTGGGAGTTGCTGACACAACTGTGTAAGTACTACATCTGATATCATCTCCCTATATGAAGGACGTAGAAAATCAGCTTGTGGGAGTGTCATGATAATGGGGAAAGGAAGGGCCTTGGAGAGACTTTAGAGCACCTGGAGACATTTGGTAACCGGTTTTAGTAGGCCAACTATGCGGTTTTTAGAAGAAAACTTTCCAGTTGGCTGCTGGTTGGTGCTTGTGGTGCCTTCCAAAACGAACTGGCAGTAAGAGTTAGGCCATTTTTTCTTTGAAGCAGCTAGGTGTCCTGGTGGATTGAGTGCTGGGCCTATGGTCAAGAAGACTCATCTTCTTGAGTTCAAATCTGTCCTCAGACACTTCCTAGCCGTGTGACTCTGGGCAAGTCACTTAACCTGTTTGCCTCAGTTTCCTCATCTGTAAGATGAGCTGGAAAAGAAAATGGAAACTACTTCAGTATCTTTTCCAAGAAAACCCCAAGTGGGGTCATGAAGAGTCGGACTTGATTCCCCAGCAACATTCTTTTCTTTCCTTCGTTTGATTCAACTCTTTAATTTCGGCTTTTCTCTTTCACTCCTTTGCTGACGGCATCAGGTGAGAAAATATGCTATAAAAGGTGGATAAAAGCCTGGTGGATCTGGAGTTACTGCTTAATAAGGAAATCCCAGTTTGAAAAGTCCATCCATCCATGGAAGATGGGCAACTGCCTACAAGCTGGAGTCTTGAAGAGTTGCCTGAGGCACTCAGCTTTTAGGTGACCTGTCTGGGGGGTCACCAGATCCATAGGACATAATGGGACAAAGCTGCCCCTGAAACCTGATTGATTGATCTCCAGCTTCCCTGACCCAGCAGCAGCATGGCTGTCTAGGGCAGGGGCTGGAAAATACATGACTGTTAGAGCCGGTTTGGTTTTGTGCCCACAGTGTAAGAAGGGCCTTTACATTTTCAAATAAGGTTTTATTGTACTTCAAAATGTAACAAACATTCTCAGTTTGCTGGCCAGCTGCCAAAGAGCAGTCTGCAGATGGGGGATCCAGGGGCAGAAAAACTCCCCGCCATATGTATGTCTTCTGTGCCTCTCAGACTCCAAGGCACCATTCCCTAAGGACCTGGTGACCAGACATTTTGGAAACCAGGAGAGAGGAAGAGCAGAGAAGCTAAGGACCATGCATCCTTGTTGCACAGTCTTGCTCCGTTAGGGTCTCCTTTGTTAAGTGGTCAATGGCTTGGACCTTATAAAATCCCAACGTTCAACCTGAACTAAGAGTGAGCCTGCATTACAGTTGTGAGTCTCAGAGGGGGAGAGGAGAGGGAAGGGAGAGGGGGAGGGAGAGAGAGGGAGGGGGAGGGAGAGAGAGAGAGACAGAGAGACAGAGACACAGAGACAGAGACACAGAGAGAGAGGGAGGGAGGAGGAGAAGGAGGGAGAGAGATGAGAGAAATGGATAGAGGCAAAGTGAGATAGTGAGACTGATACATGACAGAGATGGATGAGATAGAGAGATAGATGACAGAGATAGAGACTGAGAGAGATGGATGGAGACAGAGATAGAGGACAGAAGTGGATAGAGATTGCGAGAGGTAGAGACAGTGATAGAGAATGAGCTGGATAATGGATGACAGAGATGGATAGATATTGAGAGAGAGAGATGGAGAGAGGGAAGGGGAGAGAGAAACAGAAAGAGAGAAAGGGAGAGAGACAGAGACAGAGAGAAACAGAGTTATTAAGACCAGGCACTATGCTAAGAATTCAAATATAAACCACTAAGACCATCCCTAGCTACCAGGAGCTTACATATTAATTGGGGAACACAACCCAAAAAGGGGAGCTGGACAAGGGGAGTCCTCACTGAGGGGTACAATGACTGGTGAGGAGACAGAGGAGCTTGGAATGAGTGAAGTGAGAATGGCCCAACCACCTCATGAAGTGGTAGTCAGGGTTGAGGATTCACCGGCAGAAGGGAGTTCCCCAGGATGGGGGCTTCTCCCAGGGTGGGAAGGGGTCCAGTGAGGAGGTAGAGAAGTTCAGAGAGTGAATTCATCCAGAGGGTCAGAAGCAGGACTCGAGCATAGGTCTTGTCATCTTCAAGGCCAACCCTCTTTTCCCTACATTATGGTACCTCTGATGTGGAAGGCAATATGGTGCAGTGGGCAGAGTACTCACCTGAAAATCAGAGCCCTTGTCTTCAAATCCCAGACCCAGTGAGCTATCCCCTCTGGCAAGTTATAAAATCTGGAAAATGAGAGACTTTAGCATTATATGTTTAGATTAAAAGACTGAAGAGATCATAGTCTAAATCTTTCATGTTACAAATGAGGAAACTGAGATCAGAGGGATTAAGCAGCTTGTCCAAGGTTAAATGGATATTAAACATAGAGGCAAGATTCAACCCCAGGTTCTCCGATGCCAGGTCTGCCCTCTGTCCTCTGTACCCCAAGGGGACAGACTGGGTAATCTCCGAGATCTCTTCCACCTTTCAGTCTAGAATTCTATTATGAACAATATTCGGAACCTCTCCTCAGCACAAAAAAACCAGCACCAACAAACTCCAAATCAACCCAGTGAAAAACCCCAATGGAAATTAGCTTAAGTAAACCAAAGAGAGGTGGATGCCAGGGTTTTCCTCTTGCAGGATGCTTAAACTTGGAAATGATGAGATTATCTACAGATTGACCTGAGGATGTCTGGTCCATCTGAATTGATGCTTGATAAATTCTTTACTAATTAACCTTTGTCCCATCGCCTGTATAATTAAGCAGGCGCCTGCTGCAGCTCTCCTTTTGAGGTAACTAAGGCCTTCTGCTCATGCAAGCTGGGTCTGAGGGTGTTCCAAAAAAAAGAAAGAAAAAGAAAAAAAGATTCTGTATCTAAATTGAAAATGAGAGGGTTGGTAGATGGAGGGAGAAAAGAAACAATTATTTCTCCCCTTTTGTCTGCCTGAGCCCTCACCCTTTGAAGCCCCTGTGAAGTGTAGTAATTACATGAGTGAATTCTTGCCTTACCTCCCGGCTCCAACCCCCATCTACAACAAAGCCCAACAACATTTGAAAAGCAAA
Organism: Potorous gilbertii; assembly: GCA_028658325.1. Classification (NCBI taxonomy): domain Eukaryota; kingdom Metazoa; phylum Chordata; class Mammalia; order Diprotodontia; family Potoroidae; genus Potorous; species Potorous gilbertii. Next base: position 694,959,582 of record CM053769.1, on the reverse strand, counting down.
AAGGATCTGTCAAGCCAGTGATTTGGAGGCATGAAGAATTCTGTGACTTGTCTGAACTTAATTCAGTGGAATTTTCTGAGGGTTTTTGTATTGTGTATGTGTGTGTGTGTGTGTGTGTGTGTGTGTGTGTGTGTGTGTGCTTTTTAGTGAACTCAATGTGGTTTGTATAAGTAAATGAACCTTAATTTAACTAAGATCTTTATAGTATAACAGCTAAAGAGCTGACCTCCAACAGAACAGTCCTAGGCTCAAATCTCCCTTTTGATACCTGTAGACAACAATGCCCTGGCTTAGTCACTTACCATTCCAGTGTCCAAAGTTTAACAAACACCTTTTACTTTTTTAAATTCTCTGTTTAATTTTCTTTTTGCTTTTTAATCCGTTGTAGTTGAGGCACTACGTAACACCCCCTTCTTCTGTATACTAGTTCCTCCCTTGGCCTCAGAGGTACCACACCCTTCTGGTTCTCCTACATCTGTAACTGGCCACAAGGTCAGTGCTGCTGGTATTGCTCCCATTTTACAAATGAAGGAACTGAGGTTGAGACAGATGAAATGACTGCCCAGAGTCACATAAATGGTGTTTTTAGCACAGTGCTTGTTTGGCACCTGTCTAATAAGCACTTAATAAATGCTTGTCGACTGACTATTTGATGTAGGCTTCAAAGTCAGGTTGTCCTGAGTCCAACTCCAACACTATCCACCATGACATGCCCATGAGCTCTGATGCTAAATACAGCAGAGACCAAAAGAAAACCTCCAAGAAAAGATGGCCCACTTTTAACGCAATGCATAGTATTTAATATACAGACTGTGCTGAAATGGAAACCTATTGTTATATATTTTGAATCCTTTCTTGTGTTCTCCTATGCACATGACATTTTTTTCTTTTCTTATTTTATATTTAAGTTTGGAATGTTTGTTTTTCTTTTCTCATGACGTATTTAAGTTTTATTATTCAAGTCTAAAATAAAGAAAATTAAAAATAAAATATTGTTATTATTGTAGAAAAAAAGAACATTTAGGAATTATAGAGATCTATTTGAGAAGAAAACAAGTCTAAGGATTGCATTACTTGTGTGGCTCAGCTATAGAATGTGAGCTCACCTGACTGCCGCATCTTACATTCACCTTCGGCTGGACAGACCGGATTGAGTTAGGCTGGCCCGGTGGATGGGCTGCTCTTATTTCTCCAGCAGAAGTATATTAGAAAAAAAATTAAATCATAGAATGTTAGAAATGAAAGAATTAGTTCATAGGATCATAGATTTAAATCTGGGCACCTACTCTAATTCCCCCCATTTTACAGATGAGAAAATTAAAGTCCAAGGGTATCAAATATGTGACTTCCCCAAATTTCATGGCTGGTAAATGGTTGGGCTAGAATTGGGACTGGTATACAGGATAATAGATTTAGAGATGGAAGGGACATTGGAGGTCCTTCCACCCAAACCCTCTCACTTTACACCTGGGGAAACTCCAAGTGTTGTCCAGAGTAACACAGACAGTAAACATTAGGGGTAACATTTCAACCCGAATCTTCTGACCTCAGAGTTCTTTTCACAGTAACGTCCTACATCCTAACCCCAAAGCTCTGACTGCTAATCCAACATTTCCTCTGTTCATTGTACCATGCTGTGTCCCTTTTAGAGTTCAGGAATCTGAGGCCCAGGAAGGCAAAGGTTCTGTTACAATATATCAGCAGTATCTCAATTTAGGGCAGGTAGAGGGTACAGTTGATAGAGCATTGGACTTGGAATCAGAAAGACACATTCAAATCGAGCCTCAGACCCTTAGTAGCTGTGTGACCTTGAGCGAATCCCTTAAGCCTGTCTGCCTCAGTTTCCTCCTCTGTAAAGTGAGCTGGAGAAGAAAATGGCAACTCACCCCAGTACCTTTGCCAAGAAAACCCCAAATGGGGTCAAAAACAGTTGGACACAACTGAAACAAGTCAACAATAAAAAACGTAAACTTAACTGGGCCTTCCCAGCTCCTCAACAATTCCTCTGATTTAACCTTTTCAATTCTGTGTCTCATGTCCCACAGAGCCTATTACCAACCTGTTTTCTTTCTTTTCCCATCAATATCCCAAACTTCTCAGAAGCCTCTCCCACTCTCTTCTCTCAATCTCTCTCTCTCTCTCTCTCTCTCTCTCTCTCTCTCTCTCTCTCTCTCTCATTATAATAAGAGGGAACCTACTTACAAGGTCCATACCCTCAATGCCATTCCCTCCCATGACCCAAAAAAACTCCTTCTTCTCATGAATGTTCCATCCTTCCTTCCCTCTGCATTTCCTCATACCTTCATGCCTGCAAACATGTTCAAATCTCCCTGATCCTTAAAAAAAAGTCCTTCCCTCTACCTTTCTAGGCTATTGCAATGATAAAGAAATTTGAAGATCTTCCCTGCCCCTTAACAGGTCCATGTGATCTGCTTTTATCCAGCCCACAGCCTGAGTCACATGGTGCTGAGAGTGGAAGGAGTTTGATGAATGGGTGGAACAGGAAGAGAGAGTGAGGTAGAGCTGAGAGAGAGCAGCTAGCATGAGTGAGAGAGGGAGTAATTTTGTCTAAGGGAGTTAGTGGGGAGGTCTGATGGAGGGAAGGTTTGGGGATGACCATGCTCCCTGCATTGGTAATATGTACAAACTTCTTTGTTATCATGGTAGAATTGACTTTCTGGTATCTGAATAAATTTGTTGGTTGCATCTTTGAGGAAGAGAGTTTATATTTTGCAAATTTACTCTGGAAATATGCCTACATATCCATAGCAGCTACTGTGGGTATCACAGCATTCATGTTCCATCTCCCCTTCATCTGTAGCACCATGAGAAAACTGTCTATAACCCACGACTTTACTTTATCCTTATCTTTTGCAGTTTGGTTCCTGACTCCTTCCTCCATCATCATTACTGAAGCCCCTCCTAGGGCTCGGATAGTCTTCCATTCACCAAATCCACAGGTCTTCCCTTCCCCATATTTATTATCCCTGAATTAGGCACCGTGTAACAGTTCCTTCTGTATACTATATACTATACTACTATTTACTATTCCCTCCCTTGGCTTCAGACATGCCATACTTCTTTGATTCTCCTGCCTCTTTATCTGGTCCTTCCCTGCCCCCCTCACTGACTCATGTTCCTTTTGGCCTCTTACTGTATGTGTGTGTGTTCTGACCATGCTCTTCTTCTCTCCTCTCTCTAGACATTCTTCAGCATTTTTGTCCACTCCCCTGACTTTAACTCCTGTGATGAGTTCTCAATCGTTATCTCCATTTTGGACTTATCTCTGAGCCTTGAGTTGCCTTTAGAACATCTCTGACTGGGTGTCCCACCAACATTTCAAACTTAACAGGTCCTGAATCAATCTCATGATCATTCTCTGTGAGTCTCCTTCTCCCCCAACTTCACTTCTTTTATAAGGACCCCCGCTGACTCTGTCGCCAACGTTTACAATTTATGTATAAGCTTTTGCTCTTCTTTCTCCTGTATCTCTCATAGCCAATCAGTGTGATTCCACTTTCATGACACCTCTTGAATCGGCTTCTACCTTTCTATTTTCATTGTTGTCACCCTTGTACAGGCTCTCAAGCTCACCCCCCAGACCACTGCAATACCCTTCTAAAGGGGCGTCCTGACTTTTCTCTGTTCAAGTTTGTTCTTCATCCTATTACCAGAATGACCGCATGAATATTTATATTTGGTCAAGTCATTCCTCTGCTCAAGAATATTCACTGGCTTCTTATTTCCTCTTTAGTGTGACATTGCCTGTCAAGGGTTAGTACTAGCCTAGCTTCCCAGCCCACCTTTAAATTTTTTTTTAAATAGTTAATAGTAAATTAGTAGTAAAATAGTAAATTTTAAAAAATATTAAATAGTAACTATTTCTCTTTTGGCCAGCAACCCTGAGGGTCTTTCCTTCCCAATTTTTTTCTTTTTTTTTTTCCTTGATTAAAGGGGCCATCCCTTGATTTGCTTCTTAAAGAGCCTATTCACTGAATGGGCATCATCTTACTCAAAGTGAGAATCTGAAAAGACTTAGCCTAAAAGGATCAAGGTCTTCCATTGTATCCTGGGTTGTCTCCAGTCATCCTGATGAATATCTGGTCACTGAACCCAGATGACTCTGGAGGAGAAAGTGAGGCTGGAGACCTGCACAACCTTCCCTCACTCAAATCCAAGTCAACTGCAAGTTGTGTCATCATCTTACTCAGGTACTTGTCCTTTTTAAGAACTAAGAAAAAACAAACACAACCAACTGAGCTTCCCCACCCACCTTTTAAAACATTTTTTTTTTTTTGGTATTCTAAGCTTGACAAACAATAATAAATATGAACATTTCCTCATACAAAGAAGAACAGAAAAAGAGCATTACATACAAAACCACAGATTTCTGGTTACCCAGAGACTACATTTTTAAAGTATATAATTAATTCAACATATTAGTTCCAAAACTGTCATGCTTGTCTGTGTCTCCCTCAGAATTTCCTTCTCTTGTCTGCTCTGTATTTTTAATTGATTCCTTGTTTACCTATGGAGGCAGGTAGGTGGTTTAATGGATAAAGGGCTGGACCTGGGTTCAGAAAGACCTGAGTTCAAATACAGTCTTAGACATTTACTAAGGGCTTGACATTGAGCAAATTATTTAACTTCCGTTTGCCTCAGTTTCCTCAATTGTAAAATGGGGCTAATGATATCCCCTATCCTCCCAGCATAGTCATAAGATCACATGAGATATTTGTAAAGTGCTTAGCACAATGCCTAAGGCATGGTAGGTTCTATACAAAAGATTGCTAGGATTATAATTTCTTTTCATCTTGTTTTTGGCATCACTATCTCTACCCCTTTCTGATAAACTCCACACACGTATGCACATAAATACACACACACACACACACCATCTCAAGTAAGAGCTTTCCCTCGGAACAAAAAGTCCAGCAAAACAAATCCACACATTTGCTGTCTGACAAAAATGTATATCTCCTTCTGCACACCTCGAGTCTGTGCCTTCCATGTCAGGACATGGGAAATACGATTCATCATCAGTCTTTTGGAGTCACGTTTGGTGGTTCCTTTGTTCATAGTCCTTCTGTCTTTTAAAGTGGTTTTTCTTCAAGTTGCAGCTCTTATATAGATTGTTCCCTTGGCTCTGCTCCCTTCACTCTGCATTAGCTCATACAAGTCTTTCCAGGTTATTGTGAATCCATCTGTTTTGGAACTTTGTAATAATACTCCACTATATTCATACCATATAATGTAATGATACTCCACTATATTCACATACCATAATTTGTTCAATCGTTTCCCAATTGATGAGCACCCTGCTACAATGATATCTCAGGTCAGATTGCTTTGGCCATCCAGCCCCCATGGGATCCTAGGGCAAAATGCCTCCAGTTTCTGAGGCCTCTGGGCTTCCTTGTTCACCCAATTCCAGCTTTCTGTCCATCCCATCCCCAGCATCAAGAGAGCTGCAGGCTTCAGATGTCCCTTGAGCATCTCTGGTCCAAGATTTGGCAAGCTGCTTTTAGCTTACTTACCCACAATGACATTGGCTTCCTTCATTGAGGAGTTCTTGCTCAGTCTTGGGTTGAATGAAAATATTGAAGTTTCTCTTTGGATTTCTTGATCGTTATTTGGTCTGGTAGTATCCTTGAACTTTTACAGAGTACATCAACAGGAGGTTGGGCTCCCCTTTCACATCGTCATCTTACTTGGAAGCTGTCCATTATATTATCCTTTCCAGCCAGTTTAGAGTTGGAATATACTGGGCACATGATCATCAAGTTCTCTTTGGAAATCTTCAACCCATTACCTCCCAAAGTAGCTCATTCCATTTATGGAGCACACTAATCATTAGAAGCTACCCATCAGTGGAATGAGCTACTTCGCGCATTGGGAGGGTCAGCTGGGTGGCACAGCGGATAGATTGTCAAGCCTGGAACCAGAAAGGCCTGAGTTCAAATTTGATTTCAGACACTTACTAGCTGTGGAACCCTAGGCAAGTCACTTAACCCTGTTTGTCTCAGTTTCCATAAAATGAGCTGGAGAAGGAAATGGTAAACCACTCCAGTATCTTTGCCAGGAAAACCCCAAAGTGCATCATGAAATGTTGGAGACAACTAAAAACTGACTAAACAATAAAAATCAAGGAAATTTTTCCTGAAATAATATTTAACATCATATAGTGCCATAAAGTTTGCAAACATAAATATATAATATATATGTATATTATATAGATATTATGTATGTAATACCTATATAATAATAACTCACATAGATAGATAGATAGATAGGCAGATAGATGGATGGATAGATGTACCTACTCCACAAGGTTGTTGTGAGGATAAACTTATTTATATATATGTATATATATATATATATATATATATACATACACCTATGCATACATATGTTATTTGTATCATGTTATATATTATGATATAATATATAATAATAATATATATTAAAACATATTTACCCTCACAACATCCCTGTGGAGTAGGTGCTGTTATCCCCATTACACAGATGAGAAAACAGAAGTTAAGTGACTTGGATGAGGTCAAGCAGCTACTAAGTGTCTGAGACAGGATTCAAACTCAGGTCTTCCTGACTCCATGTTCAATGCCTACTTTTCTCAACTAAAATTTCCTTTTGGTTGTTTCTGATTCTGCCTTCTGAGGTCAAACAGAAAAAGACTACTCTCTCTTCCGCCAGACACGTGTTATCTCCTCCCGCCATGTTAGGCTTCTCTGTCCCCAGAACACTCTTCCATGCTTCTGAGACTGCTTTTATACTTGTTTGCCCTTTGTTTTCAAAGAGGACCGATGACATCCCTGGGTGACATCTTGACTCATTTGTGAATTGAATTTAAGTGAGGCAAAGTTGCAAAAAGTCATTAACCTCCCTCTCTCTTCCAGAGTCATTGAGTCCAGCGGCAACATACAAGTCAAGACTTGATCATCACTTTAAAGGTGATGGCCTGGAACACACTGGATGACCTTGGTGTCTTCGTTGTCTGAACAAACTCTGCTTTTACCCATCCCTAGGATAGCATCTCTTCCTCTGCCTTTTGAATAAACTAATATTAAAAAGAACTGTCAGAGGTGAGACTAGAACCCAGATCTTATAGCTTGCAGTCTACTGTTCTGTCCACTCATCACGGAAGGAGAAGAATTCCTGAAATCAGCATGATTCATCAATATAAGCAACCAGGTCAGGACCTGAAAAAAAACCTGACTGCAGCATCAGAAGCAAAAAGAAATCCAACCCTTAGATATGTTAACTACTTCACATCCTTTATAAACTAGAAATGATCACAGGAGTACATTTGGGCTGTGAGAAGAAAATCATATTTAATTTTTAACTGTGCTTCCTAGTAAATGACTCACAACAATATAAAATTGTCTAAAATCTGAAAAGCATTTTTAGAGAAAAACAGAACATTCTATATCATCCACGCCTCTTTTCTAGGGACCAAATGAATGCTATTACATTATTTAATGTAAGTATTTAAACTCCAGGCCAGAAAGAGCAACTGTATAAAAATGGTCTCTATTGTGGAAAACCACTGGGAGCCTAAGCAGACTTTTCAAGAGGAAAGTTGCAGTGCTTATTGGATATCAGCCATGAATCTTTTATGCATCCTTTCTGTTAAGAGGAAACCTTCCCCGCCCACTTTGCCTGCAAACAAAAACCTAGAGTGTAGCATTTCCAAGCCGGCAGGAAATAAAACTCTAAACAGGTGTGATCACAGCTTGCGGCCTGAACTCCCCCAGAAACCCAGGAGTTTCTTTGTGTCAAGTGCAGGAGATAAGCTGGAGGCCCCGAACACAAAGACCTGGGGAGAAAGAGAAGGAGGGAGACTCCAGGATTTGGGAAATCTTTTATAGTTACAACTGGCAATTTTTATCACCGTTTCCAGAAAGCTGCCTTATGTACCACCTTTTCTTCCCTCTTTAGAGAATTTGCTTTGACCCAAAGGCCAATGCCAAGTATGAAAAAACATTGCTTATCTTAGGGTCTTTTCTCAGCAGGACAGACGTTATCTAATGTCCTGTGGCATCATGTGCCCGTAGGAAAATGCTCACAAATGAGGTGACCGATGTTTCCTAGTTGAAGGAGGATCTTTTAATTATGCTTTACCTTTTTCTGTACTTTGCAATTCTACTTTTATGACTTATAAGAAATCTCCATGTTTTAAAAGTCATCCAACAAGATAGTTTTACTGAAAGGAACAGTGAACGTGAAGAATTCAGAGAGAGAAACAAGAAGACTATTGAAGTGATCCTGGGTAACCGCTGAGCAGCATACACAATGATGACAACAAGGTTAAGTCAATATGGAGAGGCAATAAAAATCTGCTCAGATGCAGCAGTCAGTGTTAATGTCATTTGTCAGAGCTGAAGGGTATATCCTTCCCCTTATGTTAGGGGAAAGGGACTAGACTGTGATTTCATTAACATGTCATTACTTGTCCTTCAATCTAGAAGAAAACCAATCACATCAGGAGGGTGATGTCTTGACTTGCAAGTGAATTGGATTTAAGTGAGGCAGGGCTGTGCAAAGTCACCAGCCTCACTTTCTCCTCCAGAGTCATTGGAGACCAATGACCAAACATAGATTAGGACAACTAGAGATAGTCTGGGAGGCAGTGAGGGACTCTGGAGGCAACACTGCTTCAGTAGTTAAAGACTAGTCTCATTTGACTGGTCTCATTTGACTTCACAGAATCTATCTGGAAGGGGAAAACCCTCAGTTTCTAGTCAGAACAGAAACAATTGCTATTTCTTTCATTGATACAGATCATTCCCAGGTGAGTATATTCCCTCTTCTAATGCAAATTGGCACACTCTCTGCCACTATAGTCTTAGAGAATTGCCTGGAACCCTCAGGGGTTAAGTGATTTACCCTGGTTCACTGCAGGGATAGATGTCTTCTTGGCCATATCTGTATTCACTACATTATCTTATCTCTTATATTAACCATCAATAAACAAATAAATATACTTGGATTGTTCCTATTACATCAAAATAAAATACACCAATAAATTTGCTTTGAAATCATCCAACAGCACCAACAATAAGGAATGTGTTATGAAGTAGAAATGACAGGAACCTTGGGAACAAGTGAGCCCTCCACCTTAAAGCTCAAGATAGCAAAGGAGATGAAAGTCAGAATTTGAACACAGTTCCTGACTTCAAATCCAAAGCTTATTCTATTTTGCCATATTGTTTTCACTTGGCTGTTGATGATCTGACATCCACACTGGGTTTGGGGAGGGAAGGCTTCAAAGAAAAGAGAGAGGGTCCAATGGCTTTGATAGAGAAGTTAAACCAATAACAATGGAAAGTGCCTGAGAATGAAATCCTGAAGGTATGAGCACAAAGTATTCTATTCCATTGAGGAGGAAACAGAGGAACTATCTGGAGATATGAATATGTTTGAATACGCAGACAAATTGGCAGATTCATATTTGACAGTCTTCCGTTCCATGCCTGTGGGTAGGATGGTGAGATATGGACTAGAAGACAGTAAAATTAGGTGACTTTTAGATTGTTTAAGTGACCAGATAAAAGGGTAGTTTTCAATAGGTCAACATGGAAGAAATTTTCTACTAATTTCTAAGTGTTCTCTAGGCACCCTTTCAAGAGGTCATGAAATCAAAACTACTTGCATAATAATATTAATATATTAAATTTGTAATATAGTAAATATTGATAAATGTAACTCATATAAGTAAAAGTTCTTTGCGGGGTACTAAAAAAAGTTTAATAGCATAAAGGGGTGCTGAGAGCAAAATGTTTGAGAGCCCTTGCCCCTAAGAAAGTACACTAAGGATCTATTCTTAGCATATGATGTTTTATATCAATATCAATGACCAAGTATTACATGACTGAACATATATAATCTATATCTGATTGCTTAATGTCTCAGGGAAGGGGGAGGGAAGAGAGGGTGAGAAAGAATTTGGAACACAAAGCTTTTAAAAAATGTTTTTAAAAATTTCAACATGAAATTGGGGGGAAAAACAAAAAATACATATTTTTAAAAGTAAAGAAAAGCATATCAATGACCAAGTAATATTAAGGAACAGACAGCATTCTTGTCACATTTGCAGATGGCACATTGGAAAAACAGAAATCCAAAAAGCCTTTCAGATGGCTAGGACAGTGGACCAAACTGGATAGAATGAATGTTCATATGAATGAATGTAAAGTTCTGCACTCGGGTTCAAAAAAATCAACATTCCAAATAGAGGATAGGAAAGTATATCTAGACAACAGTTACTATGAAGAAGATCTTGGGGTTTTAGTGACTTACAAGCTTAACGTAAGTCAAGAGTGTGACAGCAACCCTGGGAGGCAACGCTGTCCTAGACTGCATTGTGGCATCATATTTAGAAAAAGAGAAGTAATAATCCACCATTTTCTGCTATGATTAGTCTAAATACGGAGGATACCTGTGGCTCCCATATTTGAAGAAAGATTGGTGTGTTCAGAAGAGGGTGACAAAGATGGGGAACTGACTGGAATAAATACTATAGGAGAATTCGTTGAAAGAACTAGAGATGTTTAGTCAAGAAAAGAGTTGAGTTAGGGAGAGTGAGATCACTATCCTTCATTATTTGAAGGATTGTCAGGTTGAAGAGGGATTAGACCTGTTCTGCTTAGGCCCACAGGCCAGAAATAAGAGCAGCCAATAGAAGGTAAAGAGGAGGAGGGATTGGATATCTGATATTGGGCAGATATTGGCTGGTCATGAAGATCAACTTCCTGACAATTAGAGCTGCCCAACAGACCACCAAGGAAGGTTATGAACTTCACGTCATGGGCGGTCTTCAAGCAGGGCCTGGATTAGCATTTGTTGGGATGTTGAAAAGGGGGATCTTTGGCCAGGTATGGGATGGAGTGCTTCGAACTCTGTGGTCTGTGATTCATTTTGCTTCTGTTCCCTGCCAAAATTCCAGTAAGTTGGATTAGTTTGACTATTACTCTCTGGAGAGAGGAAATACAGAATCTTTCCAAGGGGCCCGCACTAAGCCCAACATTCAGCCTCTTTAGTCTCCAGCCTGTGACTTAGATGCTTCGTTGATATTATAATTCTTTTTCTCTGACTTTACAATCCTTTCAAAATTCATGAACTCAATTCACTGATTTACGGTTAGGACCAACCTTAGATATTGTCTAAGTCTAAGAGCCTAACTTTGTATGCGTCGCATGTTCTTTTGATAGTCTGATGAAACACATGAACCCCTTCTCACAATAATTTTTTTAAATGCATAAAATAAAGTACATAGAATTACAAAGAAAACCAATTATATCGAAATATTGTTAGTGATATCTATCATTGTTCCTGTTCATCCTTTGTTTTCAAAGAGGGCCAGTGTCATCATAGGGTGATGTCTTGCCTGGTGGGTAGATTGGATTTAAGTGAAAGAGACAATCAGGAAAATCCGAGTTCAAATTTGACCTCAGACACTTACAAATTGAGTAACCCATGGCAAGTCACTTAAACTCTATCTACCTCGGTTTCCTCCTCCATAAAATGGGTTTAATAATAGCATCTTCTCCACAGGGCTGTTAAGGTCCAATGAAATGATATTTGTAAGGTAACTAACACAGTACTTGGCATATAGTAGGAGCTTAATACATACTTTTCCCCCCTTCTTATTGTTTAAAAAATGTAAGTTCATGGACTCCCATTTAAGAACTCTTGATCTAGTCCAATGCTCTCATTTGAAAGGCGAGAAAACTGAAATCCAGAGAAGGCAAATGTTGCACAGAGAAGATTTATGAATCTGTGTCCAGATCCTCTCACTCTTTCAAATGAGTGCTCAAAATGGAATTACTGACTTAAAATAAGAAGAGGAACAAAATAATACCAAAGCATTTACCTTTCCATAGGAAGAAAAGAAGTCACCAACAAGCCGGAATGATTGATGGGGTATGCCACAGCAAATGTTAGTGGGATTGTGAATGCTAGGCTTTTAATTACAAAGTTAATGGTTGCAGGCCCCGTTATTCCCTTGCTAACAGACAATCTGGTTCCTTGCCTCCAGCAAACATTAGCTGTCCCAAAATGGTATCAAGTCAAAGAAACTGGGAATCTCCTCAGAGAGAATTCTCCAGATGACAACCAGGGCCATCCTGGAGCCAGCCTGAACCACAGAGAGGATGGTTCAGTTTTCAGGGTGAGCCTTTACACCTTGGAAATCTGCAAAGGTTACAAATCGGGGCTTGATTTACAGTATTGGTTGTCTATATTTAAGAAAATGATGGAGAAATGGTTAATAACATCCGATTAAATTTTAAAGTATGTCCTGCATGCACTGGGGGAAAGGGGAGGGCAGGGAGAGTTAACTGTCAAATGTTTACCAACACAACACCAATCGTCACTGAAGGTTCTGTGCTTTTCATTTCCTATTCTTTCCTTCTTCCACATTTCCTGATCCTACTGTAGCTCATCATTAATATCTCACATTCTGATTCCATAACATTGCCTTTCAATCCTGATAAATTTTGGAAGATTTCAGTTTTTTGTTTAGTTTTGACTTCAGGGGGCAGAGTCTCCTCTGCTCCACACCTACGGCTTGGAAAGCTGAGTGCTGCTACATTTCCCCATACCTAAAGTCACTAGGAAGGAATTGACTTACTTGCATATTGTGTATTCATTGTCTTGAGAAGATCCCAGAAGTATGTTTTCAACTTCCCCCACTTAGTTAATTTTTTGTTTGTTTGTTTTTTTTGTGATAAGTATAAATAATCTTTGTGGTAGATGTTGGAGTGTCACAGACTTAGATCTGGAAGGAATTTTAGAGGCCCATCATTTTACAGATGAGAAAATTAAGATTCAGAGAGGCTACTTGGTTACAAAGGTAGTAAGTAATACAGTCAGAACTGGAACCCAAGGTCCATGACACCTAAAGCATTACAGTTGCCCCTTCTGTATCTTAGGGGTGCAGAGCTCCCATCGTCTAGAAAATCCATGTAAATTTTTGGCCCCCCCTTGGGCCCTCAGAGAAGAAGTCTGAATTATTATGGCATTAAAAGATAAAATATGTTGATATTATATGATGCTTTAAATATATTTCATGACGTTCTGAGTTTCTAAGCTTTTTCTGTATGGTCTTCTGTCCTTCACACGTTGTCTGTGACTTCTGCAAAACTCCTCCAAAACACCCATTAATTTCTTATGCAGATCCACTACATATCAAAACCCACGATAGATCAAAACCCATGATGGGGAAAGTCGCTATGTGGAAGGGGTAACTGTATTCTTTCCATCATTCCATATCGCTTCCTAATGTAACTTTTTATCATTGACACTCCCCAAACATAAACCTGACAGCTGCCTTGGATATGAGGGGAAGGCCTGGGACAGCAAACTTCCCAAATGATTCAACTTATCCAACCACAAACTTCCAAAATAACAGCAAATGCCAAGTCTCTAATACCTAAAAAAGAGTAAGATTAGAGAACCCAGCTGTCTATCTGCCCCTTAATCAGACCCAAGCTTCTTTTCTCCAATACTCTACTCTGAGGTTAATTAGCTCATTCCCCCAGCCCTGCAGATTCCGCTGACTGTCCCCTCATTCAGCTTTGAGCCCTCACCCTCCACCCGCCCTCCCAGCCTTTTCCTCCTCAGGACTTCAGTCCCAATTCAGGCAATTCTGTTTTCTAGGCTTTACTGAAGGGGAATAATCCAGTGAATAGGGCACCCACAAAGGCTAATCATTAAAGACTCCTCTTTTTATCGGCTAATCTCGTCATTTTTGCACCCTTAAACTTCAATCACCATCAAATTTCACAGCTCCTGGGAGAGAAGAGACCATTTTCACAGCTATGTGGATTCTAATTACATTGGGGTTTCATGGGTAGGAGCTATAGGAGAAAATTGGATTTTTTTTAAAAATTATACATTTGACTATAAGTAAACTACCCTAGAAAGAGAGAGAAATAGAGAGTTCAGAAAAATCCTTCAACATTTACTGGTTTTCTCCCAAAAACTACTCCACTAAAACCTACAAATGCCTCATCTTGGCATGGAAGTCACCATGAGGTGATAGAAGAGTAGACCCTGGAAGACCATGGAATCAATCCCTACCCAAGGCCCTGATATCAGAAGTCCTAGGAAATAGAAAAAGTGTGGCCTAGAAAAAGACTGAAGACTGTTAGGTTAGGTTAGGTTGGGACTGCTGCTTCCCCCACAAGGCAGCCACCAGGAGCCAGTGTTTGGGGATTGTTTTTAAGCCGTGGTAACTCATGAAATATTGAACTAAGGATCTGAAGGTTTAGAATTTCCAGTGGTGGCTAGCATTCTGCAACACCCAGGGAAATGAAAAGAGGACTGGTATGAGAGACAAAGGTTCCAATTCTGCCTCTATGATAATTATTTTAGCTGCCCTGAGCTTCAATTTTCTCATGGGAAAAATGAAGAGGGTCTTGGATCATAAATATGAACATTGATCTAGTGCTGGAGTGGGGAACCTGTAGCCTTCTAGGTCCTTGGGTGTGGCCTTTTGACTGAGTCCAAGGATTATAGAAGAAATCCTTTTATTAAGGGCATTTGTTCAGTAAAGCTTGGATTCAGTCAAAGGGCTACCCTTGAGGAGCTAGAGATCCACATGTGGCCTTGAGGCTGCAGGTTCCCCATCCCTGGGTCAAACATACTCCTTTTAAAGATGAGGAAACTGAGGTCCACATAGGCAACAGATATCAGGGTTGGACTAGATGTCCTCTCGGGTTACTTATAATTCTATCCTATGAATTCATGAAATCAAAGACATCGAATTAGTTTTTATCTGGTAATTTCCTTATACCCTTTCTAATTGCTGACTCCATTAGAATGATAGTTTCTGTTGTATAATTCTTCTCTACACTCTACCAATCAGAGATGATTTTCATCTAAGAAACTCAGAAATTTGCCTTTTTTTTTTCTGAGACAATATTGCAAACAGAACCATGAAGTCTGATGGGGGAAAGTGATTCCAGGGGTCATCATCTACTTCAGAGCGAGACCTTTAGTCTCTTTGCCATGTCTCCATCTCTCTCTCTGTGTGTTTCTGTTTGTGTATGTGTGCGCGCACGCACGTTTCTGTCTATTTCTCCATCTGTCTGTGTGTTTCTGTCTGTCTCTGGGTGTCTGGATCTCTTTTGTTTTCCCTCTGTCTCTCTCCTGCCTCTCTTTTTCTCTCTGTCTGTCTGTCTCTCTCTTTCTCATGGGTCTGTAGGGTTGTGTTATAGCTAAATTATTGTTTTTCAAGGGAGTCAGACATCTCCAGTTCGTAAAAGGCTTCTTCCTTTGGCAACTCTTGTTTATGGACTGATATATTGGGAAAAAAAAGGTGGGTGCAGGAGTGTATGTGTGTGTATACACAGTGTGTGTGTGTGTGTGTGTGTGTGTGTGTGTGTGTGTGTGTGTGTGATTTGGGAAAGAGAGAAAGGATGAGGAAAAAGGGGAGTTATCAGTTTTTGCATGAAATGAAAATGAGGTGGCAGCTTTTGCAGGACAATTCTTTGCCCTTCTCTCCCTGTCAGAGTGCAAATGCCAGCTGAGGCCCAACACCTTGTTTTATTGTGTGAGGACCAAAAAGAGATCTCTCAATTATCTTCAAATTAACTGCCTTTTGCCATTAGATGCTCCCTCGGGACCAATCAAAAATGTGTTCCAAAAGGCTGGGACTCAGCCTGCCTCTTCATCCACAATTTGGGTAACCCTCTCCACCTACACACACAACACACACACACACACACACACACACACACACACACACACACAAAATCTGTGGTTTCCATCTCTCATGGCAAACTGTAATGCTTTAATTAGGAAGCATCTGCATGTCCAGTCTTCACAAACACCATCTGGTGCTAGGGATAAAACATGTTTCATTTTCATGAAAGAGAAACCTTAGCGAAGTAGAGCATTTTGCATATCAGTTGCTGAAGTTCTCACATTTGCTAGAGGACAGATATGCAAGGCTTCAAAAGATATACTAGATAATTTAAAAGAAACTAAAATCTATACCTGGGGTTGCCTTTCCTCTTGGTGAAACAGGAAGGGAAAGATTCACAGATGCACAAAATCTCAGAGCTGCTGGCTTGTCGGACTACTATAAAGCAGAACTGTATACACCTCAAACAAGATTGGTGCTTAGAAGGCACCTCTATTTTAAGAAATGAAAGACCTCTGGGGTATAATGTGAAAAACACAGTGCCTTGAAAATATAACTTCTATTTTTCTATTTTTTTTAAATGTGGAAATTTTTTAAAATTTTAAAATGAAGCAAATGTGACAAAATGAACACCCCCTCTGGATTAAGTCAGATACATTTCTTTCATTTGATCTTAGGATCTATGAAACCTATCTACCATCCTGATATTACACTGTTTTACATAGTCATAAGTCTTGTACTGAGAGCGTAGTGGATTGAAAAAAACATCTATTTTGTTACTTCTACAATGATAGAAGGGCTTAGAAGTTAAGACCCCTTGGGATAGTTTGTTTGGGGAGGAGGAATTTTATTTTTAAATATGCCATCCTCTGATCAACTGTGAATGACTTAGATATTCTCAGCAATACAAATATCTAAGGCAATTCCAAAGGACTCATAGAAAATGCTGTCCACATCCAAAAAAAGAACTGATGAAGTCTGAATGCAGATTGAAGCATACTGTTTTCCATTTCTTGATTTTGTGTGCATGTGTGCATGTGTGTTTTGGTCTGTCTTCTTTTACAACATGACGAATATGGAAATGTTTTGCATGATTGCACAGATACAACCTATATCAAACTGCTTCCAACGGGTGGGGGGAAGGTAAGGGGGAGAGAGAGAATTTGGAACTCAAAATTTTTAAAAATGAATTTTAAAAATTATCTTTACATATAATTTGGGAAAATAAAATATTACTTAAAATAAATATGCCATCTCTGAACTTAAAAATATGTTTTTCAAAGCTTACATTCCTCTGAAATCAAGGCAGGTTTCAGACATATCTGTCATAATTCAACTTTCATGAGCTCAGTTCTCTAGCCTGACTAGATTATTTATCATTCTCTGAAGATATTCCATGATTTCCTCCCTTTCTGGTAGGAAGAAGAAGAGAGTTCATTTTCCTGCTTTATATTCATTCATTCACTCCTTCAGGATCATTGTTTGTGCATCTGTTATACTGGAGATGCTGGAGTGGGAGGGGACACAGAGATGAATAAAACATGGGTCCTGTTTTCAAGGAGCTAACAATCTCTAACCAGGGAAATGACAAACACAAGCACAAATAATAAGACAGAATGTGATAAAGGCAGTAGAAAAATTATGAACAAAGTCCTAGGAAAGATTCAAGAAGGCAGAGATCATTTCTGGCTTGGGGGATTAGGCACAACTTCCTGAAAGAGATAGAATTTAAGATATGCCTTGAGGTGTGGAGAATGTTTCCTAGGCTGCCATGGAAAACCCATGACTTGAAATCAGAAGACCTAGGTTCATATCCTAACTTTGATACTTCATAACTGCATCCATCCCTTGGGTACACTATTTTCCTCTCCCTGGACTTCAGGTTTGGAGTCAGAGGTACTGAGTTCAAATCCTAATTCTGCTACATACTACCCAAGTTATCTCAGGAAATTAACATAATGGTGATGAGGATGAAGATGAGAATGGTATGGCCATTTAGTATGGTTTACAAAGCACTTTATTTACGTTATCTCATTTGAACCTTGCAACAGTCTCATGACTTGGTGCCATAGGCATTATTAACAAATTTTGTGAATGGAGAAATTGAAGTCAGCACCATGTAGCGGATAGAGTGATAGTCTTAGAGGCAGAAAACTTGGGTTGGACTAGATACTAGATATCTTTTGAAAGTTCCCTCCAATTCTAGATGTATGATATATGAATACCTATAATTTACATCATAGAGTTGTTGCAAGAAATGGGATTTATAAGCCATAATGACATGGATAAATTTGAGTTATTTTTACTGTTTTTGTTGACATCATAGATAAGGGGTTAGTTTTGGACCTAGGAAGTTGTGGGTTCAAGTTCTGCCTACTACACATACTGAAGTATGTGGCAAGCGACTTAACTCTCCATGCCTCAGGTAACTCTCTAAGACTATTAATCTGAAGACAAGGTGCTGCCTGTATGGGAAAGGAAGTTCTCTATCCCAATGAAATTTAGGTATTATCCCCTTTATGACTCTTATTTAGTGGTAAGAGGGTGGAGGAGATTACCCATGGAGGGAAAATAGCATGAATAAAAGGGAAAAAAACTCAAGAAAATCCAAGGGGGTGTGTTCAGAAAACGGCAAATAATTTAATTAGGCTTGAGTACCAGGTCCATGAGGGTGAACAATCAGAGACATGGCTGCCAAGTAGGCTTAGGCCAGATCATGGAAAACAATGGTTGAATGTTCAATAGTTTGGATTATATCCAGTAAGTAGCCGGGATCCATGGGACATTTTTTAGTAATGTGTGATTTTAGATGAGTGAGTTTTTGAAAACCTACTGTCAAAATATTCTGAGTAAAAGATTTCTATTTCTATATTTTATCGGAGCTATTCTCCTTTCTTTGATGTACACAGAATGCATGATGGGGCTGAGAAATACTCCTTTTATTGATATGAGGGAAAGAAGGAGGAAGGAAAATTTTCTTTTAGCTTTGCAGGATCATCTAAACTATTCTGACTTTCTTTTCATAGTCTCTTATTTCTACAACTCTAGTAATGAACTTCTTTGTCATCATCCAATCCTGTTGTCCTCCTGCATAAAAATCGGCCACTTTGGTTTCCTGTTAGATAATCACTAAACTATAATTAACTGGGACACAATTTTAATTACCCAAACTCGGAGTAAACAACCAACTGAAATGAGTGAGTGGAAGTCTATTGGAAGTTGTTCCCTGTGGCCAGATTTTAATTATTGTAGGGAGAGAGAGCAGCGATGACATTATCTCTGCAATATCTTGCTAACCTTTACAGCTGTAAATCACGGGAACCATGATTTGTGTTCATAATCTCATCTCCTTACGGAATAAAACTGAGAAGCAAGCGTGCCGGTTCAGCATTGGCTCTAGAAAGTCATTGCAGATGTGCAAACATGTCACATCCAGAAATTGCTGCTGTGAGACTCACCAGATTTATATCCAGTAAGTTCACGGTGGAAAAAAAAATGGCACCGAGAATGGAGAGGCCTTACATGTATCCCCAGGGAGCTTGGAGCGGTGTATTAAAACCATTCGCAACATTAAGCAAGTCAGACACCCATCCAGAGCAACGGCAGAAGCTTGTAAATTAAAATAAATATAAACCACCCAGTGAAATGACTTCATGTGTCTGTACCAAGGAAGATTTTTCACAGAAGGTTGGAGAGTTAGATCATCCAAATGGGGATTCTAAAAATAAAGGACATCAATGGGACTGCTCAAAGAGTCTTCTCCTTGCTTTCTTTGTATGAGATTCTGCTTGCAGCACAACATCTTGTGGCCTATAGGGTTCACCCCCTGAAAATCCTCCAGGAGCAGATTGCAATATAAGTATGACACTCTGACTTAGGAGCCTGCTGCTGTAATCATCATGGCCCTTGCCATGTTATTCTTATCTTTCACCAGCAAAACTCAAAATTTGGGTTGTTAGCATCCCCTGTTGGCTTCTAGCTGCCATTGTCCCTCTCCCACATCCCATTTACAGCTAGGGAAGGCTGTTGTTTCAATCGCATTTGATTCTTTGTGACCTCATTTGGGGTTTTCTTGGCAGAGAGCCTAAAATGGTTTGCCATTTCCTTCTTTAGTTCATTTTACAAATGAGGAAACTGAGGCAAAGAGGGTGAAGTGACTTGCTCAGGGTCACACAGCAATTAAGTGTCTGAGGTCATATTTGAACTTAGGAAGTCCTTCCTTCAGGATCAGCACTCTATCCATTGGGTCACCTAGCTGCTTCAGATATTTAATCACCTTCTTTTAGACTTTAAAAAGTTTTAGTACTAAAGGTAGAATGGTGGATTGAGAGCTAGATTGACCTCAGGAGTCAGGAAAGCCTGGGTTCTGGTCCCTGACAAATGATCACCAAGTGAGATTGAGCCGGTCATTAGCTTCTATTCAGCAGATCAGACTATTCTTTAAGTCCATAAATTGCAGAGCAGTTTCCAACCCCCTTCTCAAGGAGTCATCTCTTTGCCAATGAACTCATAGGTCTAGTTAAAAAAACAGCAAAACCAAATACCTGCTAAACATCACAAGAAAATGTATGGGGAATGTTAGAGAATTCATGGAAGGATGGAAAAAGGAGGGAAAGAAAGACAGAAGGAAGAAATGAAGGAAGGAAGGGAGGAAGGGAGGAATGGAGGGAAGATATAAGTATTTAACAAGCACTTACCATGTGCCAAGAATTTATGAAGGTTTGTGTTCATCCTTTGTTGTTGAAGAAAGACACACCATCAGAGGAATGATGATATGACTTGCACTTGACTGTTTTGAGTGAGGGAGGGCTGTGCAGGTCACCAGCCTCACTTCTCCAGAGCCATCTGAATCCAGTGACCAAATATTCATCAGAATGACTGGAGATGACCCAGGATGAGGCAATTGGGGTTAAGTGACTTGTCCAAGGTCACACAACTAGTGAGTGTCAAGTATCTGAGGTGAGATTTGAGCTCAGGTCCTCCTGATTCCTGCACTGGTCCTCTATCCATTGCATCACCTAGCTGCCCCTCTGGAGGTACAAATACAAGTAAAAAGGAAAACAGCCTTTACCCCTGAGGCGTTTACATTGAACAGAGGAAAATACACAAAAGGGAACTGAAAAGGGGAATGTGGGGAGGGTGAAATACCTGGTACAGGAGCTTATTTTTAAATTCCTGAAGCCAGGAACAGGGCCAGGTGGGCAACAAAGGATAGCCTGGGACCCTCCACAAAACAGATAACTCAGGAGGAACTCACCAATAGAGCAAACAGCAGGACTTACAGTCAGAAATCTTTTCAATTAGATAGACATAGATAGATAGATAGATAGATAGATAGATAGATAGATAGATGGATGAATGGATGGATAGATGGATGAGGAAAATAGACCTAGAATTTGCATGGTCCTTCCTCTTTCACTCAAGTTAAGTGAGTAGATATTATATCAGTTCTTGGTCTATAGCTAATGGGTTTGATCTGGCAAAGCTGTAAATATTTCAGCTGTTCTAACTCTCCTTTACCCATGACCTTTCTTACCCTTGACTTATTTTCTCCAGTATGATTTGTTTGAGTTGATTCCTCCAACTGTTTACACAGATGTGAGATGAACTGAACCCTCAGTGGAGGTACCTGAAGCCAACACTCAACAGTAGTCAGTCAATAAGTATTGAGTAATGTTGTACTAAGTGCCAGGCACTATGTTAAGCAACAGGGATACAGAAAGAAAGTCCTTGTCCTCAAGGAGCTCACAATCTAATGAGGGAGACAATAAGGCAACAAATATGTGCAAGTTATATATAGGATAAATGGGAAATAACCAAGAGAGCACAAACTAAGAGCAGTTGAGTAAGGCTTCATGTAGAAGATGGGATTTTAGTTGGGACTCAGAGGAAGTCAGGAAAGACAGTGGGTGGAGATAAGAAAAGGGAGCATTGCAGGCATGGAAGTCATCAGACTCCATAAAAGATGCTGATTGATCTAGTATAGGTCATGTACTAAAACTGAATTCTCTACCATATGACCTGTAAGCAGCATCTGGACCCCTTCTTTCTGGAAGATTCTATGCCTTCACAGTCCCTGTCTTGGACCATGTGATATCAGTTGCCATGATAACATTCCCTGAGTGAGATTACTCCAAGCTGGCATTCAGAAGCATACTTCATCCAGGCTGAATTTTTCTTCCTATTCAAAATCTTACATGTTGGGTTCCTATATCCAACCATCATTTCCACCATTTCACTAACAGAGCTTTGATAACAGAAATGCCTGGAACCAGTTGGCAACAGACATTTTCTCTTAGCCTTCCTTCTTGTTTCAAATCTCTTAGGATCATAGACTCTCAGAGCTGGACAGTACCTTGGAGATGATCTAATCCAACTCTCTTTTCTCAACTTTCTAGGTTCAAGATTTCAAAATAAGTTTTAAAACTACTTACAATATATAGTACATAATATTAACCATATGGTACCTAACATAAGCTATGCTCCACTCATCCTACTAATTATGATAAAAGTGTTATATTGCCATAAAAAACACAGTTGCTTCATTCTATAAACAATAGACCAAGGAAGATAAATTTTGATGTCCAAAAGCTTCCTAGTTAATTTGGGGTTTACTGGCTAGATCTCTTTCTCAAAGACCAAACCTTAAACCCATTTCACTCTGGAGCTCAGAAATTGAACAAAGTTCAATTATATACAACTAGAAAACTAGTTGAAATAAATAGATAGGCACACATAGATAGGTAAAAGTATGTCCCTGCCTAACCCCTACTTAAATGCTATTTTGTTGGTCATCCTGGCTCAGAGTGAATGTAAACAGTAGCTGTTTCTCTTTAGCCCAGGAACCCTCAGGATCGTCCCCTCTCAGTTTTGGTTTTATTTTTTTTTTGCTTGTTTGTTTCTTTGCTTTTATTAAAAGGACCATCCCATGACTCACTTCTTCAAAAGGTCCATTTGCTGAATGGTCGTTACCTCACTCAAAGTGAGAACCTGAAAAGACTTTAGCTTAAAAGAGTCAAGATCTCCCACTGCATCCTGTGCCATCTCTAATTGTCTTCCTAATTATCTGGCCACTGGACCCAGATGGCTCAGGAGGAGAAAGTGAGACTGGTGATCTTTCACAGTCCTCCTTCCCTCAAATCAAAGTGAACTGCAAGTCACGTCATCATCGCCCTTATGGTTGATGGTGATGTCATGGTCTTCTTCAAAAAACGAAGGACAAACACAACAATAGACCATGAAAGCAGAAGCAGGAAATGAAAAATGAGCTCAGAAAACAAAATATGAGGATACAGGTGAATATGATAGAGTAGGAAGTTTCCCAATAACACACATAAAACAACTCCAAATAGAGAAAATTTACCCATACGAAAAAGAAAAAGTGAAATAATTCATCTGTTGCAGGTCAGGGTAGACTAGATTTGTCACAAGGTAATAGTAAGGGATAACCAGTGGATAGCCCACTCCTGTGTTCACAATACCAAGAGAGGTAAAGGAAAGCCACATAAGATGGATCATCTTTCATCAGTTTATGGGAGAACAGGAATCCGAGTTCCCTGTGATACACAGTATGAATAGGTTGGGATCTGCAGTGCTGGAAGGAAGATGCTGATCAAGGGACCAAAGCTTCATTTAAGTATTAGAATATCATCTCTAGCAGAGACATCCAGAGATTCATCCTTGATTCAATGCCTTTTTTTCAATTAAATATTTAGTTTAACTTAAATTAAACATGAGTACAATTACATTAGCATTGTAACTATTTATACTTAAATAAATGAATTATGATATATGGTCTATGACAATTTTTCAGTCATTCTTTTAGAAGCTCTGCAAGGATTCTTTATCCATTAAAACCATCCACTTCCCTTTTATATTGCCATAATCCATATTCTGTTCTTATGGTTGTTTTTCCTTCGCTTCACATTATTTAATAGATGTCTTCATAATTATTGATTGATTTTTCTTTGTTAATCTTAGAGTATATACAGAATTGCATTATATATAGTAGAGTATTGCATTACATAGATGTACCATAATTTATTCAGTCATTCATCCATGACTGGACATTTGGTTGCCTCCAGTTTTTTGCTACAAATAATGATGCTATTAAAATCTCTGAATGGATAACTTTTTGTTTGTCTGAAGTTGTAATTCCCAACAATAGAATTACTGCTCGAAAAGAAAGCGATTTGGGGGGGAAAGCTTTACTGCTTCTTGCCGGATTGTTTCTATAAAGATTCTGCAAGTTTCCAATTCCAACAGCAATGAGTAAGTGTAGACTTGAGTTTCATTGCTTTTAATCATGTCAGTTTCATGGGGGCGAGGTAGACATTGTTGAGATTTAAGGGTGCTCAGGACCCCAAAATACTGACACACTGGTTACTGCCCAAAGGTGTTCAATTCAGGTCTTCTTTCAGTCAAAGAAAAACAAAGTTTATTTAAGATCCACCATATTAGATAGACTCTTAAGGAAACTGAGCATTTGTGATGTTTGTAAGCAGGCCAGATAAAATCTGAACTAGATTGAAACTGAGTATTTTCATGGAGGGAAGATGGATCTTATATACAGAGAGATTGGGGGAGGGATCTAAGGTTAGCCAAGTAGTCTGGGGTAACTACAAGATGGATTTAGGGAGGGTCTTGATAGAAGTGGCTAGTGGTTGAGGTTAACTAGAGGTCAGACACCAGGAACCAAGAAAATGGAATTTTAATAAGATCAAGGGTGGAAGTAGCCAGTGGCAATCCGGAGGTAAGAGACAATGGAGGTCTAGGCTAGTTTAAGGATAATACATTTGTGCATGAAACAGTTAAATTAAGTGGGGAGATTCAAGGAGAGTTCAAAGGGAGGTTTTCCAGGGCCTATGGACAGTTGGGACTCAAATTCTTTTGGGGTAAGGGGTGAAGGTCTCAGCTTGGGCCTCTCCCCCATCAGCACTTCTGATTATAATGTCTAGCATATTTTATGTTATTGTTAACTATCTGTATTTCTTCTTTTGAAAGTCGTTTGTTCATTCCTTTAACAACTTGATCAATTTTTAAAAATCAGTTACTCGAATGAAGGCAAAGCATTGAGTCATTGAGTTACTGATGATTCCAAGTTGAGAAGGCTAGCTAACACCTTGAATAATAGCATCAATACCATAGAAAGAAGATCCAGTGGGCTAAAACAATGACCCAAATCTAATAGGATCAAACTCAATAATGATAAATATAAAGTCTTATATTTTGGATAAAAATTACCTGCACAAGGGCAGAATGGATAAGCTTGTGTGGGAAAAGAATGGGGGATTTACATGGGCTCCAAAGCTCAGTATAAATCAATCTTTTATGCATCAGAGATCAATAGAGGCTTAAACTGCATTTATCGAGAAAAAGTGAGACTATTACTGTATTGTGTCTTGGTTTTGCTATCACTACAATATATGTTCGGCTTTAGGAATCATGCTGAAGGAAGGACATTAACACACCCTGAAACACCTTGAGAGGACTGAGGACCACTCCATTCAGAAGCAGCTAAAGGCACTAGGATGTTTAGCAAGAAGGGATGACTTAGTAGTAGTAGTGTGGGTGGGTGAGCGTACTTCCAAAGATATCATATGGTAACATTATTCAATTTGTCTTATTTTTCCCCAGAGGGCAGAAATAGGAGCAATAGGTAGAAATCGTGGGGAGACAGTTTTCAACTTATTGCCAGTGTCAGGATGTGTCTCTTTGTAGGTAATAAGGGGTAAGTAAGGACAGAGTCCAGGAGATGTAAAGGTGAGGCCTTTTCAGGTATGGCTGAATCATTCTTTACCTTTTGAGAGACTGGAAACATCAAGTAGCTCATTTACATATGAAAGTGCCCACAGAGACAATGAACTTGACTTCAGGGCCTAGAAGTACCGGGTGCTTTTCTCATACCCTCATTTGCATACTAGCTGGAGAACGTGTTTAAAAAAATAGAAAGAAAACTGGGGAACCCTGAACCCCAGAGCTGTTTGATGATTGTTGGGCAAACAGTTATTGGCTGTTTATGGCCCAGCTTGAGGAGATAAAAATTTGGAAAATGTGCTAGATGTTCAATATAAATTCTTTCACTGGGAGGTCCTAGACCTGAATTAGCAGGAGTTATCAAAAGGAAAGGTGAAACCTCAGCTCTCTTATCTACTGTCTAAGAGAGGGCAAGTCTCAAAACCAGGGGGCTGAGGGAGTAGAACTGAAGAGGATTCCACCTGGGCTAAAGGTGTTGACCCCTTCTGAAAGAAGACAATGGAATGCTTACTAAAGGTTGAATCTGATCCTAAATATGGAGGGGATAGAGGCTACCCACTGAGGAGTAATCTGAGAAAGTATCCGGGGTGGGGAACCTGTAGCCTAGAGGCCATATGCAGCCCTGTAGGTCCTCAAGTTCATCCCTTTGACTACATCCAAACTTCACAAAACAAATGAAGAACCACATGTGGCCTCAAGGTCTCAAGTTCCCCATCCCTGATCCAAGTCATTCTAGAGAATGAAGGTCCTACAATTCTAGAGAGAAAGAGGTTTTCAGACCACACAGTGCTTGGAACTTTTGAGTTACTCTTAGCCACACGGGAAAGCTACAAGCATGACTCATTACCATTGTATTTTAAATCTATGCCCACTATCCCCACAATGTCTATGTGTATTCGTATGATGTGTACCAAGATTATGGGAGAAACGTTTTGTAAACACTATTCTCCTGTCCTCTAAGAATACTTTTGTAATGAGCTAAACAGCTAATTAGCTAGTAGGGCTAATTGTTAATTGGAAGCACACCACTGGGGGCTCATGATCTACAATGGTAGTGTTGTGATCTAGGTGTGTTAGGAATTATGAAATTCAAGGGTATAGGGCATGGATCTGCCTCGAAATAATTCAACCACTCAAGCCTTTTTTCAGTCAGAGACAAGGTTTATTTTGTTGCCAATAGAAGCAGGTGGGATTTTAAGAACCTGTGCCTTTGTGGTGCGAATACAAGAGCAACAGAGTTTAAGAAACTGAGAACTTTAACGGAGGGGAGAATGGACATTTTTAAACAGATGGATTGTGGGAAAGTCTGGATGAGATTAAGGAATGGCAAATAGCCTGGGGTGGTTGGGAGGTAACAGAGAAAGGGGGAGGGGCACAATGAAAGGACAGTTGAAAAGATTACTGGGATGGGTGGTACCTCAGGAAAATATCAGGGGTCTGGGCTGTGTGGAAAAATCCAGGAACTTCTTCTTTTTGAGGTCGAGACGTGGTCTTTCCTTTTAGGAGTTCAGATCCTGTCCCCATCAGTAGAGGTAGACATGTATAGGATTATCTCTAGATCCCTAGGTAGTAGCCACCATCTGGTGACCCAGTTGTGAGTTCAAGTTTGAGTTTGGGAGCTTACCTCAGAGGTGGTACGAGGAAAACATCTACTAAAGATTGGAAAGAGGCATGTTTCCCTTCAGTGGAGCACTTAAAGAAGCTGTTCAACTTGTTTGGGATGTTAGAGAAGGGATTATTATTCAAGTACAGGTTGAATTACATAGCCTTTGAGGTTGCTTCCAACTCTGAGATTTTGTAGTTTTATAAGATAGAACACACTGCCTTCATACCAGTGGGATGATATTCAATGCTAAAGGAAACTGCATGTTAGTACTTTTACAGTTTCATGTTACATAATATAAGTCTGTTGTTTTTAAAAGCATCAATATGAAATTCCTACCAATTTTATTTAGAAATGTATATTATATATAATCTATACATACATGCACATATAAGTACATATACATATATATGTGCACCATATTCAGAACAACTTTCATTCCTCTCCATCATCCCAAGTTATGTTGCCCAGAATGTAAATATGATGTGAGGGAATCACCAATAACACCCTGTACAAGGAATAGGAGTAGGGAGAAAGCTTACCTGGTACAATTCAAATAGTCAGTGCCATACTGGACTTGACATTAAAGCTTCACCATTTTGTTTTGTTTTGTTTTTTTGCTGCCATTCTGGTGTATACTGTGTGTGTGTGTGTGTGTGTGTGTGTGTGTGTGTGTGTGTGTGTGTTTGGGGAAGGGGAGCAGGCCCCTCAATAGCACACAACAAAAACTGATACAGTTAGTTAATATCTAGAAATCATCACAATGATGACACAAACTAAAAAATCTTAAGAGCAAATACATAAGGCAACGGTGGGCCAAGATCAGGATTTCTTAACCTTTTGTGTGTCATGGACACCTTTGGCAATCTGGTAAAGTCCATGGGCCCTTTCTCAGAATAGTATTTTTAAATATAAACAAAAAAAAATTATGAAGGAAATCAGTTATTGAAATATAGCTCACTCTCTCTACACATTTGTGCATATCTACCTCTGTTTATCTTTAGCTATAGAGAGAAATTCATCATATATGTATACACACACACATTTCACAGATCTCTGGACTGGATGTTATTTCCAACTTTGAGAGTCTGTGAAATTCTTAACTATTCACATTTATACTTGTGAAATTAGCTCTGAAGAGCAATTATAGAGATTCCTAAGGGGGTCCTTAGCATTGTTTTTAGAGATTTATGGCTTCCTCTCAGAAATCCCAAAGACTGAGGGTCTTAAAGAAAATGTTAATGTGCATTATCCCTTCAAGGATGCCTCCTGGATTGAAGACCACACCATGGTGGAGGAAGAAGTAGTTCTTTGAAGAGGTATTTTTGTCTGACTTCTAGTTTATCCTGACCGTTTTACCCAGTGCTTGAAGGAATTCTGCACAAGGAATATCCTAGTTAAAATTCATTGATTTTTCTCAGTTTATGGGCTCTCATTGTTTTATGTCTTCCTAACTCTCCCATCCCTCCATCCTTAGCCCTGAGGGCATCTTCCATGCAGAGGGATACTGGGCTGTCGGGGCCTGAAAACTCACTTCGGAATTAGGCAGCCCTCTGTCCAAGTCTCAGACATATATAGCAGTGTGACTCTGGACAAATCATTTCATCATCTCTAGGCAATTCTCTAAGACGGTAAGTTACAAAGGAGAAACCAATCAATATTAGTAGAAAAAGTTTCCTTACTTTGGAGTCAAATTCCACATCTAGTCCTATTGCTATGGTATCTTTCAAACATGTAAAATTTTGACTCAGGACTTAATGTTTTAATGAATAATTGTCCCATTTTTTTTAAAACTGTTAAGCTACATGGAGCTGTTGCGGGACAAAGACATTACAAAGGGAACATGGTCATTTGTGTGTCTGTCATATCATCTCATTACCATCCCATACCAGAGAAAGAAAACAGATAAATATCTGTTTTTAGAAATTTTTAGAATTTTTAGAAATCAAACTCTATATGACCACTTTAAATATTTCTATATTTTTTTCTTAATGAAATTCAAATCTACAAAATAAACCATCAAGAAAGTAAAATAATGACTCGTCTCAAGCATTCGGAAGCAGGAGGAAAACAGCCCTTCCCTGAGACCTTGACAATATCAGTTTGTCTTCGTTCATTCATCCGATCGGCATTTTTAACCCTTGTGCCTTATCTCTCCTCCTGTCTGTAACCTCTGGAGCCCTTGAACTCTCCCAATACAATTACAGGTCAAAGTTTTCTTGACCATTTCTGACAAGGTGGTCCAAGTGACATTTTGCCTGGAAGCATTAATGATGACTCTTCATGCCCTTCTCTACAGCTTAGACCAAAGGTCCTTCATTAGTTGGTTACTACCATTTTGTTAATCTAATGAATGGTTCCTAAGGAAATAACTGAGTAAGGGCTCATTAATGTTGAAGGGTTCATCTATTATAAAGTCCTTTGCCCTTAAAGAAGGTCACGGAATGATGGAATGGAGGAGGAAATCTTACTTTAAGCTCATCCATCCGCTTTAATTAATCACTATGCCAAGCAGAACTGTCAGAAAAAATTTCTGTGTTGACTTTGGTTTCATAAGAAAAAAGTGCTGTTGAAATTCCTCTTAGCACATGCTGCCCATCAGAAAGAAGAGTGTGGAAAATGAATAGCATTTTTATCTGGGGGAGGGGAGTCCCTAAACAAAGAAAGAAATGTTGACAATGTATAAAAGAACAACCAAAAAAAACCCAGTTTTAGCACATGAAGTAAATGTCTGCTCTTATATTTTCCCAAAACTTCTTTTCTGGTCCAGTGCTACAGCCACAGGCACAAAAGAGGTATGGCAGTCCTTAATTCCTTGTGGGACTCATGTTCCTTCAGTTGCCGTTTAACCAGAGACACTGAGGCAGGATGGAGAGGACAGGGTCTGGAGTCAAAGGAGCTGGTTTCAAATGCTCCCTCTGAAGCATAGACAAATCACAACCACCTAGACCACAGTTTCCTCATCTAGAAAAGAAGGTTGGGCTAAATATCTTCTGAGGTGCCTTTTGGCTTTGTATTTATGATACAAACAAGGATTAAATGTAAAACCTTAAGAGATATTGCTTAGGGTCAGAGACGAAGTCTTAAGAGACAGTGCTCAATCTAAACTCTATTACCTCTGTAATCTTTAACAGCATCTCTCAGAAGGTCTCTTAAAAGATTTTTTTTGGTTTTAGTTGGCTCAGTGGATAGAGTACTGGGCTTGAAATCAGGAAGACCTATCTTTCTGAGTTTTTTTAACTACTGTCTGTGATAAAGGCCTCATTTCTAAGATATATAGAGAATGGAGTCAAATTACAAGACTACAAGTCATTCCCCAATTGATAAATGGTCAAAGGATATGAACAGGCAGTTTTCAGAGGAAGAAATTAAAACTATCCATAGTCATATGAAAAAAATCTCTAAATCACTATTGATTAGAGAGATGCAAATCAAAACAGCTCTGAGGTACCACATCACTCCTATCAGATTGGTTAATATAACAAAACAAGAAGATGATAAATGTTGGAGAAGATGTGAGAGAGTTGGAACACTAATTCATTGTTGGTGGAGCTGTAAGTTCGTACAACCATTCTGGAGAGCAATTTGGAACTATGCCCAAAGGGCTACAAAAATGTGCATACCCTTTGACCCAGCAACATCACTTCTAGGGCTGTATTCCAAAGAGATCATAAAAACTGGAAAAGGACCCATATGTACAAAAATATTTATAGCAGCACTCTTTGTGGTGGCCAAGAACTGGAAATCAAGGGGATGCCCATCAATTGGGGAATGACTGAACAAGTTGTGGTATATTAATATAATGGAATATTATTTTGCTATATGAAATGATGAACAAGGGGACTTCAGAAAAACCTGGGAAGACTTATATGAAATGATGCTGAGTGAAGTGAGCAGAACCAGGAGAACACTGCACACAGTGACGGACACGGTGTGCAAGGACTTAGCCCTTCACAGCAATGCAGGCACCTAAAACATTTCCAAAGGGCTCACGATACAAAATGCTATCCACATCCAGAGAAAGAACTATAGAATCTGGAAGCAGAATGAAGCAGATTGTTTTATCTTCTGTTATGTTTTGTTTTGTTTTTCTCATGGTTTCTTCCATTTGTTTTAATTCTTCTATGCGTTTCACTAATATGAAAATGTGTTTAATAGAAACATATGCATACAGCCGTAGAAGATTACGTCATCTTGGGGATGGAGTAGAGAGGGAGGGAAAAAGAAATTTAGAACTTATGGAAGTGATTGTTGAAAATTGAAAACAAATAAATTAATAAATTTGGGGAAAAAATAAAAGGACTTTGGAGATCATTTAGGGCAGGACTTCTTAACCTGGAATCCATTACCTTGTGTTTTTTGTTTAAAAAATATATGTTTTAGTATTCAAGGAGTCTATTGATCACCACCTGAAAGAGATCCAAAAAGAGAAACTCCTAGGAACATTGTGGCCAAATTCCAGAGTTCCCAGGTCAAGGAGAAAATATTGCAAGCAGCTAGAAAGAAACAATTCCAGTACTGTGGAAATACAATCAGAATAACACAAGATCTAGCAGCTTCTACATTAAGGGATCAAAGGGCGTGGAATAAGATA
>CM053769.1:694899635-694927459 GCA_028658325.1 Potorous gilbertii | reverse complement strand
AATTGGCCATGTCCAAAAAGTCATTATCTACTGTTCCACTCCTGTTTCTGAAATGCATTTCTGCTGAAAATGATGATGCAGAACATCGCCCACTTTCTTTTAAAAACATCTTAAAAGGTGAAACGGGCCAGAAGAAATGGCCCCGGGTCTGCGCCTGTGCCTTTATTTAGCCTGCGCTGGTATTCCAGATTGTTGACCCACCACTTGCTTCATCACAAGTCTGAGCAACACAGCTTCCTTTGCCAGTCACCCAGTAAGGAGTTGCATGTCAACACTGAGGCTCTTGGCCATTGCCTTCTCACTTGCAGGGACTCCCCCTCACCCGCTTATCTTTGCAGACAACTATAAACACATAGAGCTAGTCTTTGG
Organism: Potorous gilbertii; assembly: GCA_028658325.1. NCBI lineage: Eukaryota > Metazoa > Chordata > Mammalia > Diprotodontia > Potoroidae > Potorous > Potorous gilbertii. The sequence continues at coordinate 694,927,090 of CM053769.1, read as the reverse complement.
GCAAATGGGCAATGGGCAATGACAACTCACGTGGATGTGTTAGATCATAGGTAATTCCTGCAGCATTCTAGCTTGGTCTCCTCCTTCCGCATCTTTCTCCACAGTTCTACTCTCAACACAGAGTTCCTTTAATCACAGGCAATGAGTCCCCTGGAAAAGGTATCTTGCAGGAAAAGCAGAAATCTCTCCTTGTGCCTGTCACTAATGAACCTAAGCAGATCCAAAACTAGGACTGGGAAATCAGAGCTTTGTTCCAAGGCACCTAATTTACAGGGAGCCAAGTTTGCTTTTGCAGTCCTTTAGCAGCATGAAAACAACAGTCAAGCACCTAGTTAATAAGAATAATTAATTAAAATAGGAAGCTACCAGACAGCAGGCTGAATCCACCTCCTTACCTCCCTATCCCAGATCAACCAAGAGTACCTACTGTAATACTTGCCCAGGACCCAAAAAATTCCTGGTTATGACTTGGAACCTAAGTCCTAGCTACCTTCCTATGAATAGGCCTTTAAAACAACTGAACCAAAATCTGTCCTAGATGGTTGATCTGGGGGAAGTTGCTCTAACTCTTTCATCTGTACAATGAGGGGCTCGCATTAGATACCTTCTAAACCAATGGTCTCCAACCATTTTTGATCATATACTTTTATCACTAAAAAACATTTTGAGTACAACTTTAAGGTACTGATATTTATTCATTTTTCAATTAAATACATATGATAATATTACCTTCTGTATCATAATACTATATGTACATCATAAAAACATGTACAAATGAATAAAACTAATATAAAGATGAATTAAATAATATTTCAAAGTACTTTATTAACAGTACAAAATCCATTTTATACTCACTAAAATATTAATTTTTAATAAGAACAATGTGATTGTATATGCTTTATCATTTAAGAAAATAATTATGTATATCCTAAGGGATAAGATAGACTTGTAAATCATAATTGCTTGTTAGAAACTAATTATTCATTTAAACTGATCAATGTAACCGGCCAAGCAGGATCATTTCTTTTTTTTAAGATAATTTGTTATTAAAAAATACGGGATACAGCAATCAAATAACAACTAGTGACCTTAATAGATTTTCAGGAGGAAGGTAGATATTCACCACACACAAAGCAAAAGCAAAAAGCAGAATTGAATTGTCTCTGATTTTAGATCAGCAGAAAGTTTTTGACTTAAATTCATTTCCCTTTCTTTACATGGTTGTGTTTATTGGATGACATCATACCTTGTTATACTCATGTCTTGATTTAGTTATATATTATATAAGTATAAGAAACTATGACGGCTATTTTAGCTGAACTGTGGATTAAAAGGAGAGCGATGTATATACATTGACTAGAAAGGTATGTTAAGACTAGCTTGTGAAAGGCTTTAATTGCCTAGCATAATTGTCCCAAGAGTCAATAGGTAGTTTAGTGAACTGGAGAGCAACGTGGTCACACTGGTGCTGTAGGAAATCACTGTCAGAATGGAGACGATGCTTTGGAATGGGGAGAAACTTGAGGCAGAGAGATCAGTAAGGCAATAGCAACAATTCAGATGAGAAGTAATGAGGGTCATTACTTGGGGTGGGGGGATACAGGAAGGGACACCAGGAGGGAAATGGATGTAAAAGAAAGGACCAGATTTGACAGCCCGTTGGCTATGTGGAATGGCTGAAAGTGAGGAGTAGATGACAGAGCAAAAGGTTGTACAAGTGACCAACTCTAAGGATGGGAGTTTCCTCAACAGAGTGAGGAAGATTTGGATGGGGATGAGACTGGGGAGAAAGATGATAGAATGAGTTATGTAACAACGCATATGACGACCTGCTCATGCTTGTTCGCTCTGTGTGACTCACTTGGTCCCAACCAAAATTGCAAAGGGCTGGTGGGGCTCTTACAGACTAGTTGCTGCCCTCAGCTGTTGTCTTGTCTTCTGAGGGGCCGGCCCCATCCCCAAGGTGATCTGGGGGCCAGGGCAGGAAAAGCATCAGATATTCCCCATGGCACCCCTGCAATTGCTACTGTAGGTACCTAGGTCATTTTTAAGTCATAACTGCTCTGAGGAGCCAACAAAGGTTGTAGAAGTAGAGATTATGAATTTTCACAGAAATGGCAGGGGGAAAGTAGAAGAGAACTGGGGGATAATAGGAGAAAATTAGGTGCAGTTGACTGGGAAATAAGCTTCATACTTAGTTATTATAGGGAGGGTGGAACATGATTCATCTTCCCGCATTCAACTGATGGATCATATGGCTAGAGGGCCAAACTTAAAGTAAGGGAGCCTGATCTTCCTGAATTCAGATTCAACTTTAGACATTTACTAGCTGGGTGACCCTGAGCAAGTCTTTGCCTCAGTTTCCTCATCTGAAAGATGAGCTAGAAAAAGGAATGCAAACCATTTCAGTATCTTTACCAAAACAAAATAAAGCAAATGGAGGTCACCAAGAGTCAGACCTGACGGAAATGAATGGACAACAAAAGGTCTCCTTCTTCCTGCTTTGGGTGCCATTACTCCAAACAGTTTCCTGGGATTATATTTGTGGGATATTTAGTACGCACAGACTGGAGGACCTCTGTAGTCCATAGAAAATCTTGCGCATTCCCAGAGACCCACTTAGCAAAGTTTTCTAACCTTTTTACTTATCTTATCAATACTTCCTACATCACAACCTCCTTTGAAATTGGGTTCCTTTATTGGTCTAGACAAGATTAAAGTTTCTAGCTTGTTACCTTCTCATGTTTTATTCATAAACTCCTTAACTGAAGTAAGTAACCTGTGCTTGCTCTCTCACTGATGCTGCTTAGGCCATGGCATGTTGCCCATAAATTATCCAAATGCCAGGCTCCTCAATTTGGTTTTCTTCTACTCACCCTAATTTAATCACTATATTAATCACTCGAATATTTTCCTTCCACAAGGATGATGATGAATGAGAGCTAAATTGGCTGTCAATTGCATATTTACCAAGGCATTTCAAATTATTCCAGATTTTGGAAAAAAACCCACGTATAAGCTAGAAATGCTAGGAGTCTATGATATCTTCTGAGTTATGGCAGCAGATGTGCTGGACGTTTCCTGGAAAGAAAAGCTCAGGCAATCACATCGGGGCTTGTGAGTTTCATTTTACAAGTTGCTGCCTTTATTTACGGTTTGCTGAGCACCAGCGGTGCATACTAATTTACAGGTTCACCTCTGAGATCATATACTTACTAAGGAAACATCAGGTCCAGGGGCATTTTATTCCCCTTATTAGGATCTATTTGAAAATGGTTTGAGTTCATATAGACTAGAGGCTGAGGACTTAAGAAGCCCTTTCAATCAACTGGGCTTCTCTCCCTGTTATATTTAAAGACCTTTTCTTGATTTTGAAGAGTCGTGTGGGCATATATTAAAAATATGGGTGTTCTGTTTTAGACCAGACATGATTTCACTGGAATTGGGAATTTCTGTTAAGAAACTCTCTCAGCCATCTGAGACTGGCACCTGCTCAACAATTTCCTCTTTGCTACTAGAGGGCACTCAGAGGTTAAATGACGGGCCCTGGGTCACAAAGACTGTGTGGGTCAGAGGTTGGGCTTGATTTCTTGTTTGCCTGGTATGTGCTAGAGGCTCCCCATCCACTAGGCCAGGCTGCCTCTCAGACTTTTTTTTTGGAGGTGGGGGATATTTAAATAAGTGAGATGTAGATTCACAATTAAGCTGCAACCCCATCTGAAAGGTGAACAGTCTCAGGAAGGCTGACTGATGAGAGTAAGGTGTCAGATCTGATCCTCAGAGATCACAAACTTGCCTATGAAAGGGGTCTAATAGACAGCTATGACCCCTTTCTATCTCCTAGTCACCTTTGTCTTTGATGTTACTGCTGTTTTCAATTTTATTTATTTCATTCTGAACTTATAAAACAAGCATTTTCATAATACAGTAGAACAGAAAAATGATTGTATATGAACCTGAAAATTTTGTTATATACAACTTTTAAAATCTATAATATAAATCCTTTTAAATATATAGTAAAATTATCATGTAACTTTCTTTTTTTTCTTCCTTCCCCCTTCCCCCACTCTAGAGATGGTTACCATTAGCCATCTCTATGTACGTATGTGTGTGTGTGTATGTGTGTGTGCATATCTACATCTAAAACCTTTTGACCCATACTTCTATTTATCATTTCTTTCTCTTGATGCAGAGAGGATCTTCCTTCATTCGTCCTTTGTAGTTAATTTGGATATTTATAATAGTGAAAGTCACTCTTAAAACAACATTGTCATTACCATACGCAACATTCTCTTGGTGGTACTCATTTCACTCTATACCATTCCATGCAAGTCTTTCCAAGATCATTGAGTTCATCATTTTTATAGCACCGTAGTATTCCATCACAATCACATATCACAACTTGTTCAGTCATTCCCCAGTTAATGGGCATCCTTGTAATTTCCAATTCTTTGCCACTACAAAAAAGAGCTGCTTTAAATATTTTAGAACATATAGGTTCTTTTTCTTTTTCCCTAATCATCTTAGGAAACAGATCTAATGGTGATATTGCTGGGTCAAAGGATATAGGCAATTTAATAACTCTTTGGACATAATTCCAGATTGCTCTCCAAAATGGATGATCAGTTCAAGGTTCCACAGTGAATTAGGGTCCCAGTTTTTCCACATTCCCTCCAACATTTGTCTTTGGAGTTGACAGAGGACCATAGTATATTAGGACAAAAAAGTTCCTTAGAGACGATCTCTTCCAGTTTCTTCATTTTGAGATGAGAACATTTAGTCTCAAAGAAGTAAATTATTCACTTACAGTCCCATAGGTAGTAAATAATAAAGCTTTGACTTGAATCCTGGTCTCCTAACTTCCACTCTACCATATTACATTCACTTAGAAAAGAACAGCATGTTAGAACAGAAAGAACTCCCAGAGATTGTCTAGTCCAACTCTATTACAAATATTATCATCTATCACTATTTTACAGATAAGGATTGAGGTCTAGGGAAGTCAAATGCCTTTTCCAGGATCCTACAGTTAGTAAATATCATAGAGACACAAATACTAGCCTTCAGTTTCAGATCCAGTGTTCTTTCCACGATATGGTAATGCCTCTTTGGGCCTGTATGCCTATGGAAAAGGAAAATAGCTTCAGGCTTTTCACAGGATCTAGTTTCTTCACTAACGAACTGTTTGGTAGAAGCTATTTGGTTCTGCAGTCACAGAATTTCAAAATTTGAAGGGAGCTCAGCAGTCGACTAGTTCAAAGCAACCTCAGAGAAGCCACTTTGTAATCCAGAAGTCCAAAAGAATCCAGATTCAGAATCTCCAAGATAATACAGTCTTCCCTGACCTGAAGAACTAAAAATGAAAGAACAAGTTTGGAACATTGTTCATCACCCTTCTTGCTTTTTCTTTTTCATTGTAAGATCCCTTAGATTTTGAATTCAAGTAGGAATACTCCTAGGTGTGCAAAAAAACATGAGCTAGTTAGCCCTGTCTATGTTCTATGCACACCAGTGATGGGAAAGGGCACATGCACATGTGAGATATACAGTGGTGTCCTTCATGTCCTTCACGTTGGAAGAAAAACACAATGACATCACTGGTTGGAGTCAAGGTACAGAGACCTAAAGGATCTCCCCCAGGTCAGGTACAAACAATCCACATGAAGATTTGGAGTGGTGATGTCTCTAAAGTGTACTTCTCATGTTTGTTTTGAGTTACTGCGATTCTACTTTGCTCATAAAGCACAGTGCCTTTTTTGATGTGGGCACGCTATGCTGGGCGGTCCTGTGCCAGTGTCTCTAACATCGAACTCCCAAGCTCTTCAGAGAGACCTTGAGAGTGGCCTTGTATCAATTCTTCTGCCTTCTATGTGAGTGCTTGCCTTGTATGAGTTCTCCATAATATAATCTTTTAGGCAAATGTATATTTGGCATTCAAACAACATTGCCAGCCTACCAGAGTTGTATTCTCTGCAGTACAGTTTAAATGCTTGGCAGTTTAGCTCAAGAAAGGACCTCAGTATCCATAACTTATCCCACCAGGTGATCTTCAGAATATTCCTCAAACAGTACAAATGGAAATAATTCAGTTTCTTGGTAGGTTTCACAGGCATACCATGAGGTCAGCATAATGGCTCTGTAGACCTTTAGTTGGGTAGGCAGCTTAATGCCTCTTCTCTCCCACACTTTCCTTCAGGACTTAAAAAACACTGAATTAACTCTGGCAATGTGTGCATCAATCTTATCATCTGTGTGGACTTAGTGAACTCATCCACAGCATCCAAATTTCTCCATTTGCTATAACTGATGGGGTTCCGCACACGGATGGTACTGGTGGAGAACTTCTATTTTCTTGGTGTTGATTGTCAGTCAAAATTAGCGTAAGCAGTAAATAGCTCCATACTCTGTTGCATCTCAGCTTCAGATGCCGCATTGAGTGCATAATCATCTTGCAAATAAAAAGTCACACACCAACTTTCCCTCCACTCTAGTCTTGGCTTGTAACCTTTTCAAGCTAAATGATTTACCAGCAGTGTGGTAGCATACCTTGCTGCCATTGTTTGCTCTCATTAACAGAGCCTTGATGATATTGCTGAAAACATGCTAAAAAGCAAAGAAGCAACCACATAGCCCTGCTTCACTCCACTGATAACTGGGAGAAGACAAGAGCATTGTCCATTATCCAGAACCCATGCAAACACGCCATGACAGAACTGGCATTCAATACTGGTGGACTCCTCCAGGCAACCAGATTTTGCCAATCAAATATAATATGTGTTATTAAAAAGACAATGCAGGAAATATTTTCTAGGGTTCAATAGTCTACCAAATACAATTTATTCTTGAATTGTTTTTTACTATGTTCTTAACAAATATCAAAAAAAGACAAGGGGAAGATGGCTTTCCATATACATAATAAACAGAAAAAGAGAATTGTACATGAAACTATATAGCTCCGTCATCTTTCTTTCCTTTTAAAATAAATTTTAAATTCAACATGCGACGTTCAAAGTTGCCCTGCTTGTGCTTCTTTCATTCTTCCTTTTTTTCTTTCCTTTATACACTATACATTTAATAAGAATACTAAGGAAAATTACTTCTACAAAACCAAATTTCCTTACATTTTCAATATATAGAGCACTGTCTGCCCTAGTTTCAATGTGCATATAAATGTCTTGTAATTCCACAAATTTCATCTCTTGGCATCCAATGGACAACAGTAAAGAACTTATTCAAAATTTAGACCACCATTTAAGGAGATGCGGAGCCCAATGTCCTTACTTCTTGTAGGAAGATTGGTATTCTTCCAAGCTAAACTTCTCGAACCTTCTATATCCTGTGAGTTGCCAAATTCTTCCTGGCTCTTCCTTTGATCCATGACTTGGATTCACTTAGCCTCCATTTCTGTTGAATCAACCCAGTCTATGTTACCTTTTCCTCATATTTAGATTACCAACAAACTAGAATATTGTCCAGAGAACAGCGACGAGGTGGGTAAAGGGGCCTTAGGTTCATGCCGTGTGAGGATTACTTGAAGAAAATCAGAATGTTTAGCCTGAAAAAGAGGAGACAAGATTTGAAAGACTACGTGTTAAACTTATTCTCTTCTTCCTAGAAGACAAAACCAGAAGCAGTAAGTCAAAGAGCTGCAGTAGCCAGAAGTGGAGTAGTTTGACTTGGGAGGTAGTAGGTTCTTCATGATGAAAGGTATTCAAGGAAAGTCTAAAAGATCACTTCTAGGGTGTGGGGTAGAGGGGCTCTTTAGATGGACCAGATGACTTCTGAGGTCTCTGGCACCTTTGGGCTTCTGGAAATGGAGATGTTTACTTGGTATGTTATTCACAAGGTGCAGTTGATTGCCAGGGAAATGTTGAGATAAAACAGCGCAGTATCTTTGCTTGGTTACTAAAGCTTCCCACACATCTGAAAACAGGGACTTACAGATGTGCAGAGGACTCACATAAACGCTCATGAGATGGAAACTACTGTGTTCTGACTTGGTGGAAATAATACATGTGGAAGCCAAGTCCAGCTGCCAACAGATTGCCTTGGGATATGTTTTACAGCCAGGCAATGAACTCATTTGTTATTGGTGGAAAGGAAGAGCTTGTGCAGACCAGGCTCTTCTGTCTATGGGCCAGCAATGGGGTTAACTCAGGCCTTACCTCTTACTTATTGGAGATAACAAGAAGAAGCTTTGGAGAAAAAAAAAACTCTAAAACTCAAATGAGTAGTAAGGTTCACTTGTTTGAATGATGGCTTCTAATCAGAATTCTCTCCTAAAGTATTTGAAGGACTGACACATATACAAGGCATTAGATTTTTTTGCCTTGAGGGCAGAACAAGACCTAATGAGTAGAAGTCATCGGGAGTATGATTTCCAGTCAATAAAAGGGAATTTTTTCTAACAACTGGAGTTTCACCAAAACGGGATAGGCTATTTAGAGGAACAGTGAGTTCCCTGGTCTAAGAGATCTTCAAGTACAAACTGGATGATGCTTGTTTAGTGGTTCCAGGCTGGGCCTCACTCAGGGCAGTCCCCGGAAGCTTATGTCCAATATTACAGTGAAATGAGATAATCACCTAGCTTGCATCAGCTCTTCTGTACAAGGTGGTTAAATTTTCAGTGTGATACCTTGGAATTGGAAAATTATATATATTATGTATATATAATATGTATATATATATGTATACGTACTTATAGTTTTGTTGACTATCTAGTCCTAAGAAAGTGATAGAGAAAACGTTCATCATGTAAATTTAACTTTTTTTTGTTAAGAAACAACTTGCTCAGGGTTACATAGCTAAGTGTTTGAGATCATATTCGAACTCAGATTCTCCTGACTCTAGGGCCAGTGCTCTATATACTGTGCCACTTAGCTGCCCCAACTTTAACTTTAAAGTACGTTGTACATACATTTTTTTAGAGCCAGTTGCTAAACATCTCTTAGCAACCTTTGCTTATATGTCATTCAGTGGTTAACAACAGGAGATTTACTTGGCCACATCAGTACATTATTCAACAAGGATAGGCATTGAGGAGCTAAAGTTTATTTAGCTAAGAGAAAGTCCCTTGATTGAGCTGCCCATTATTTTTCCACCAGTTAAACACGTTCCTAGAGTGCTTTGTGTCTGCTTTGTACTCAATGAAGAAGTGATTCTGAGCCAACTTGGTCCCTTGAGTCAACCATGTCTCAAGGATAGTCCCAGTACCAATTAAGGAAAAAGTGGCCATAACTTGTATGAGAACTTGGGTTAGGATATTGCTCCCACCACATTGGAGATATTGTAGAGGGGATTCCTACTTCAATCAGGTAGCCTTTGATGATTCTGTGGATTTCTATCATTCTTACATGGGGCATGGAGCCTTTCTATTTGGTCATTCTAGAAAGGAAAGCACAGGAAGCTCTGGCACTAGCGTCCGCATTATGGGAGCCTGAGGCTATGTGTAGTTCAAAGTTTATGTAAAGAACCTTCTCTGAATGACTTGAGAAGAGGACTTGAAAGGCCAAGAGAGGAAAATTGCTTGGGGTTTGAATTTTCTTGAGAAGATCTATGTCCCGAAGCTGGCCTACTTTTGAATGTGGGATGTCAGAGGGATCTGCTTTATTCATCATGTTTTACTCCCATAAGGATTCTGGGTTCATCTTGACAGTCAAGGGTAGAAAATGAAACAAGGAAAAGACCAAAGGCAAGGGGAAAAGATTTTTGGCATAATGGTTTTTTATTGTTGTCCAGTCATGTCTGACTCTTTGTGACCCCACTGGGGGTTTTCTTGGCAGAGATACCAGAGTGGTTTGGCATTTCCTTCTCCAGCTCATTTTACAGATGAGGAAACTGAGACAAACAGGGTAAAGTGACTTGCCCAGGGTCATACAGCTAGTAAGAGTCTGAATCCAGATTTGAACTCAGAAAGATGAATCTTCCTAACTCCAGGTCTGACATTTTCACCACAATCAGTGGTTCCTATCACTAGTGCTCAGTCTTCAAGAGCATTTAAAACCTGAGTTCATGGATACTTCAGAAAGTACTCTCCATGGAATCATATTTATAGAATGTAAGAAGGTAGAAGGAAGCTTGGAGGACATCTATCTCCATTCCCTCTTCATTGGATGCATGAAGTAAGATATTCCAGTGCTAGAAAAGCATTGGTAGTACTGAGCTGAATCATGACACCTAACCTCTCCCCATTACCCCTAATTCTCCCTTCAGGAGCTATGTAGAGCATAGTGTAATTAGTGAGGTGATAGTTTTTCCTTCAGAGTTTGTTTCTTTATTCTGACAAAGAATGCTAGGCTAAAAGAACAGTGCCCTCATCTATAAGGAGACTCTTCATTGCTCCTAGTGAGAAATTGCCTTACAATGGTGGATTGTAATCATGAGGGTTGAAAATCAAGGCATAATTCATTGGTTATTTATGCGAAAAGGGTTCTCAAAAGTCAAATTGTTTTATCCAGAAAGGTTTTAGTTCATAGTGTCTTGGCAAGATACAGCCAGCTTCTGTTCTCCATGTAGAACTAATCTATAGAAACAATGACCTTGAATCACTCAGAGTTATTCTATGGAATGTTAGAGTTGGAAGAAATCTCTAAGATGAACTAGCCCAACATCTACATTTTGACAGATGAGAGATTGCAGGGTTGGGAGGTCACACAACTTATCAAAGAATAAACAGTCGGTGCGTGGAAAAGATAGGATTGGAACTCAGTTTTCCTGACTCACAGGCCAATATTATTTCCAATGAACTAGTTCCTGACTGTCTCTTCTCCATTGGCTGGAAAGAGTAGGTGTCTTTCAGAAGTCTGTAGGCTCTGATTTTGAGGTCAGCAAAAAGTGAGGCAAGGACTGATGTTCTACTTTAAATACCAAAGTGGATATTCAAATCAGGGATTAACATCCCAGGTGGTTCTGGGTAGCAACCTTTGACTTCTGTCAGGATGGTGGCAGGGTGGTAGGAAAGGAGAGCAAACATATTAAGAATATAATAGTTTTTAGACAGTGAGCTTGAATTTGTCTCTTGATAAAAACAAAGAAAAAATAAGCAAAAAAAAAAAACCAAATAGGGGTTTAAATTGCTCAGATTATGACATGTATTTAAAAAGTCAGTCCATTGAGTAAGTGCACCTTTCCGGGCTTGTTTCTCTCTCTTCTTTCTCCATCTCTATCTCTGTCTCACTCTCTATTATTTTTCTCTTTTAGCCTCTATTTCTGCTGAAAGCATGTAGATCTATGTATGAAGCATATGGAGAGTGTCCTAGGTCCAGAACTGAATGATAGGCAGAGCTCAAGCTGAATCACATTTGGAAAATTGTTCATCGAATGATCCACTATGGCAGGAAATCATGCACCTCAAAAAAATTTTTAAAAATGTAAACAACCTAAAGGATGATAGAAAGACACATGGTGAGAGGACACAGGTTTTAACACGTACCCAATGATAACTCATGTACCAGAACCAGTGCAAAAGAAATTTTTTTTAAAAAAAGAGATGAACTAGTTATGTAGAAACAAAGAGAAGTAGTTAAAAGATATTCTGAGGGATGAATTTATACTTCCAAGGTCAAGAAAGAAGTCTCTAATGCATTGGGTCAGTATTGTAGAGGAGTCATGAAAATACAAGATGTCCCAAAAGTTTTAGTGCTGTTTTAAGTTATTAATAGGTTAGTGGCTTAGAACTTTAATAGCGTACAAAGCTTTGATAACTTCAAACAGCATAAGACTTTTGGAACATCCTGTATTTTCCATGAAACACTAAGCACAGTGATGCCCAGCAGCAATTCCAGCTCCTGAGGGAGCCCAAGGCTAGTGAATGTCTTGAGCTTAGGAGTTCTGAGCAGATCAGTTGTCCCCACTGAGTTAGGCATTAATATGGAGGGCCTCAAGCATCAGCGGGGCTGCCAAGATCAACGTTTGTGCTGGTGAAAGGTTAGCGCCTGGAACTTCCCTGGAAAATTCCCCACTTCTTATTCTTGGAGAATAAGTCCTGCATTCAAGATAACCATTTCTTACTTCTAAATACACATATCTCCCTGCTGCTTGAGGGAATTTTGTAGCAAATCTTTGCCTTACTTCAATATTACTAAAAATCTGTGATTTCATTTTTGCGGGTACTTCCTCCATTAGCTTAGGTAACAACCAGGGTAATATACATACATACATACATACATATATATATATATACATATACATATATATACATACATATATATATAATGTGTGTATATATAAAATATATAAACACATGTGTGTATATGTATAGTATGTACATATATACATGGATAGACACATTTACATACAAACATTACATACATGCGTATATACACAATGTGCATTTGTGTGTTTATATGTGTACACACATACATATACACATATATACATATGTGTATATGTATAGTGTGTAAATGTATGCACTTATACATATGCACATGTACAAATATAATATACACATGTGTGTATTATATGTCTGTACATATATACATACACACATAACTCTCTATACATACATGCACACATGCATACATATTCAGCAAGCTGTTCATTAAACATATATCAGCACACTACTGGCCAGAACCCATCCATACCTTCCAGTTCCGTGTGATTCTTGTACATTTCTTTCCATCATTCCTCCACTGAGTCCCTCCCCCATGTTGGAGGCCTTCTGGTTCCCACTTGCTTTTTCTGATATTTCATGAACACCATACAATAACGAGACTGTCCTGTTATCCATCAGTCTTGCTACATGCCTGGACAACCTCATTTTCTGGTCCTATGTGCCCCCAATGTTTTCTTTTATAGCACTTCTTAATAACGATAACTTTCATTTATATAGCACTTAAAGGTTTGCAAGACACTTTACAAATGCTAGTTCATTTGTTTCTCATAATAATCCTGTGAAATGGGTGCTATCATTATCCCCATTTTACAATGGAGAAATATGAGATAGAGAGAGATTAATTGCTGTCCCCTGGGTCACAGAGTTAGTAATTGTTTGAGGCTGAGACTGAATTCCCTTCTTCTTAGCCCCAAGTCCACTGCTCTATCTACTACCTACATATCATTGCTGGTAATAGATTTCCATTGACCAACACCAGCTATGAATCTTTCCAGTTCCCACTGAGTCACCTGAAACTTTAATTCTTTTCAGATTAAAGTATTGTATGACCCATAACCCATGTGACATCACCAGGTGATCATGAGGAAGGACTACCATTTCATCAGTTTGGGACACTCCTGGTGTGAGAACTCCCTTTACCAACTCACATCGAAACTCACTTTCTTGGGAATTGCTTGAAATTCAGAGTTACACAACTGGTAACTGTTAGAGGTGAGATTTGAATACAGTTTTTCTTGACTCTAAACTGAGCATTTTATCAATTATGCCATGATTTAGCTTGATCTTCTCCTTTTTGATTCTGACCCAAGGCATATGTATTTATAATCTAACTCAGTAGGTTTCCCATTCAACTGCATGTAATCATCAGGGCAACATTCATCATTTATTTCATTTTTCCCTCCCGTGTAGCTAGACAATCTGTATCTTGTTGTGTTTTTATAATATTTCTTTTCAATCACCACTCCAATGTCTCATTTCGGCAAGGAGATTGGTCCGGGGTCTCAAAGACTGTGCTGGCATAGCTTTAGAAGGTTCTAGCAAGGTTTAGACTCTAAACTGCAGAGGAAGAGCTCATGAGTGGACAGTGTGTGTGTCATTGGAGGATCAGCCTGGCTGGTGCAGACAGGTTCATCACCAGAAGTTGTCATTTACAGCTGCTTTCAGTGATTATTTATGAAATTACAGAGGGGCTGTAACTTGCGGTTGGTGGAGCAATTACCGTTACTAATCAAATCGCAAATCCTTGAAGAATGAAAAAAATATTTAAATCATCAAAATAGGTTACCAACATTTTTAAATGTCTTCGCTTTGACTTCAGGCAACACTTGGCATAAGATATATGTTTGCAGCCAACTTATCGGTACCTGGTTATTATGGGAATGAAGGTAAATGGCCTGAAAGTAACAGAGTGATATGACTTCTAAAAGCACAGAAACAAAATGACTTTCCACGAGTCACTCTTTGAGAGACCTGCAAGCACAGCCAGGTTTGCCAGATCAGGAAGATTTCCAAACATGCCTGACCAAGTCCTCAGGAAACCACGATGCTTAGATCCCAGGATGCAAGCCCACTTGCTGAAGTGCCAGACTCCTTTTTACCCACTTTTTTTAAAGGACATTAATAAAGCATTTTAAAACCTATTTATCATTAAGAAGCTTGAGGTTAGGTATGGATTACCAGTGCATTTTTTTTTTACCCTAGTGTAACTAGGTCAAGAGCTGGAAAGTCCCCTAACAATGGTTTGCCAATCCAGCCTAAGTGATAAATTCTCTTTGGAATGTTCCTGTAGTCCAGTTCCCAAGTCCTGTTTTCTTCAGCAGTTCCTTATTGAAAGGAACGTCTACCTAAGCAGGAGAGTGAATTTTCAAGCACTCAAGGATCTTACAAGTGCCACTTCCCTTCTTCTTCAGAAACTCACATTTGGCACAACTGGCCCTTCTTCCAAAGAAGTAAAAGCAGGTCTGTTGTCTTAGGACCTTCTTTGTGGCTTTTCAAAGTTGAGCTGGACCTTATCACTGCTTAAAACTCCTGCCTAATGGAGTGCTTGGCAAAGTCAGATGTGTGTTTTACTTACTGCTTGACCCCCTCTGAGTCCTGCAGGTTGAATTGTTATAATTCCATAGTTGTATATTTTCCATTAAGTGGGCATGCTGAGGTGGCACGAGGTACCAGGAGCTAAGTGACTGCCTTGCTGTAGTTTTCAGATTCCCATTTGGGCTTCTCTAAGGTGTGTAGGCCCAAGACACAGCCTTGAAAACAGGCCTGGCCAAAATCTCTTGCTTTCAGTTTTGAGGACTTCAGAACCCAGAAAGCTGTTGATAAATTAGAAAAGGTGGAAAAGGAAGCAGCACCAATGATTAAGAGCCTGCGAATGATTTATGAGTCAAGATTAAAGTAGTTAGAGGGGTCGTTTGGCTAAGGAATGACTCAGGTGAGGGAGAAGCATAATAAGTCTATAAATATTTGTAGTATGAAAAATTCTCTCACCGTGAAAACCAAAGGCTGTAGGATCATTGTCCCCATGGAGGGGCAGGAGGAAAGGGAAATGCTTTTCTTTAAAATGTTTAAAAATAGACGAACAGAGGATTTATTACAGGAAACAATAAAGTGATGGCAAGAAGCGAAGACTCAATGACCTTTAAGGGTTTTTTTTCCCAACTACTTTCATAATCTGGTTCCTTCCTTATTACAAGTCATGGCAGGCCTTGGATAGAAACTCCCTCTGCACATGAGCTTGTAATTAGGCTTCCACCTCCAGAAGTTCTTGGAACAAAAATTGGAGAGCTACTCCATACCTCTGCTCTCAGTTTGCAGGAGAAGACAAACACTACTTTGTGTTGCTTTTGTTCTTTCTCTTTAGCTAGAAATAGGATGAGTGTTTCATATACTCATAGAAAGAAAGGTTGAAATTTATTCCTGTGAGGCTATAAAAGTTGAGGGGTGTGTGTTCTATAACAACAAGCACCCTGGCATACCCAGGATAGCTGCTAGCACAGATTCTTAGATCTGCTTTACTAGGAAAGATATCTATTTAAGGTGGTCAATAATCTTTTTAAATTATATTCACTAGTTCAGGGGAAAAGTCAGCACCATGAACTTCAGAGAAAACACAGAGAAAATGTAAGCAGAGAAACAAAGACCAACAGATAAGGCTCTACTGCCGGAATTAAAGCAATATTACTACACACTTCACATACATCCCTGGATCGAGAGAGCCTTTACATCTGAGTAGTTGGGGAGCTCTGAACATACAGCCACTCAGAGACTCAATCAGGGAATCACAAGGTCCTTTTCATAAGCAAGCCCCCAAAATAAAATAAACTTCTCAGAACCAGAAGGCATCACAACCCTCATGACTCAGTGCCTAATTAGAAATTAGCAAAAGTTGTAAAAGCCTTCCTACAAACAAGCTTCCCCTAAGTAAGCTTCCCTTAATGGGAATGAGCCCTTAATGGGCTCCATGTGAGGCCTATTAATGGGCGGGGAAGATCTTATGTTCCGTAACATTACATGTCCCCAGAACCAAACAACTTCTGACCCCATGTCAATGTTACTTCCTCAGTTACTGGAGTCCAAGAGGATGATCCCTAGTCAGTCTGTAGTTGAACTTAATAAATGTAAAGCTCTCTATAAATGTGAATTCTTATCATCATATATAATTGTTATCATATAATATTACATCATTACATATTATTATTTTTCAGAGGCAACATGATACAAATCACTGTTATCAATTAATTGATTAATAAGCATTTATTGTGTTTACTATGTGCACAGGCACTGTGCTAAGCACTGAGGATACAAAAAGAGGCAAAAGACAGCCCCTTCCCTCAAGAAGCTTATAATCTAATGAGAGAAATAACATGCAAACAAATGCATACATACATACACACATACACACACTCATACATATCTCAGGATAAATAGGGATTAGTTGAAGTAGGGAAGGCAATGGAATTAAAAGGGATTGGGAAAGACTTTCTGGAAGAGATGGGATTTTAGTTGACCCGTTAAAGAGGCCAAGGTGTTGCAAGTAAGTGGGCACAACCATAAAAAATGACTAGAGTAAGTGATGGAATCTTTTATTCACGGAACAGCTGTGAGGCCAGTGTCACTGAATCAAAGAGTATATGGAGGGAAATAAGGCATAACAAGACTGGAAAGGCAGGAGGCTAGATTATGAGAGGCTTTGAATCCCAGAAAGAACATTTCGTATTTGATCTTAGAGGCAATTGAAAGCTATGAGTTTATTGAGTAGGGATGTGACAGCAACTGGCATTAAGATAAGTAGCTCAGTATTTTCTCTTGTTGGTTTTCCACTTGCTCAGCAAGGAAGAATGACTCTCCGTTGTTCTTAACCAGATCTAAGGAAAATGGGAGGCCATCAAGAAACTGCTCATCTACCCTAAATAGACAACTGGCTTCCTGGGCCTTTTACAAGTTCTCAGTAAATTTGGGCAAATTTGAGATTGACACATTATATAGAAGCTGATAGCCCTATGAGATGTGATGCTGCTTCAAAGAAAATTTTTGATCTTTAAGTGCTACTATTGGGCCAAGGTCAGACTAGTGCTATGGATCATTTTCCAATGTAGAGTTGTGTGTCTTTGTACCCTTGTTCTTTTTTTTTTTTATTTACAAAGACTGGGAATCTTTATTCAGATCAGCAAACTCACATTCCTCAAGTCTCAGATGTTGGGTAGGTCTTTTGAGGAAGAGGGGAAGGACAGAGGAGAGAAGAGAAGGCAAGACCAACCCACCTCCCTGGACATTCCCTCCACCCCCAAACCCTGTCTCAGGCTACATAAAGAGGAGAATAGGCCAAAGGGAATGCCAAGAAGGGAGGGACCAAGGGGAAAAGAGCCTCTTCCAAGGAGAGGCTTACACAGATGTGTGGCTTTCAAAGTCCAACTGTGGCCAGAACAGCAGCCACCATAGGCCCCTTCCTATAAATTAAGTCCCCACAGTATCAAGGCTGGGGGTGGGGGGGGGAACAGGAAGAACAACCTTGGGAAGAGAAATTGGTCCCATGTTCATCTCTTTTCAAGGTAGTGCCCTGAACCCTGGCCTAAAGAATGTCTATATGGCTACAAATTCCCAAATGAGAGGACAAGCCAGGGTGGGAGAATGAATAGGAATGTTGAAGGGTCAGCTACCCCCCAATTTTGGTCCAGGAGAAGGGAGGATGGGGCAGCTGGTCCAGTTTTGCTGATTTGGGGACAGGGAGTGTACTACAGCAAGTTCAAGATGAGAAAGCCCTGGATCAGCACCTGTAGGTACAACAGGAGAAGCAGTGCCACCAATGGGTAAAAGAAGTTGGGAACAGAAAGGGCTTGAAAGTTCCATGGGCTTCCTGGGAATGTCACTGCTAGAAATATATTAACCATTCAAGGGAGGGTAAGGAAGAGTGGTGATTAGAGGTTCTGGCATGGCATCCCATATTCAGTTGTGCCCACCTGAGATGCCCCATGGTTGATGCCCATTTGCAGCCTGATGACATTCTTGCCCTCCTGCAGTTGGTTATCTGTGAAGTTTCGGGAATTCTCCTTGGACTTCTTAGGAAACCAGTTAGGATCTCCAGAGAAGAAGACATCACCTCGAGACACTGCCAACCCACCCAGGTTCATCAGTGTCTGCTGCACATAGGTCATATTCTTTTCTTCCCAGAGGTCCACAGTTTGGAAGATATCAGTGGCACTGATGCTGTAGCATTCAGCCACCTGCAGGAACTGAGAAATCTGTTCCATCTGTTTGAAGGCCATGCCTGAAGCCTGCATTTCTTTACTGGGCCCTGGCCTTCAGGTTATATAGCCCACTGATGAGCTCACATAGGACCATGCCATCCTTGAGCCAGTTCTGGAAATTCTCTTGCCCAGCCTGGGGTCACCCAACATCCCCGTGGCACTGTGTGGTAATCCACTGAATGAGGATCTGCTCCAGATCAGCATCATACTGCTTCTCAATTTTCTGCTGTACCCCTTGACTCAGTCTATAAGCAGGTCCCCTGTTGGCCATTCTGAGGTGGTGATGCTGGTATCTCTTTGCTGTGAGGCAGTGAGTGGAAAGCTGAGTGGAGGGGGCGGGGCACGGTGCACAGTGAGTGGCCTGTACCCCTGTTCTTGCAAGTACAAGTTGCTTTAAAAACCTGATGTAGAAGAGAATGTATTTTCATTATAAAATGAATCTTTACATTACTAAAGGTTTAACTCAAGCTCCCACTGAAGAAAATCATAGGATCACAAACCTAGAGTTGAAAAGGATCTCAGAATTCAGAATTATGGGGGACATTTCTCTCATGATCATAGACTCCAAAGAAACTGCTGGCTTGTTTCAGTCATTCATGTAACATATCTACATTCTGAGCCAGGCCACCTCTCACAAAGGAATTAGTAGATGTAGATGACAGGGAATGCTTTAGCTTTGCTAGAATTCAAATTGTCTGGGAATGTTCATAAGGAGTACACTATAAAGTGAATTTTTACAGTCAGCTGTTTTGCCTTAGAACTTGGAATGTTTTGTTTTCCTTCATAATGGACTTGACCTAGAAGTATTTCGCCCCCTTCATTATCAAAGTAATTAATGCCCTCTAAATGGTAATTGCTAACATTAAAGTGCCAACACTTAGCCCAGTGCCTAACACGTAGTTGTTGTTTAGTCCTGTCCGACTCTTTATGATCCCATGGACCATAGCTCATTGATACTGTCCATGGGGTTTTCTTTGTGAAGATAATGAACTCATTTGCCATTTACTGCTCCAGTAGATTGTGACTTTCCCAGGGTCACAAACCTAGGAAGTGTCTGAGTTTGGATTTGAACTCAGGTCTTCCTGACTCTGGACCCAGCACTCTATCCACTGAGCCACCCAGCTGCCTCTTGGCACATAGTAGGCATTTAATAAATGTTTATGGACTGACTGACCATAGTTTTATTGGCATTATGCAACATGATAATTGTGGTGACTTCATGGTGATTGACTATCTAAGGTAGATACCAAGACAGATACTATTATGTTTGTTTTATCAATGATGAAACTGTGCCGTAGAGATACCAAATGCCTTGTTCAAGAACATGTAACTAGTGGCTTGAACCCAGGTGTCCAGCTTCAAAATCAACATTCCTTCCACTACAGGTTTTGGCTTCTCTAAACAAAGGCAGGCACACTTGGCCAAAGATTGATTAATGAGATCCTTATTCACATTTGTTACAAAGAAAAAAAGAGCACACTGTTGGCAAAACAATTCCATGGTGGGGCCAGTTAGCGCCATGAGGGAATCGTTCAAAATGTTCTCAGTGAGTGATGGGTAAAATCGTGCTATACAGCAACAGTATGTTAAAGATGTTATCACAAAATGATGCTGCTCAAGGTGACTTTGGGTAGGATAGGTCTGAAATCAAAGGCACTACAGAAAGGGAAGTGTTTTGGGGCAAATCATTCCAGCCTCAGCTTTCTCATCTGTAACATGAGAAAGCTGGATCAGATGACCGTAAGTCCCTCCCAGCTCTAGCTCTGGGATTCTATCTGTTACTGTTGTTCAGTCATCTCTGACTGTTCCTGACTCCATCTGGGTTTTCTTGACAAAGATACTGGCATGGTTTGCTATTTCCTTCTGTAGCTCATTTTACATAGGAGGAAACTGAGGCACACAAGGTTAAGTGACTTTCCCAAGGTCACACAGCTTGTAAGTATTTGAGGCTAAATTTGAACTACCTGACTCCAGGTTTGGTGTTCTGTCCACTGTGACATTTAGCTACCTGAACAATCCTCTCTAATGCCAGGGTGGAACTTTTCCCATGAAGATTCATTTTGTTCCCCATCAGGTTTTCTCAAAGCCAGCTATAGGACATAGAACACAAGGACATGGGCACAAACATCCTCCTAGCTCCAGCATCAACCGTATGGAAAAGGATTGGTATTCGGCATTTTGACAAATGCAGAGTGATATAAACTGGAGTGTGGTTAGTTGTACACAAGAACTTCCTGTGAGTAGGATGGAATCTCTGCCATCTTAAAATGCTCTTATTGGGAGTGTCTGCAGAGAGGACAAGCAGTTCCAGAAATCACTACTGGCCTTCTTTCCTCCTCATACCAAAGTGCATCTTTTCACGATCAGGATTTGCCCAGAGACACTACGTGACTTGACTAAAGGAATGCCACACTTTAGCAGTTATACAGGGGCAAGGGAAAGGGTGAGGGAAAGGAGAGGGCAGACAGACAGGCATAGAGAGGAAAATATGAAATAGAGAAAGAGTAAGGAAAGAGAGACAGAGACAGAGAGACGGAGACACAGAAAGACAGAGACATAGAGAGGCTTGTCTGAATGTGAAAGTAAAAGTCCACTGGATCTACATGACTTAGGTACACTGTAGGATGTTGCCAACAATGCCCTTCCCTATCTAGAAGTAGAGTATAAGTCATCAGGGGCATTCTTGATTGGAATGGCCACTGGGCTGGTCACATAATAAGAGTGGGGGCTAACAGAGGGACAAGCCCCTGAGTACTGGTAATTAAGCAAGTACCAGAGAAGAGAGAGGGGCAGTTCCCTCTGAGGAAAGGGAGGGACACTGAAATGGAAATCAAGCCGCTAAATCAAAAGATCAGGAAACCAGAGGCAAGAGTGGAAATTCAGGGCTGGAAAGTTAAACCAAGTCAAGAAGTAAGGTGATGTAACAAGAACACATATATAGTGCTTTTAGGTTTGCAAAGCACTCTACAAATATAATTTTATTTGATCCTCACAGCAACCCCGGGGAGTAGAGGCTATTTTATTCCCATTTTACAGATGAAGAAACTGAAGCAAGCAGAGTTGAATGGGTTGCCCAAGGTCACACAGTCAGCAAGTATCTGAGGTAGGACTTGAACTTAGGTTTTGATTCTACACTCTATCCACCACATCACTCAGGAAATACAGAATGCTGCACAACTGACTATGATTCAATCTGTCTCTGCCAAATGTAGTACTGGGTGTGTGTATGGAGGGGGTATCACTAAACTCCCTGGTCCCACCCTGAACTCAGATTTTTCTGGTTCCCTCCCCTACATTGTCCTGTGTGAGTTACTTTGGCCATATCCTCTCCTGACTTAGCTTTAGTGGTAAGGAAATTGAACTGGACCTGGCCCTCATGACCATGAAATATTGAAAGAGTCAACCAATCAACCAATCAATCAATTGTTCAATAAACCAGTATTTATTAAGCACCTACTATGTGTCAGCCACTGTGCTAGACACTGAGGATAGAAGTACAAAGAAGCAAGCAAAGTTCTCAAGAAGCATTACTCTAACAAAAGAGGTAAGTGCATATATAAGTATACATAGGATAAATATGAATAAATACAAAGTAGTTAAGTAGAAGGTCATTTGGGAGGACTGGCGCTAACAGAAAAGATTCCTGTAGCAGGTGATGTTGGAGCTTCCTCTTAAAGCAGCCTCGAGGTTCTAGGAAGCAGAGGGAGTAGGCATGTGTTCCAGGTATAGGAGGTGGTCACTGTATGACTCTTACGTGGAAGGCACAGAGAGAAGGCCAACTTGGCTAAATCAGAGCCTACAGCGGGATAGACAGCGAAACTAGAGAGATGGGTTGAGGTCAGGCTGTGAAGGATTTTGAAAACCAAACCCAGAGACTTTGCACTGCCCTCCCTCACTTAAATCCAATTCACTTGCATGTCATGGCATCAACTCCCTGATGTCATGGTCCAGTTTGAGAATGAAGGACAAACAACAAACAGCCAGAAAACTTACATCTGAGAAATATAAAACACTCTAAGGAGTCTCCAAAAAAAAAAAAGAAAGGAAGGAAGGAAGAGAAAGAAAGAGAAAGAAAGAAAGGAAGGAAGGAAGAAAGAGAGAAAGAAAGAAAGAAGAAAAAACCAAACCCAGAAGTTTCCTTTTTCATCCTGGAGGTAATAGAGAACCACTGGAATTTAGTGAGTAGAATAGGGACATGGTTAATTTGCACTTAGCCAATATTACTTTGGCCACAGATAGACTGCAATGGCAAGTCTTGAGTCAAGAAGACCAATCAGAAGCTGTTGAATGAATGTAAGTGGGAAGTGACAAGGGTCGGGATAGGCGATGACTGTAGAAGTAAAGAGAAAAAAGTGGGGGACAAAGGGCGGGGGGATGCCAGAGATTTGTGAAAGCCAAAATGGCAAGATTTGACAACTGATTGGAAATATGGGGTGAAGAGGAAGCAGTGGGGGAAGGATACCCATTGAAATTATGAACCTGGGAGCATGGTAGTGCCTTTGACAGAAATAGAGAAGTTAATGGGAAAAGATACTGAGTTCCCTTTTGGATATGTTGAATTTGGGACGTCTCCAGGACCTCCAGTTTAAAATGTCCAATTAGCCACAGACGAGAATTGAGAATGAGAAAACACATGGGATTCAGACTTCAGAGTAAACACACTGATGAGATCACCAATTCATTGAATTTACTTGAAAAGGAAAATATAGTTGGCTGGACCCCAGATTCAATTAAAATGTCATCTTCTTGGGTCTAGTTCCCTTCAAAGCTCAGCTTAAACACTACCTCCCCAAAGTAAGGTTCTCCTTTTGCTCTCCCTTTCTCTCCTATCCCCGCAACACACACATGCACACACACGTATGCACACACTCCTATTCCCACCATGTTACCTTATACTAATTTTCTTTTCTTTGTATACACTACATATGTATGTACATGTACATATTGTCTCCTCTAATAAAAGCTTCTTGAGGGGAGGGGCTATTTCATTTTTTGCTTTTATATCCAAAGTAGCCAGCTCCAGCTGGTGGTCCTTAATAAGTGCTTATTGGTCAGTTATTTGACATTTAGGCTTAAATATTTTTGACAAATCATAGCCCTATCCTAGCAAAGCAATGTACCCTTCTGAAGAAAAATTGATGAACATTAGTCAATCAAATCAGGCAACAGTCAATCAACTAGTATTTATTAAATGCCTACTATGTGCTAGGCACTGTGCTAAGCCCTGGGGATATAAGGAAAGGAAAGACAGTCCTTGATCTGAAGGAGCTTCCAATCTAATGGAGAGGCAAACAACCATTTATGAGTAAGATACAGACAGGATAAATTTAGGGCAGTCTAAGAGGAGACAATAAGACCATGGAGGACTGAGAAAGGCTTCTTGTGGAAGGTAGGTCTTTAGCTGAGCCTTGAAGGACGCCCAGAGGCCATGACAAAGAAGGAGAGAGTTCCAGATACAAGGGGCAAACAGTGAAAATGTCCAGAGTGGAGAAAGAGAATTTGGGGTCTAAGAAACAACGAGGAGGTCACTGTCACTGGATCACAGAGGACGTGGAAAGGAGTAATACCTGAGATGGAGGAAGGAGCCAGGTTACAAAAGGCCAGAACTAAGCAGCTTAGAGGTCCTTCCCAACCCCTCGTGACCTTCCCATCTCCCTCTTCCCTGAAAAAAAGTTTATAAAGAATCTAAGCTCCATTTCCTGTGAAGATCTGCTACTCTTCTTGCCTCTGGGGCTCCCCAGGCATTCCCCCAATGAAGAGGGCATTGTGTAAGGAGTTCATTTTGGTGATGAGCCTATTGGACAAGGTCTGTCTGCTTGCATTCTCATCCCTTAGCAGAGTGACAGGTGTTCAGCAAGAGTTCATCTACCTAAAGCCTGAAAGACATTTAAGCTGAATGTTCACTTACTAGCTATGCGACCCTAGGCAAGTCACTTAACCCTGTTTCCCTCAGTTTCTTCATCTGGAAAATGAGCTGGAGAGAGAAATGACAAGTATCTCTGTCAAGAAAACCCCACATGGGGTCACGGGGAGTCTGACAGGACTAGACAACCAGGGTTAAAGACAGAGAGGAGCAGGGGAGGTTACCCACCTGGTGAGTTGCAGTGGGAAGGTAACTGCACAAGAGTCAAGACCCTTGAGCTTTAGTTCTTGTCTGACACTATTTGTCTTGCTCTGTGACCTTGCTCAGCCCCTTTTCTGCCCCTCAGTATATGATCAAAATGAAGATTGGCTGAGACGACATCTGAAGTTCCTCCCAACCCTAAGATCAGCCACAAAGGACTGAAATTGTTTGGATAAAACCCACAACAGGATCCCTAACTCTGAATTTCTTCAAACTACTGATGTCTGGGTGTACCTATAAACCCTTAGGAAAGAGTTGGAACATCTGATGGAATTTTCTTAACTGGAAAGATTTTTCAGTCTGACAGGTAAAAGGTCTGCAAAGCTGGCCATAGATGGCAATAATTTAGAGTCATCATTCAAGAAAATGCTCGTTTTTATTTTCTATACCTTGCAAAGGAGGAAAACGTTTTGGGCTTTTTTTCAAAGGAAGCAGCACCATTGAAGGATACGTTTAGAGAGGTTACTGTTCAATGTTGCGGATAAGGAAAGTAGGATTTTATCTGAGACCTGAAGGGAACCTGAGTCAGAAACTGGATCACTTACCAGCTGTGTGACCTTGGGCATGTCACTCAGACCTCTGTCTGTGTCTCAGTTTCCTTATCTGCAAAATGGGCTAAAATTGTGACTCCTGCAAATGTAAAGTATTACTTTAACAAAGTACTTACCCTCTTGAGTGTTATGTAGAAGACTAACCTGGGAGTCAGGAAAATCTCTACTCAAGTCCTGACTTGGAAAATATCAATTACGTGACCTTGTAACTGGTCACTTCAACTTTCGAAGACTCCAAGTTACAGAAAAATTGATGATTTCCTTTGGAGAAGGATGTGGGATGCTAGTACAGTGAAAAAGCTGCCGGGACTGGAATCAGGAAGATTCATCTTCCTGCGTTCAAATCTGGCCTCAGTTGCTTAATAGTTGTGTAACCCTGGACAAGGCACTTAACCCTGGTTGCATAGGTTTCCTCATCTGTAAAATGAGCTGGAGAAGGAAATAGCAAATCACACCAATATCTTTGCCAAGGAAACCCCAAATGGAGTCAGAAAGAGTTAGACACAAATGAAAAAAAAAAGACAAAATTGGTGAAGGGAGTTTCCACTCTGGGAATTCAACACTGGGATGATGAACAACAAGTCCAGAACAGCAACAAAGAAAAATATTTGTGCTCGTGTGTGGTGTATATGCAACAACTTGTCATCAAGTTGTCTAGCTTATGTTAACAAGTGTCTGCACTGCATTCTACCTAAGGTTTGGCATTTCTGGTTATAGTAAAAGATAATTATTCCTTTGGCTTTTACTGATTTGCTTTTTATAGAATGCAATGGCTTTGCCCCAAGACTGCTAATCTATTCATGTGATGACAAAGTTGATTTCTACAGTCTGGTGTGTTTCCATAATGGACACACATGCTCACCTCTCTGAGCACTAGATGGTATCTGTGTTTATAGGGGCTATAAAACTACTGGTTCCTTCTGTACTTGGATGGCTGATGGGCTAGGAGCTTCAAGATAAGAGATGGTCTCCTAAGATTCATGTCCATAGAATTAGAGCTCTCTTTGACTTCTATGATGCTGAAATGTGTGGTAACATAAAAGGCATTAATAGCCTGTACTTGTGGTTGGGGAGATTGAGAGGGGGAGTAGGGAGGGAGCAAAAGATGGCATCCTTCACCAGAAGTGCTCTCAATGACCAAAACCACTCGCCTCCTTGAGGACCCTGGATTCTGTTTACCCCAGCAAGGACCAGCCCTCGGTCTACAGGGCTCACTCTGCAGACCTGGCGTTTGGCTTTTTCTCCCCAAGGAGCATTCACTGCCCTGTTTGTATTTCCCACAAGTCCTTGCCTTTTAACATTTTCTCTAAATGTCACATTTCCTGAAGGGTTACTGTTGCTTTAAATTAAAAAAACAAAAAGCCCAGAGCACGTCAGCAGGATCTGAAATATCCAGTCATGCCATTACATGGCTCCTTTTTGTGAGCTTTATTAGGGGCCTCTGCAGTTGGCTGGCCCTCTGATGGGGAGCGCTGCCAAAGTATACACTCAGTGGACTGTTCTTTCACATAGGGGCCCTGCCTAGTGGAGGCTGAATTCAGGCAAGCCCCTATCACTTTGACCCTCTTAGCTGGATTAAGGCTCCCACAGGAGACCTGGATGCAGGAATGGGAGGGGGGCCCTGGCTGGGGGGGCTCACAGGCCTTGCAGCCACCCTGGAGAGCTGGTGGAGAGAAGGCAGGATCGTGTTGCCCTGGACTCCTGGCCAGGCGAGGCAGGGCTTGGGCTGCGCACTTCCCAAACAGCAGAGTGCCTGGCTGAGCACTGCAAGGGAAGGGTCTAACGCCACAAGAGAAAGACACCATTTGCCAGCTTCGTTCTGTACACTCAGTTCAAAGCTATGAATGAGCGTTTCAATTTTCCTGGAAGGCTGATAAGGTTCTAGTGGAAACCGCAGGCTTTGTGCTGGGGGCCCCAGCCAGAGCTCCCCCAGACTTATCTCCAGCCATCAGCAAGTGCTGTCTTTCTCCTTTCCCTCTGACCCCAGCCTTTCCAGAAGGGTCAAGCATTCGATTTCAGGCCCCTTTGCGCTGAGATGCTTTTTCTGCTCAGATGAGATCAGCTGATTGCCTTTCCTTTCAGGGTCTGCTTAACGGTTCGTCTGAAGTCGGCTTTGAACTTCTTGAAGGAGTTTACCTCCTCCACACTGTTCAGAGACTGTTTAGTTGGCTGGTATAACTTGACCAGGAGTCAGGAACCCAATCATGTCTTTATCTTTTGGAAAGTAGCTTTTATCAATTCACCTTTGCGACTGGACCAGCATTTATTAAGGGTTTGCTGTGTGCCCTTTACTGTCTTCGGTGCCGGCAGTACAAAGACAAAATAATAAAGCTGTAGCTCTAGCTCACATTCTAATGGGGTGTGTGTGTTTGTGTGGTGTGTGTGTGTGGTGTGTGTGTGTGGTGTGTGTGTGTGTGTGTGTG
>CM053769.1:694854727-694899135 GCA_028658325.1 Potorous gilbertii | reverse complement strand
CAGGCCTGACTGCTCTTCAATGGGAGCTTATCTGCTGGTTCTCAGGTGGGGGCAGGGCCGCCTCTCAGGCTCAGTTCCCTCAGGGGGTTTATGCAGAGATCTTTTGTAATGGAGCTGGGGTGGAGCCCCTGCCTCCTCTGCGGGCCTCTGCCTCTGGCCAAGTGGCCTCTGCCTCTGCCACGGTCACTGCCTCCCGAGGGGGTCCAAGTCCTGGAGATATCCCGCTCCCCTCTCAGCCCGTCTCTCTCACTGACCTGTGAGTCTGTCGGTGGTGGGACCTTCGTGGCCGCTGGAGATTATGGTCCCGGAAGCCTGCTTGGGTCTGCTCGCTCCTCTCAGTGCCGCGT
Source organism: Potorous gilbertii (assembly GCA_028658325.1). Taxonomy (NCBI): domain Eukaryota; kingdom Metazoa; phylum Chordata; class Mammalia; order Diprotodontia; family Potoroidae; genus Potorous; species Potorous gilbertii. The sequence continues at coordinate 694,898,788 of CM053769.1, read as the reverse complement.
GGCCGGGGCGGGAGAGGGGAGGACTCCGCAGGCCAGGGCTCCGCTCTCGTCCGGGGTACCTTTGCGGTCAGTTTTTCAGGGCTCTCTGCAACGGAGATCTCCTTCACTGTGTTTCTGCATGGCTTCCACTGTTCCAGAATTTGTCAGGAGTTCTTTTTAGAGGAAATCCATGGGCTGTGGGTTCGGAGCTAGCAAATGTGAGTCCTCTGAAGAACTTTGGTATCAATTGTGAGACATGGGAGATAATGGCACAGGACCATCCATCATTGCATGTCTACATCTGAGGAGACCCCGTACTCTATGAGCAAAATAGAATTGCAGTAACTCAAAAGAGATTTGAGACACGAATTTAGACATCTCTGCCCTAAATTGTTATACAGACTATTTGTACCTGACCTGGGATAGAACCTCCCAAGCTCCTCTTGGTCTGATCACCCACATTCAGACACATTGTACGTTGCCAACATTGTGATGTCATTTTGGTGTTCTTCAGGCAAGAAGGACAAGCAATGGGAAGAAACAGCGATTTCACTATTTAATGTTAGAAGATGAAACCCCACTGGCTTATCTGGCCTCACCCTAAAACTTCTGCCTTATAGTCCAGTAGTATGGAACAGAGCCCACCCTACTATGTGGAAGTATCAAAGTATCTCAGAAAATGTTCATTCATCTCAGCAGATGCTTACTAAATTATGGTCAGATGACTGCGCTGCATGTTGCTTTATAGGTAGCATAAATTTATAGAGCTTACTATTTAAAAAAATAGGGCTTATAATAAAGTCAATCCTACACACTTAAGGATATGAGTATGTGTGTGTGTGTGTGTGTACGTGTGTGTGTGTGTATATATAATATACATATATATATACATATATATGTATATATAATATACATATATATGTATATTCTATATATAAAATTGTTATTGTCTTGAATAGTCCTTAGGCACAAAAGGTAATCAGTTCAGATATATGACTATTATTAATAATTACTTTTATATAGTTGTTACTATTCAGCCATGTCCAATTCTTTGCGGACCCATTTGGGGTTTTCTTTGCAAAGACCCTGGAGTAGTTTGCCATTTCCTTCTCGCTTCACAGATGAGGAAACTGAGGCAAACAGAGTTAAATGACTTGTTCAGTGTATTGCAGATTTTAAGTGTCCAAGGCAGATTTGAACTCAGAATTTGAGTCTTCCTGACTCCCAGCCTAGCATTCTATGCACTACACCACTTAGCTATTCCAATTTTTATATAGACTTTTATACAATTTTAGCTATTTTCTTCTCACTTTGCTAACTTTCTAGAATTCATAATTAATGTTCTACCAGATAGCTCATGCTATTTACCAATCATCACAAAATCATAGCCTGACAGTCACACACATAAAAAGACAAATACCTTGACATCTATGACCCAGTAGCGGGGTGGCACCATGGATAGAGCATTGAACCTGTAGTTAGGAAGACCTGAGTTCAAAACTAATTTCAGACGCTTACTAGCTGGGCAGTCCTTGGCAAGTCACTTAATCTCTGACTACCCCCAATTGTAAAATGGCCCCTACCTCCAAAAGTCGTTGTAAGGATTAAATGTGATAGTAATTGTAAAGTACTTACCACAATAGATGACACATAGTACATGTTTTAATAAATGCTTGCTCTGGTGGTCTTCAAAAGGAGAAATCAAAGCTACCAATAGTCATATGAAAAAATGCTCTAAATCACTAATCATTAGAGAAATGTAAATTAAAACAACTCTAAGGTACCACTTCGCACCCATCAGATGGGCTAACGTGATACAAAAGGAAAATAACAAATGCTGAAGGGGATGTGGAAAAAAGAGGTACATTAAGGCACTGTGGGCAGAGCTATATGAGCTGAGCCAACTGTTCTGGAGTATTTGGAACTATGCCCAAATGGCTATAAAACTGTGCATGCCCTTTGACCCGGCCCTACCACTACTGGGTCTGTACTGCAAAGAAACCAAAGGAAAAGGAAAAGGACCTATATGTACAACAGTACTGATAGCAGCTCTTTTTGTGGTGTCAAAGAATTAGACATTAAGAGGATACCCATCCACTGGAAATAACTGAACAAGTTATGGTATATGATTTAGATAGAATACTACCGTGCTATAAGAAATGATGAGAAGGATGATTTCAGAAAAACCTGAGAAGACTTATATGAACTGACTCAGAGTCAAATGAACAAAACCAGAGAAACATTGTATGCAGTAATGGCAATACTGTAGAAATGATTGTCTATGAAATACTTGGCTACTCCAATCAAGAAAATGATCCAAGGCCATTCCAGAGAAGTCATGGTGAAAATGCTACATACTTCCAGAGTTGAACCAATGAACTCTGATTGTCAATTGATGCATAGATTTTTCACTTTCTTTATTTTTCTAGTTTTTTGGGTTTTTTTTTTTTTCAACTTAGAGAAATATGTGGAAATACGTTTTGTATGATTTCTGGATGGGGTGGGGGCAGTCAAGGAAAAGAATTTGGAACTGAAAATAAAATTAAAAAAAGAGATACAAAGACTAAAATAAATAAATAGATAAATAAATTTGTGTTCCCTTCCCCTTTCCCAACAGTTGAACTCTCTTGCTCTTCACCTCTTTCACATACACCCTTCCTTCAGGCCATAGGGCTGAGGTTGGCTAGGCTACAGCCATGGAATCCCTCATCCCACCACTTTTCTCTTACTCCCCACCCCACCCACCATAGCTACTCAGCTGTTCCCTGTTTCTCCATTCCCCTGCACACACGGGGCAGGAGAAGCGTTGTATTATTAGGTTGTGGACTACCTGTATAAAGATGACAGCATAATTACCATGCTGGGGTAGGGGTGGGTGTGCAGAAGGATAGGAAGCAGTGCTCCAGGACAGGGCTAGGTGAGAACAGGCCCTGGATCTCTTTCATCATCTGAGTATTTGGAACACAGAGATGGAGGAGGGAAAATGAGAATTAAAGGAGAGGAAAAGGGGCCACTCCAAATACCATACTACTCCTTTTCACTGAGTTCTTCTCAGGTACTCTTTTGAAAAAAGGATTAAAATAATTTCTTTCCAGAATGAGAAAGAATAGACCATAGATCCATAGACTACCCCATCCCACCCCCAGGGATGCATGGATAGTTTCCAAGAGGTCTGTGAATCTTTCAAAAAAAAATTTTTATAACTATTTCAATAGAATTGATTTCTTTTGTAATCCTATGCATTTTCTCTTATTCATTTAAAAACATTATTCAAGAGTTCCATAGGCTTCCCCAGACTGGCAGAGGAGTCCAGGACACAAAAAGGATAACTCCTAGTCTGGTATATAAGACATGATTACAGAAGCAAGTCAGAAGTCTCCTCTCCTAAGAAAAATCATCTCCTTCACCTGCTTAATATTGACTCAAATTCCTTTAATTAGCAACTTTTAGACCATAATTAGAGAGGAAAGGTTTAAAAATGCAAATACAGTCAGTATTCAGGATTTCACCTCTGACAGCTCCATAGCAGCGATTTCCTGGAGTTCAAAACACAAGCTCCAGGTAGAATGTAAAGAATCTTTCCCAACAGGTTGCCTATCCATTAGAAATCTTCAAAACTTAAATTAGAGATTCCTAGCTGTTTTGTGTATGCAATGGTCTCCTTTGGCAATCTGGTAAAGGCTATGAGGTCCTTCTCAGATAATGTTATTCAATTTATAAAATAAAATGCAAAGAATTATGGAGGAAAGTAATTATTTTTTAAATAGTTGTAAGAAAAAATATTTTAAGACCTCAGGTTAAAAGCCCTTGGCTTGGAGTATCACGCCTTAGGGAAGGGACAACCTGGTAGCAACCTTTAATAAGGTATAGTTAGCTCATCCTCTATTACCCATGAACCACTATTCCTGGTTCACACCTCTCCACCTCCAAATACCAGTACTGGGAAACGGTGTGCTGGTGATCTGATACCAACACTATCATGCTCTGTTTTCTCCTTTCCACAGATTTCACTGACTCCAAGCTGGAAATAACATTAAAGACTGTCTAGTCTTCTTTCTAACCTTTCAGGTTGCTGGAAGGGTTTATTGCAAACTAGGAATTAAGCTCTTCTCTAGATAGAATGTCCAAATGGGACCTTCCTGAAATGCTAGTTCTCATCTCAGCCACCTGCTGGAAGTCAGAAAGTGTGACATTTTCCGGGAATGTTGTCATTCAATTCGCAACATACACAGTGTAAAGGGCAGGGGTGAGGTGAGACTGGAGAGGTAGATGAGACACCTGGGATGCTAGGGGAAAAAGTTTGGATTTTATTTGGAAGGCAATGGAGAACAATTGAAGTTTTTACAAAGCGGAAGCTTGTGATGAGAAGAAAGTTAAGATTTATCTGGCAGCAAGTGTATAAATAGATTGTAATGAGATGCTGAAGGTGGGAGCCTAACAGGGGGCTCCCCAGGAGCCCAGGAGAGGGAATGGAGCACGGGCGTTGGTCAAGAGGATGGAAAAGGAGGACATGGTTAGAAGCAGCATGGCAGAGTCTCTAGAAAACTGGCCTTACAGGAAGGATCACTGACTTTCAAATCCCACTGCCGACACAGAATGACCGTGTAACCCTAGGTATTTCATTTAATCTCTCAATACTGCAGACAACTCTTTTACACTATATAAGTTTCCTCTCTGCCTAGGTAGAAGGAGTTTCTTCATCAGGAATTTCCCATTGATACATTCACATGTCCTGTCCACGTACTAATAATTATAACTGTGGTAATATTTATGTTGTGCTTAAAGATTTGCAGGTAACAGCCAGGTGGCACAATGGATGGAGCCCTGGGCTGGAGTCAGGAAGACTCCCTGAGTTCAGATCTGGCCTCAGACACTTACTGGCTGTGTGACCCTAGGCAAGTCATTTCACCCTGTTTGCCTCATCTGTAAAATAAGCTGGAGAAGGAAATGGTGAACCACTCCAGTATCTTTGCCAAGAAACTGCACCCCAGAATAAGAGGTCACAAAGTGAAACATGATGACACAACAGCAACAAAAGATTTGCAAAGTACTTGACATGTATTATCTTATGTGACTCTCACAGCAACCTTGTGAGATATAGCCTTTTTTCATCCTCATTTTCTTTTTTCATAATTATACTTTATTTTAATATTAATTATATGAATTATTTTTAAAATTTTGAGTTCCCAATTCTCTCCTTTCCTTCAGTTCCTCCTCAGTCCATTGAAAAGGCAAGCAATTCATCACCTTCATTTTCAAAGACGAAAAATGACTTACCTAGGGTGCCATAGCTAGAGAGCACATGAGAGAGCATTCCCACCCAAGTCTTCCATATTCCAAGTCCAGGATTCTATCCACTTGTGGAACAATCATGTGAAATGTCCTTGGGAAGAGAGGGTGGAGATTAACATCTGAGGATCTCTTTGCATCTCAGGATAAACTAAGTGATCTTAGCTGCCATATTTCTTGCTTTAGGACTTTGACCAGTTGGAACTGACTCCAGGTCATATAATTTCAAGGACAGGATTCATATTTTCTAGTCTCCACCACATCAGTAAGAGACAGATAAAGAACCGGAGGTCAGGGGAGAGAGAAGTTATACTAAGGGTTTCTACGCAAACTACCTCACCTTACCGGGAAGCATCTCTCTGGTACTATTTTGATCAAACAACAAATTTTCCATCAGTTCCGGACACCTCTAATGGAATAAAGCTAAAAGTATGTCCTGAGTTTTGTCAAGTATAGTCTGTAATTAAAGCTAAACCAATCACCAGAGAGCATTAGAAATGCCATTTAAGAGGCCAGTATGACTGTCCATAAATAGAGCAATTGTTAAGGATAGTCAGAATGACAAGAAAAGAGCCAAAAGGTGTAATGAGGGCAAATTTCCCTCCCAGAGTCCTCACCGTTAGCCCAAGGAAGCCTTGTGTAGGTTGAGTCTACCAGCTGTGTTTACAGGCTGGCCCAGCAGGAAGGCACCGTGCCAAAGGGTTAACGCCAGTCTGAGTGGTTGGTGTCTGTTTGCTTGGTTTACACCATAAAGAAATATCTACTCCCCCAGTCTTTTGTTCTTCTAGCAATAAGATATGACCATATAATGGTCAGAGAGAGGTAGAACTAGAAAGCGTTGAGTTAAGACCTTGAACTGTGTAAGCAATTCTAAGTGGCCTCATCTCAATTTCATCTGCATTTTTGTGGTCAGAAATTTTTCTCATCATTACCAAAGTGGGCAAATGGGCAAGTCCTTTCTTCACTCAGGGCACAGATTTTCTTTCCCGGGTTTAGTGGTATTGGTAAATAAATGTGCTCATCCCCTTCCAGCCTCTGGAAGTTTGTGCCAGTTGGGGCCTCAGCAGCAAGGTTAATCCAGTCTTCTAGACCTAGGCAGGGAAAAGTGATGTCTAGGAAGAACCATTAAACCTCCCTGTTACATGTCACCTCCTCCAAAGAGGATCAGCCCTTGGCTGATCAAAAAAGAGTTGAGTTAGAATCCCAATCCCCTATTTGGATCTAGTGGGTCAAAGAAAAGTGGGAGGCATGAATCCTTTCCATTAAAAATATAAAAACAAACAAAAAAACCAACTTCTTTCTCTTCAAAAGTTACTGAATTTAGACTCTGCTCTTGACTAATTAGTTATGTAATTTCGTTGGAAGCTGGAGGGGATGAACTTCCCAGCTCTAAAATTCTTAGAGAGTTGCAATGGGAAAGGTAAAAAAAATAAACAAAATTCATCCCAATAATGCCATTGAGAGCCATACAATGCTTCCTGGGGTGCCTTCCAATTCTAATACTTTTGCTACCATTATACAGATTTAAAGTCCATTAAAATACCTTGGGAGAGAGATGAAGGGGTCAAAAGGTATGGGAAAAAAGTTCTCAAAAGAAGAATTTCAAGCTATTAACAGTCATGTGAAAGAATGGAAAGCTGTATTGCCCAGTGGTTAGAGTGCCAGTCTTGGATTCAGACAGACCTGAGTTCAAATATGACTTTAAACATTTAATAGCTATGTGATCTTGGGCATGTCACTTAACCCTATCTGCCTCAGTTTCCTCATCTGTAAAATGAACTGGAGATGAAAGTGACAAACCACTCCAGAATTTTGCCCAAGAAAACTCCAAATGGGGTCACCTAGCTTAGGTTAGAAAGAAGTGGTTAGAGGTTGAATTTAGGATGGTGGGTGTATGAATTTGGAGAAGTGAATGAATGTACTAAAAATGATTTTGTGAAGTCAAGGAGAATACTTTCTGTTTATATATTCACTCTTCTTCAGGCAACTAAGTTACCCTGTGGATAGAATGCTGAATCTGAATTCAGGAAGACTTGAGTTCAAATCCTGTCTCAGATATTAGTTATGTGACCCTGGACAAGTCACTGAAATCTCTGTCACCCTGTAAAATGGGGGTGATAATTACACCTACCTCCCAGAGTTATTGTAAGAATCAGATGGGATTATACGTCATTTGGCACAACACTGGTACCTGGCACAATTAATATAATATAATAATAAAAGCTTGCTTCCTTCCTTCCTTTGCTGAGGAATTTGGGGCACTTTTGGTCATGAACCAGTTAACTCACCCCTTCCTTGTGAAATAAAGACAGGATAGAGTAGCATATTTTATAGATGAAGAAATGTAAAATGTAAAGGGCTTTCCTCAGATTATGTTGTCAATTTGTGTTCAAAGATAGGGCTCCTGCCTTCTAGTCTACACCCCCCAGTTTTCTTCTAGTATATACAAAGTAGGTTCGACAGCACAATGCTGTAGACTAGAGGTGTCCCCACGCCACCCAAGTATGGCATTTTGCATGATACTCTCAAATGCAGCTTGGCACGAGATTAAATGTAATTGGCATAGATTTAACAAAGTAAATACAAATATAATAAAGCAGAGATAACATTACATTTTAAAATGAAGTCAATGTGTGGCCTGCAGAGATCCTTATGGACAGATTAACAACCCCTGTTTCTATTTCAATTATAAGAGCTGGAAGGAATCTTGCTGTCATGTTAAGTCAGGTCCAACTCTACGTGATCCTATACACTATAGCACACCAATTACTATCCTTCGGGTTTTCTTGGCAAAGATACTATAGTGGTTTGCCATTTTCTTTTCCAGTAGAGTAGAGCAAACAGAGGTTAATTGACTTGCCCAAGGATACACAGCTAGAGAATATTTGAGGCCAGATTTGAACTCTGGTCTTCTTGACTGTAGGCCCGGGGTTCCATCCCCTGAACCACCTAGCTGCTTCAGTTGTTGACTTGACAGGTCATCTGATTCAACCTCCTCATTTTTCATATGAGGAGACAGAGGCTCAATGAGTTTTAGGCCTGCCCAAAGACACACAGGGAATCAATAGTAGAGATGCCACCTGAACCATCGACCTCTGAATCTAGATTCAACACTTTTTCCAATGGGTAACCTCCCCTCCCTCAATATTACTACATATGTAACCAGGACCTGGCACAGGAATGATCTGGCTTGGCAGATATAACCTTTCCATGTGCAGAAGCTGAGGAGCTTACTCCCAGGTGGCAATGATGGGTAAGGGAAGTATCTTAGAGAGGCTGTTGAACATGTGTGGACCTTCTGGAATAGCCAGCCACATGTGGAAGCCAGGGAGAGTTCTCTTTGTGAAAGACAGGACTGCCCTGGAGAGGCTTTATGCCGAGGTGGGGTACTTTGCCTTAGACAGTGTTGAGGCTAGGCCAGGCCAAGTGGGAGGAACTCTATGGTGCTCCTGGAAGCCTGAGTACAGGCCTGGATGAAGGCACTAAGGATGCTGATCTCAGTGCTAGCAGTAAATATTCCAATGAGAACTTTAAAGTTCTCCAAAGTGGAGAAGGGCTCCATGTGAACAGCTGCTGAACATGAATCAGCAGCTAGGTGGTGCAGTGGATAGAGTACCTGACCTGAGTTCAAATGTGGCCTCAGATACATCCTAGCTGTGTGGCCCTGAGCAAGTCACATAACTGGGTTTACCTCAGCTCCTTATCTGTAATGAGCTGGAGGAGGAAACAGCAAACCACTCCAGTGTCTTTGCCAAGAAAACCCTAAATGGGGTCACAAAGAGTCAGACACGGATGGAAACAAAGGAACAACTGTTCGTGCTACACAGTAAACAAGGACGATTCCAAAGGGACTGGCGATGACTTTCATTGCCCTTGGCTGATCAAAAAAGAGTTGAGTTAGAATCCCAAGCTCTGGAATTCCAGACCTAGGCTCCACGAGGCACGATAACACAACCAGTCTTAGAAAAGTCCTCACATGTGGTGTATTCTGGATACGTTTCCCCTGCCTAGTTCTGGGGTGTCATGCAGTGTTGGACTGGCTCTTTTTTCCGCTGTTGGTCTGAGCCCCCACTGGTTGCATTCCCATGGGGAGGAGAGGTTGTCCATGGGTAGGGGTAGGTGAGGAGGCCCCAGGTCTATAACCACTTAGCATCAATTAATTTTTCAAAGTGATCATTCTTTCAAAGATAAAACAAGAAAAAAACTTCAAACAATCCCACCCACACCTCCAAGGCACACTCTCCCTCCGTCTCTAGAGGAAACAGGCATGTGTACTTTAGCTCACTTCCAACATAGTTGTACCCGATAAGATGAGTTCTCATCTTGACTAGGCGGCCCTGGGGTACCGGAGGTCACTTCTTGCTGCTTCTGGCATCAAGTCTGCACTGGCTCTGGGTCAACAGCACGCTCACACCCTACTGACCCTCAAACTCACAAGATCATGGAGGCTCTGCTCCCTTGACCTACAATGGAAAAGAATAAACGCTGAGGCCAAGGACCAAGGCCCTTTAAACAGGCCATATGACCTCAGAAGGGGAGAAGACCCCATGGCCTTTTCCTTAACCGCATGGTCTCTCATTAGGTACCATGAACTAAAGAATCACTGAGGTTTTCCCAGGAGTCAGAGACAAAATTGATGGTTGATGCTGGCAAGCCTTTTTTAATGCCTCCATAGTCAAGCTAAAAGCCTTTCCTCCACAAGGGGTTAGCCAACCAGAACAGGTACCAAATGTCTACACATGCTCCACAGTGTCCCCAGTAAGGTGCTTGCTTCCCTTACATGTTACTGCTACTTTCCTAGAAGCAGATTTCCTAACTTCTCCACGAGCTGATGGAGTCCACACATCTGTCAAACCCCAGTTACCCATACTGCCTAGCAGCATTACCCGAGCTATCTTTGCTGTATTTTGATAGCACCTAAGTCTTCTTGATGCAGCAATGGATTCTTTGTCTTTTTTTTAGGCTTTTTAGAACTGGCAGGATGATATTCAATGGCTCATCAGGTAAAAGGGAAAGTAAGTTATTTAATTGAATTTGTTTTTTTCTCAGCCTCCTATGGCTCATTAACTGCTGAATTGGGAGGAGGGAAGGATTCAGGATAAGTGGTATGTTATCATCTGGGCTTCCTCATAAAAGCACACTCTGGAGGCTCTATTCCCTGGTTGTCCCCATTAGTTTTTTATTGGCCTTCAAGGCATAAGAAGAGAAGTGGAAATTCTGTCCCTTTCCCCTGGGATAACGCTCTGGCCGGAGCTTGCCATCGTCATGTTGCTGTTGGATGAGGAGGGGCAAGGAGGGGGTGGGGATGAGCTGCCTTTGAACCCCTAGAAGCAGCTCCCCTCCAGGACTCTCAAAGTTCCATGGGTTTTTTTAAAGTCATATTCTGATTACATTTCATTACACTGAGAAAAAGTTGTTTTCATTTATCTGCTCGCCCACAGAGGCTCTACAATTAGTGCATTCACCAAAGTCAATTAGAGTCAGTAAACTACACAGAGACATAAAAGTAATGAAATTTTCTGACATAATTGTTTTCTAGAAAGCCCAAGGTGTCTAGAGAGCTGCAAAATCAAACCAACTGACTTGCCCCATTCCTATTCACCACCACATATGAAAGCAGGATGTATTTTTCCTCTCTGCATTCATGCTGTCCAAAATATAATCATTCATCCACATCACTACTGCTTCTTCTATGGGAGTGAGGCATTGTGGATCGAAGGCTGGTCTTAAAATCAGGAAGACTTAACTCCGAGTCCTTCTTCTGATATCGTGTCTTTGAAACCTTGGGCAGTCACTTAACCTCACTGTGTCCCAGGAAACTTTCTAAGGCTCTAAGTTGCAGATGAGTCCACCATTCACATTGGTGGAGGGATCTGCCACACTGGAAGTACCCCTCCAACATTGGAAGGACATCTCCCCCTCTCAAAACATATGATTTCATTTCAGAGACTTTCAGAACTGGAAAAAAGCATCTTGTTCCATCATCTCCTTGCCTCTAGGCTGGAGCATTTTAAAACTCTCCCAAATAATTGGTACAGGATGGTAGCAGCCATATACTCACCACATGCTAGGAGAGTTTGTCTGAAAAGGAGCTCAGGGTCCTACCTCTCTTGTCTTGCTATATTCCTTTCCTCATATATAAAATGGGGTTAATAATAGGAACTTCCTTATGGTTCCTGTGAGGATCAATCCAGTTAATATGTAAAGTGTGCCATAAATGCTATCATTTAGGATACTACTATCATTAACATCATTACAGAAGGCCTCTATCTTTGCTAAAACACATTGGATTTTGTGTTGTTTGCTTTTCATTATTATGTTTTCCCATGAGGTCTTTATTCCCTTAATAAAATGTCTATTAAGAGATAAAGGATATTAACAAATAGCAATTTGGTTACCACCTAGAGATATATCTATATCTTCATCTATATCTGTCTCTAGGCAGATGTGACAGAGAGATATTATATATATATATATCTTTATATATACGCACATACATATATATATACACACACACACATATATGTGTGTGTATATATAGACATACACATAAACACGTATATACTTGTATGCATAAATATAAATCCAAATAGTAACAAAATATGTGAGTGCATGCATGTGTGTGCATGCGTGTGTGTATAACCAGGCAGTAACAAAATGTATGTATGTATGGTTATAGATATAGATATATCCAGATAGTAACTACATATGTATGTGTGTGATTTTAAATATATGTGTGCAGTAACAATATACACATATATATGTATATATACATATCAATATATGGTTTTATATTTATATAATTTTATGCATGCATACATATATACATATCTATTAAAAACAGGTAGTAACTATATATTTATATGTGTGTGTCATTTATATATACATGTAAACATACATTCATATTTTTATTTATATATTTTAATATATATGTGTATAAATATATAAAAAAACAGATCAGAGCAAAATATATGTACATATACACTGATAATATATGTATGTATTACGAATGTATGTATTATATGTATGTGTATTTTTAAATTATTCATAAAATTAATTTTCTTATACTCTTCTTCTTTATATATTAATATATTGCTAACAGAAGGCTACTTTTGGGGTTAAATTTCTTAATTCACTTGGCTTTAAAACCTTCAGTGACTTCCCATTGCTTCTCAAATAAAATCCCAGCTTCTTACTTTCTAATTCCTCACCCTAATTCTGGCTCCAGCCTACTTCCCAGTTTATCTCACAAGTGCTCCATTTCCCCTACTTTGTGCTCTTGCCGAACTCTCCCCGCAACCCTGCTTTTTCAATGCTGTCTTTACTCATATTTGTTATGCTTGACTTGCTGCTCAATGCTGGCTTCCACATGTTAAAATCCTACTGATGTTTCAAGACCCAGATCAAATGCTACTTTCCCCTCAAAGCTCTTCTCAGATCCATTAGCCAGAAACAACCTCTGCTTCCTTGTAATCATCCTGGCCCTCTGCATCTCTCTCATTCTACCTGGTATTGTGGTTATTTGTGTACATGTTTTTCATCCTTAGTGGATTATAGATTGCAGAATTTTTTCTTCATTCTCTAGTCTATTGCTTTTCACATAGTAGGTGCTTGATAAATCTTTGTTGAGTTGAATTCACACAGGTTTGACTATGTTGTGACCCCAATCAAAAGGCTTTAGTGCCTGTAGGAAAGAATATAAATCCTTTCACTTGGCATTTAAGCCCTTAAAGCAATGACTCCAATGTATGTTTCCAGATTTAGGGCATACTATTCTCCATCCTAACCCAATTGAACTACTTGCCAACTCTTCCTCAATTTCATATTGCCTTTGCTCCCTCCATGCACGATTTCTTCTTCTCACTTCCCATGATAGGAATACCCTTTATCTACATCTCTCCTGTTCGTCTCTTTCTCTTCCTTCAAGACCCAACTCAGTTACCACCTCTTCTGTGAAGCCTTCTCTGCTCCCTCTGCTAGTAGCTCCTGGACTGGACTTCTCTTTGGCCTGAATCATATTCTGCACACTTGTATCAAACTTATTTGAGCATGTACCTTATTAATCTCACTTAGATTGTCAAATTGAAATGAGTTGAGTTGAGCTAAATATATGTCTATATGGATTCTGAGACCACTATATAGAAATTGCATCTAATTCTCTGCCTTACAGTACACCATGCTTAGCAGTTGTTATAATAGCATGTTTAATATTTCAATACCATACCATATAGTAAGCGTGTTGAGGCAGAGGCCATCCTAATCTTCTCTTTTCTTCATGGTGGTACCCAGCCCAATGCTGATCACATCATAAAAACCCAATAAATCATTGTTCACTTAACTACTTATAACCCTATGATGTTCTTCATGTAGAACAAATCAGACACAGTCACCTCTTCCTCTTACAATCTATAGCTTCCTTAATCAAATAAGATACCTATTGAGTATATAACACAGAGCCTGGCACATAGTAGGTACTTAATCAATACTTGTTCCCATTATTTTAAGACAATTCATATGCTAGCTCCCAGGCTAAGTCCCTCCAGCACAATGTCTTTAAGTGTTCATTCTCCTCTCTCTCTCTCTCTCTCTCTCTTTCTCCCCTACTCTCTCCCCACTTCTCTCTCTCCCCTCATATCTCTTTCTGTCTTCTGTCTTAGTCTATGTGTCTCCTTCTCTTCCTTCCTCCTTCCCTTCAAGTTGCCTTACAGTTACTTGCCAGTGTACGTATCCTAAACCACACCCCAAACCCTGTAGAATGTAAGCCCCCTGAGCTGGGAGACTTTCATTTTGTCTTTATATCCCTGGTGAATTGTACAGCATAGGCGGTTACTAAATGCTTGTAGTATTGAATGGGATCATATTGGAATGGTTCTTACCTTCCTCATGCTACCTAGTGCCCAGTCCATTGCCAAATTCTAGTGCGTGCTGTTATTTTTAATACATCATCCATGACTACTGTGTACCCAAACAAAATTATTTTTGGAGGCTATCACCAGTATGAAATGAATTCCAAAAACTTACCTTTCAGCCTGCTGAAACTGAAATAATCAAGCAAGCGTATACAGTTGGTGCATTTGGGAAATTTTTCTAAAGATGTGTGGTTCCCTTGGTTTTCATTCCACATTCTTTGGGCATTTTTCTGGGCTACCTTAAACTTCCAGGCTGTAATCATCTGGGTGCTCCTGAGTGTATGGAGGTACTTGGAAATTCATCTCACCCTGAAATGTTCACACCTCAATAAGTCAGACTCATTATCATGGAAATGGCTGTAGTGTTTGACAAACGTGCCCGTACATTCCAACAATCACATTTTCTATTTTTACCTAACATGTCATGAGGCAAGTTATGTATGTACAAACAAACAGTTTAGTACACAAATGACTGTTCAGGAAATGATTCACCTGTGCATAAAGAAAAGGCATTAATGTTTAGAAATCTGATCCTAATTCGAAACAAGTGAATTGTCAGAATATTTCCTCCCTGCTTAGAGTGCACTCCAATGTCCCAGACCCATGTTTCCCCTCCAGCTCGCTTTTCATACCCTTCTCTTCTGAGAAGGCTTCTCTGAGTAACAATAGTCTAAGATGACACCAATATGTTGGTATCATAATATGGTGTATATCCATTATTTGGCAGCAATTTATGGAAAAATTACTGATTCCAAAGAACTAAAAGTAACTATCACACACAGGGAAATGAGGATGTGAGGAAGCTGTAATTAACGTAATGTAATTAATGAGGGACTTGGAGGGATAACAGGAGGAAATACTGTCATCAAGGAATTATATGACGGGACGAGAAAATGGGCTGATTGTGTTGCAAGAGCAAGGGATGATGGGTAAACAATCAGAGTGCTCAAATGGTGCTCTGGCTATGTAGAAACAAAGTGGAGGTCTCCAGGATATTGGGCAGACCCTCTGCGGTGACCATGGAGGGAGAACATGGATAGGAGTCCCACAGAATGGGCGGGCCTGAAGGGCTAATGATCTTCACATTGGAGGGAACTCCCAAATCAATGACATCACAGATCCATTTGAGAGAATATATATATATATATATATATATATATATGTATATATATGTGTGTATGTATGTACATATATGTATAATGTACATATGCATATATTTCATGTGTATTCCTGTTTGTGAATATACATACATATGCATATGTAAATTATTTGTGTTCTCTAGTTGTTCTATGTATGTACCATGTTTATATATTCTCTCTCCAATTAGATGTAAGTTACTTCAGGATGGGGGTCATTTATTTTTTTGGGAGGGGGTACGTCAGAGTCTATACTAGCAAAATGAATACAGTCAGGAGTCACTAAATGTTTGCTGAATATTTTATAATAGGATATAAGACTTTTTGAAAAAATTTTTTAAAATTAATGAAGAGGGCACTGGAGTCCAGAAGACAAGCTCAAAGCCTGACTTTGAAGACACTTCGTCTTCTGTGGGGGCATGGTGGGATGCAATCGAAAGAGCTGTGTATTTGGAGTTAGAGTCAGAAAGTCACTCTCATCAATTCCTGGTTCTGCTATTGCTGTCACTGTGATCTTGGCCAAGTCCTTTAACCTTTCTGAACCTCCATTTCCTCATCTGTAAACTGAGGAGAGAAACAGCATATACATCAAAGAACAGTTGTGAGGATTAAAGAAAACAATATATATAAATGCTTTGCAAATACTATAAAATGCAAACCATTATTCTCATTGAACACCAGTCATGTGCCTGGCATCACACTGAGAAACTTAAGAAATAACAAAATCCATCATCTTTGTCCTCAAAGTGCCTCCAATTCAGTTAAAGAGGAAGGAAGTGAAACATAACAGGAAAAGGGGGCACTATAATACAGCACATGTAATTGTGGGTTCATTTGTGTAGCAAAGGCTATAAATATAATCAGAATTCAGAGAAAAGGTATATTAGTGAAGGTTTGCATGATCAAGGGAAGCTGGGACAGTTTACTACTAGAGTTTCAAGGTATAAACAAAAAATACTTTTTTAATGACAATTTTTTGACAAATCATACACACTAATTCAGAGTTCAGGTATCTGGCATTTTTACTTATATAGAATACAACTGTAAACCAAAAAAGAAGCTTGAAAAAAAGGTCTCAGAAGCAAAAATCTATGCCACAGAGCTCATGTATTATAAATATAGGAGACAATTTAAGTCCCTAACCCTGAAATGATTTTATTATTATGTTAAAAGTTATTTTGTGCTCAAATCCAATGTTTGGTTTCTATGTTCTTCTCTATAGGTGATTAAAAGCAGCCAAGGAGAGATAGAGAAAAAAAAGAGAAGATAAAAGAGACACAGAGACAGAAAAGAATTACAATAAATAGCCTACTATTTAAGGAGTAAAAAACCATTAATAGGCAGGTAGAACTCAAAAAGTATTGCATTCTGGGACCATTTAGCATAAAGACAAACAGTTCATCCAGAGAGGGAGGAAGAAAGGAAGTAAGAGAGGAAGGAAGGAAGGAAGAAAGGGAGAGAGGATGACAGGAAGGAAGAAAGAATGGCAGAAAGGAAGGGAGAAGGTAGGGAGAGAGAAAGGCAGGAAGGAATAATTGGCGGAAAGGAATGAAGGGAGAGAAGAAGTAAGGGAAGGAAAGAGAAAGGCAAGAAGGAAGGAAGAATGGAAGGAGGGAAGAGAGAGGAAGGAAGGGAGGTGGAAAGAAAGGAAGAGAGAGGTGAAAGAAAAAAGGAAGGAAGGAAGGAAGGAAGGAAGAAAGGAAGGGAGGGAGGGAGGAAGAGAAGAAAGAAAGAAAGAAAGAAAGAAAGAAAGAAAGAAAGAAAGAAAGGAAGGAAGGAAGGATGGATGGATGGATGGAAGGAGGGAAGGAAAGAAGAAGGAAAGAAAGAAAGAAAGAAGGAAGGAAGGAAAGAAAAGAAAGAGAAAGGAGGACAGGACAGAGGGGGGAAAGTAGGGAGAAAAGAAAAAGTAGTTTGGTGAGTTTAGGGGAAAGTAGGGAGAAAAGAAAAAGTAGTTTGGTGAGTTTAGAAGTGCATGCAGTGTTCTGAACCCACAGTGCCACACCTCTGCAAAAAAGAGAGGGAGAGTATTTCATCATCTCTTTTCCAAGTTCCGCTCTGTTATCCTGTCCTGTGCTATAATAGTTTGCTAACAGCAGAGGCAACCTAGAATCCAGGCTGCAGAGCTGACCTCAGAGACAGGAAGCCATGAGTCTAAGTAAGTCCTGACTCTGTCACCTTCTGGCCGTGTGATCCTGGGTAGGTCTCATCACTTCTCAGTGTTACCAGCAGCTCTCCAAGATTCTAAGTTGAAGAGCAGGTGCCGATCTGCCCTGGCACAGGGTGCTGCTCTCTACACCAAAGAAATCATAGACTCGTTCCAAAAAAACATTTCTCAACAGCATAAGAACTCTCTAAGTGTGTAGGGACAAACATTCCTGCTTTATTACCAGCAACTTTGAGTCAAATTGTAAATATTGACACACCTGAACCTAGATTCAAACCGAAACCCCTCAAGCTCCTTTACTATGCTACGCTAACTCCAGAAGTCAATTTGATTCCAGGTGAATTGCACCCCAAACCCTACACCACCCCACTATTGAAGGTTGACAGACAGAATGGGACAAGTCACAAAATAGAACAACCCCTGTAAGATGTTTATTCACTATGAGTATATGTAGCTGGTAAGTACATTTAATGAGCACAGTCCGATTGAACATAATCCTCGAAAAGCATTGCTTCCAGTAAATGGACACTAACTATTTTCCATTAAAAATGTATCAAGTAACAGACTCCAACCAGAGTCCATCTAAATTGCCATTCTGTTCAATAAACTGCTGCTGCCTGAAAGGAGAGGCACTAGATGCTGGTTTTTAACCATTACGGGAAATATACAGCTACTTTTTAGCTGACATTTCTAGCATCTCAGAGACTTGTCAGATGCTGTGTTTTCTCATCCGTGTCGAATAGCAGTGAGAGCTGACACTCACTGGGTGACTTTCAGCCAGAGTTCCTTGCTGCTACTGTCAGGTCAATCATCACCACATGCTCTAGGGTAAAGAATGAACAGGTTATTATCCACATCTTACCGGAGACGCTGAAGCAGAGACACACAGAAAATTACCTGGAAGGCAGCAGGCTTGTTCTGACCCAATACGCTCAGTGTTTTGAGTCTTAATCCGGTGGTTAATCTACACTCTGCTGCAATGTCAAGGTCAATTGGAAATGCCAGCGGATGCCTTAGCTTCTCTCCATTTCTTATTCTTCAGTATTAGCCATTAGTGGGAGCACGGAGAGGGTGAGAAGTGTGGAGGAGAAGCTGCCTTGGCTTCCCCCAGAGAACAATTCAACTGTTCTCAGAAATCATTATTAGAGGCTCTGGCGGAGGCTGGATGGTAGTTGAAGTTAAAAAAGCCTCGAGTCAAAGGACCTGGGTTCAAATCCCAGCTGTGGTACTGACTCCCTCTGTGACCATAACATTTCTGGGTCATAGTTTCCTCATCTGTAAACTGATAATCTCTAACGCACCATCCAATCTGAAACCTAAAAATTTAGCCTGAGAACCCCTGCCTTGGGACACTATGGAAATCAGGCTGCCCTGTTTTGTAGAAGTCATCGGATACGAGAGGGGGCCATGGAAAGACTTGCACGAAATGATGAAGAAAAAAATACACAATAACAGCGATGTTGTTTCAAGAATGGTTTTGAGAGACTTTTTAATTATTCTGCATACACAAATCAAAAATAAAAGGACTTACATGAAGAGAAAGGACTGATAAACACAAGTGAGTAGAATAGTTTTACATGTGCATATATATGTATATGTGTATACATATATATGCACATGTAAATCTACTCACTTGTATTGTGAGTGTGTAATGTACTTGTGTGTAATGTACTTGTGTCTAACGGGAACTATCATAGAGTGGGACGAGGGAGGAGGGAAGAAAAAATTTACATGATAATTTTTATATATTTAAAAGGAATAGAAAATTGTACATAATAGATTTGCATTTTCATGTGCAATCATATTTGTTACTATACTGTGATATGGAAATGCTTGTTTTATTTCAAAAATTGAAAATAAAATAAATTTTTTAAAAAGAAAAGGAAAATGAAGGAATGGCTCCTTTTGGGGCAATCACATCGGCAAAGAGCCTACTATGGGCTTAGATTATGTTCTGGTCCCCTCTTCTCTCCTTCCATCTAACTCACAAAATTGCTGTGAAGCTCCAATAAGATAATTTGTGGAAGTGCTGTGCTGACTTTCAAGAGCTATGCAAATGTCAGTTATTTGGAACATCCTCAATTAACCAAAAGCAACCCAATTCATTCTAAAATTTGGTCCTATCTTTCCCAAAAAGGAGAAAGAGCTTCAAAGCTAAAAATGGTAGAATGATCTCACGGAATTGGAAAGTGAAGTCTCCAAAAGGAGAGGATCATTGCAAGCTGTTGCATGCCTGTCATCTTGCAGGAGAGGAAGCGGAGTCCCAGGAAGGTTGGGTGACCTGCCCAAGGTCACAAAAGCAGCTATCAGCAAAAATCTAGGTCATCTAAGTCCAAACGTAATGCTTCCTCCCACCATCCTCACTCTCCCCTCTTCCCCACTATATAGTGTTCTATAAGAATATTAGCTTCTTGCAGATCTGGAGAACATTGTACACAGGGACACTAATAATGTGAGATGATCTCTATGAAGGACTTAGCTATTTTCAGCAATGCAATGATCCAAGGCAGATTGGAGGGGCTTACGATGAAAAATGGTATCACCCTCCTGAGAAAGAACTGATGGTATCTGAATACAGATTGAAATATGCTTTTTGATTTCTTTGGGATTTTTTTTGTCTTTTTCATCTATATTTTCTTTTGCAACATGGTTAACATGGAAATATGCTTTGCATGACTGCACTTGTATAACCTATATCAAATTGCTTGCTTTCTCAATGAGGGCAGAGGAGAGGAAAGGAACGAGAGTATTCAAAAATCCAAATTTTTAAGAAGTGAGTATTATGAATTAGTCATGCATGTTATTGGGGGAAAATAAATTAAAATACATTTTAAAGAATATAAGTTCCTTAAGGTCAGAAATTATTGCTTTTTTGTCTTTATATCCCCAGCAACTAGTTAGTGATATAAATGCTTATTGGATGGATGAATAAATTAATGAACACTGCAACCTTTTTATTCCCTCCAGTTACTCTCTCAAGGCTGCCTCAGAACGATAGGGCTGAAGCCTCTTCCTCCCAAGTGAGACAAAGGGAGGTCGAGAGGATATCATCTAGTCCTAGCCCAGACACACATATATATACACACACGTGCATGTATGCATATATGTATATCTACACGCATACATATATATACATTGATTACTATATTTCAACATAATTAGCTTCCTTTATAATCTTCTGTATTTTATTTTATGCTGTTAAAAGCATTATTCAAAGAAGGGGTTTACTACAGGATCTGCTCTTAGAATTTCAACTCCTAAAGAAAATCTGCCAGTTACTGATTAAGCCAGCAAATTGGCGTAATACTCTTGATTCAATTATCACATATCTCTTGGCATGCCTGCTTTTTACCTCTCATCTGCCAAATATGACTAGCACAATGCCTTTTCTTCTCTCATCAATATGATTGCTTCACCCTTGCTGAATTCTCATTGCCCCAGCAAAACATTTGGATCACTCTTCTCCAATGTGGATATTCTGCCTACTTGGTGTCTTCCCGCATTTTCTTCGTTGATGCCTTGGGCTTGAATTAGACAGAACCACCAATCTGGAGACTTCTTTAAAAGCAGATCTCTTTAATGAGTTTGGCCCTGGGAGAAGGGGCCAGAAGGGTTGGGGGTGGCCCAGAAGAGTGAGAAATACTTCACAAGAGAGGGTGGGAACAGGAATAGAAAAACAGATTATCTATCCTTCTGCTTTCCTTCTTTCTTTCCTAATCCAAGTCAAGTCTTTGCTGCTAAGGGAAAAGTGAGAACTAACAATTAAAAATGATCATAACAGCATATTTTTTAATGTTTTAAGGTTTACTAAATGCTTTATAAATATCACTTCATTTTATCTTCACTGTTACCCTGGGAGAGAATTGATATAATCATGTCTATAACTACGTTTTCTTTGAGATACTCTATAGATCCAGAGAGAAATCATGGAAGAAAAATAGAAAGAATATTGGCTTTGGTGTCAGAGGACCTGACTCTGCCACTTGCTACTGTGGGACTTTCTCCTCTTTGATCCCTTCCTCATCTGTAAAATGGAGGGATTGAACTCAATGGCTTCCAAGAGCTCCAGAGCTATCATTCTTTAAGCTTTATTATGAATATGCACTTGCCTCCTAATTCTGCTTTCTGACACAAAACCAGACCTTCAGATGCCTTGTGGGAGGAGGTAGAGGTGACGCACACCTTCTAATTTGTCCTGTGTGCCTATCTCACTTGCAGGCACTAGGCACTGATCTGGTTCCACTTTGTTATTTGGTTGACTGGTTTCTTACATGCAGAGCCAGGAAGAGATCTGACCCATTCTGGCACTGTGTTCTCTGAGTTTCATTTTGGAAAATGACTTCTGGCAGAATGCAACTTCCTCATTCAAAATAAAACAGCTTGTAAAAAGGGCTTATTAGACTTCTTGGACATCCAACAGCTATTACAAAGGAGACCATGAATGAATGTAAGCACAAGGGAGATATATGGAAGTACACGGAGTAAATTTCCCTTCAAAATGCACATGGTCTTTAGAATCCAGTGCTGGCAAAATACATATTGGGTTACACCCCGCCAAAATGGTGGGAGGCATTTGGCTGAACCCAAAATGCCAGCAATCTTCCCAGTGTGAAGTGCAGTAGGGCTGATTTTTCTAATGTGGCCAGATTGCAGGTTGCTAAGGGGGAATCTCATTATGTCATCCCATAGAAAAATCTGTCCAAACATGCCAACTTTTCTACAGTGGGATCAAAGACTTGCTCCTCCCTTTCATCTTTCCTTCTCTATGGTGTTCCAGAGTTCCTAAGTTGTTAGATGGGGCTTATGCTTTCCATTGGGATCAGCAGAGTTTATCAGCTTGCCTAGGGTATGGTGAGTAACTAGGTTGCATAAACAAATACCAGCAGGAACATGGAAACTGATAGATTGACTAATTACCCACTGTCATAACATCAATTTGGTGTGGAGTGTTGGAGGCATTAGGTGACCTCATTTTAGTATAGAGGATGACATCTTTCTACCACTATCAAGCTATATGATGATTCTGTCTGTAATTTTTTTTCAAAAATAGCAATCACAATTCCATTTTTTATTGCAAAATTACTTGAGATTACAAAATGGTTCCCTTAAACCAACTCCATGAAGCCTCTAGTGAGGGCTCAGTCTGCCAGTTTACAAGATTTGGAAAATGATATCCAGTGAACATGATTTGCCTAGGTAATAAAACTGACAGGTGAAAAGGATAGAATTATGCACTCTCTCTTCACTGAGCTGCCTCTGTATGCTATTTTCATAGTTCTCTACTTCACTGCCACCACTTAATACTCCAAATTTTATAATATAATTAATTCTTCATTGAACACATAGCAGGTGTTTGATTAGGCTGTCTTATTTTTAAATTGTTTTATCTTTATTCTTTATTTTAACATTCTTTTCTTCTTAAATTCTGAGTCACAGATTCTCTCCGACCCTCACTCCTTCCATACCCATTGAAAAGGCTAGTAATGAGATATCAATTATAACATGTGAAATCATGCAAAACAGATTTTCTTATTAGCCCCATGACAAAATAAATTTTAGATAAAGAGAGAAAATTACTATTTGGTTTGCACTCAGAGTTCATTAGTGCTTTCTTTGGGAGTGGATGGTGTTTTTCATCATGGATGCTTTGGAATTATTTTGGATTATTGTATTGATCAGAACTGACAAATCTTTCACAGCTGATCATCACGGCAACATTGCTGTTTCTATGCCCAATGATCTTCCAGTTCTTCTTGCTTCACTTTGCACCAGTTTTTGTAGGTCTGATCATGTCTTTTTTCTCTCTGAAACCACCTCCATCTTTGTCATTTCTTACAGTACAATAGTACTCCATCATAATCATGTCACAACTTGTTCATTGCCAACTGATGAGCATTGCCTCAATTTCCAATTTTTTGCTACTACAACAAGAGCTGCTATAAATCTTTTTATACATATAGGTCCTTTCCCTTTTTCTTTTGTGTCTTTGGGGTATATACCTTGTAGTGGTATATTGCTAGATCAAAGGGAATGTATGGTTTTATAGCCCTTTGAACATAGTTCCAGATTGTTCTCCAGAATGACTGGATCAGTTCACTACTCCACCAGCTGTTCATTAATGGACCTCTTTCCCCAAATCCCCTCCAGTATTTGTCATTTCTGATAGCTGTGAGATGGTTGCAGTAATTTGCCTTTTCTAATCAATCGTAATTTACAGCATTTTTTCATTTGACTAGAGATAGTTCTGATTTCTTCTGAAAACTGCCTGTTCATATTCTTTGACCATTTAATCAACTGGGGAATGGTTCTTATTTTTATAAATGTGACTCAGTTCCCTATATATCTGAAAAATGAGACCTTTATCAGAGAAACTTGCTATAAAATTTTTGATATTACTTCATTCTCTATGGTACATTTTAGCAAAATGCAGTTTCCCTGATTATCTCTTTCAATGAGATCTAACTGCTTTTGCTTTGTCCGAGATCATGATTGTCTCTTCTTTCCTCTTCACTTCAGCTGAAGCATAATAGACCGTGTTCCAGACATTCATGTCAACCTCTGTCTTAGGTGTGCCTCTTGTACACAACATATTGTTGGATTTTAGTTTCCAGTCCATCCTGCTGCCCATTTTCGTTCTATGAGTTAGCTCATCCCATTCACATTTAGAGTTATGATCACTGACTCCGCATATCCCTCTATCCCATCTTCTTCTGTTTATCCTTCTCTCTCTTTACTCTATTCCTCCTCAAAAGTCTGTCTTGCCTTTCTAAATCTGCTGCACTCCTTTATCATCCTCCCTAATCTCTTATCCTCTTTCCCTCCTAGCTCCCTACTGAATAAGATAGATTTCTATACCTAATGGAGTGTGCCTATACATATGCATATGTTGTTCCCTCTTTGAACTTAGTTTCAAGCATTGCTTGCCATGCCCTCCCCCATTTCCCCTTCACTATAAAAGCTCTTCCTTGTACTCCTTTATGTGAGAAAAATTTCCCTATTCTACTTCTTCCCTCCTCCTTCTCCCAGTGCATCCCTCTTTCTCACCCCTTTCTTTTTTTGGAGATCATCCCAACATAATTGATTCTCTATCCATGCAGATTTCCTTCTAACTGCCCTAATAAAGATAAATTCTTAGGAGTTGCATGTATCATCTTTCCACATAGAACGTAAAAAGTTTAGCTCCGTTGAGTCCTTTATGATTACTCTTTCAAGTTTACCTTTTTAATACTTCTCTTGAGTGTCTTTGAATGTCAAATTTTCTATTCAACTCTGGGCTTTTCATCAGGGATGCTTGGAAGACCAATATTTAATTGTGTCCATTTTTTCTACTGAAAGATTACACTTAGTTTTGTTGGGCGGGTGAGTAGATGATTCTTGGTTGTAATCCTTGCTACTTTGTCCTCTGGAATAACATTTTTCAAGCCCTCTGCTTCTTTAACATGGAAGCTGATAAATCTTGTCTGATCCTAACTACAGCTCCACGATATTTGAATTGTTTCTCTCTGGCTACTTGAAATATTTTCCCTTTGACCTGGGAGCACTGGAATTTGACCGTAATATTCCTGGGAGTTTTCATTTAGGATCTCTTTCTAGAGGTATCAGGGCAGTTTTCTTTGATAATTTCTAGAAACATGAGGTCTCAGCTATTTTGTTTGTTTGTTTGTTTTTTGATCATGGCTTTCAAGTAGTCCAATAATTCTTAAATTATCTCTTTAATTTATTTTCCAGATCAGCTGTTTTTTCAATGAGATATTTCACTTTTTCTTGTATTTTTCCTAGGCTTCTGATTTTGTTTTACTGTTTCTTGAAGTCTCATGGAGTCATTGGCTACTACTTGCCCAATTCTAATTTTTAAGGAATTATTTTCTTCAGTGAACTTTTGTACCTCTTTTCTCATTTGGACAATTCTTTTTTTTTTTTAAGGAGTATTTTTCTTCATTGAAATTTGTGCCTTTTTTTTAAACCATTAGACCAATTTTGTTTTTTAAGGTGATATTTTCTTCTGTATTTTTTGTACCTATTTAATTAAACTGTTAATTTTTTTCATGATTTTCTTGCATCACTTTAATTTCTTTTCTAAATTTTCCTCTACCACTCTTATCTCTTTCCTTAACTCTTTCAGGAGTTCTTGGTGCCTTAGGTTCAATTAGCATTTTTCTTTGAAACTTTGCTTGCAGCTCTTTTCATATTTTGTCTTATTTTAAGTATATGTCTTGGTCTTCTTGCTGTCATAGTAGCTTTTTATGATCAAGTTCTTCTGGTCATTTTCCTGACTTGTTTCTTCACTTTGAACTTTATATTATAGTTTTGCTCTGCTCATCTAGGGGGTGAGGAAGAACTATGTCAAGCTTCAAGCTTTTTTTGTGTTGCTGTTTTCAGAGCTAGTTTTGGAGGTTTGCAAGTCTTCAATGCTTCCAAGGTGATGTTATCCTGGGAGGGGTGTGATCACTGTTCTCCTTGTCTTAAGTCTTTTCTTTACCCAGGAAGGGTCCCTTCTCTTTTTTAGTCACAAATGCTAGCACTCCTTTGACCCTGGAATGTGACCAGGAACAATGCTCCCTTGTGATCACCAACACAAGTGTTCCTCTCTGTCCTGAAACCATAATCCCAAACTGCTTCTGGAAAAATTGGGTCATCAATCAGTGCCAGCTTCACCCAGTGTCAGCAAAGAGTTGTCTGTCACCTTTTTCTGACTAATGTCTAGCTCTCTTACCATATCTGAGCTGATAGCTTGTAAAGCTGCTGTTGCTGCTGCTGCAGGTGATGAATGATGATGTTACCTGGCTCCAAGTTCTACAGTACTCCTGCCATGATCTGGACATGTGCCCACCCTGATGCTACAAACCTTTCCTATAGACCTCTTGAGCTATCTTAGGCTGGAAAATGTCTCTCTCTCTCTGATGTTGTGTAGGTTCTGCCACTCCAAAAATTTGCTTTGAGATGTTACCTTAAAGTTTGGAGGCAACATTGGGAGAGTTCAGCTCTTGCCTCCATCCCACTATGTCTCTAATTCTGGTATGTTTAGTAGTGGATTCAAATCTTTGATTTTTTTTGGAGGGAAATTTTGATTGAGGATACACACACTTGCACACATATGTGTATATGTGAATGTATACATATATATAGAGAGACACATACATATGTATATTTCTAGGATAGCCCAGGATATTCAACTTGCTGCATCCTAAGGGTGATCATATTTTGCCTTGAATTTGTGAGGTCAGTCAAGAATAGGTCATGGCCTGGACTCTTCTCCTATCCTGAGTGGGGAAACAGGAAGAGTAAAGACTGATCCCAACTCAGCCCCGAGCTTGGGGGAAAACCTGGGCTGATTTAGGGACTCTCCAGGCTTTCAGATAGATCAATAAGACCAGAAACTTCAGGAAGTCCTATAAGACCAAGGGATAATAGGCCCATAAAAGAAAGGATATAAGCATTTATTAAGTGCCTACCTGTGCTGGTTGTTGGGCTAAGCACTTTACAAGTGTTATCTAATCCACAAGTTTTCTAATCCAATTCCATCATTTTGCAGATGAGGAAACTAAGGCCAAGAAAGATTAATTTATTTACACAAGGATGTACAGGTAGTATTTAGAGGCAGAATTTGAACCCAGGCTCTCTAAACAGTATTCTTTCCATCATAGCACACCAACGCCCTAAGTCAATCGGGGCTATACTCCACAAAGCATATTAAATAGTGATCCAGAGTTCCCTGGGTCTTATAAGAAACCCAACATATACTCCCTAGGGTTCTCCAGGTGTTAGAGTAAAAAAAGCATGTTTTGTAGACAGAATCCTGGGTCAGGCATGACTTGGATTAGGTGGATTTTGAGGTCCCTCCCACATCTGAGATTCTGTGATGGTGTGCCTCTTCTAGTTAGAGTAAGACTCTTTGGTTTCGCTCATTCCAAGAGTCCTGAGAGAGCTGCTCGTGCCCATAACTCAGAGAATTTGTTCAAAATGAGAGCAGTCTTGGAAACATGGTAGACAGAACAGCCAAACAATTCGTTACATCCAGCTCCATGCAACGTGTGGGGAGCAATTCCAGAATATCCCCAAACCTTAGGTATGTCATAATTTGCCTGGGAACATTTCTTTTGTAGTTTTATACAAGACAAGTAGCAAATATATATATTTTGTAAGCTTATATGATTATGCCTGAGAGGTCAGAATTCATTATCTCTCATTAGGCTGATGATACCTTGAGGCTCTATTTAAATGCTCACTTAATCCTTACTTCTTAGAAGAGAAGGAGGTGATGAATAATAACTGTCACCACTTCCTAGGTGGAGGCACTAAGGTCATAAACAAAATGCCTGGAGAGGAAGAGTGGAAGAAAAAGGAGCATCTGCCTGGGGACACCCAGCTAGCTAATGATGACCCCAAAACACAAGGGTCAAGCCCCCATCTCTGGCCATGTCCTCTGTCTTACAACAACTCTCTCTTTTTCTGCGTTTGAGAAAGGACTGATATCTGTCCAACTGAGATATTAAGGAAGTTTCTGAAATTTGCTTTGAAGTGCTTGGAAAAAAGACTTTGGGTAACCATGGGATGAATGTCACAGCAGACATAGGGTTAGTGTCAAAGGCAAATTTGGCATGTACCAGTGTAACACTGCTTTCTGAGATGGATGCTTAATAATTTCTCTTACGTTAAAAAACTTCTGAGCCTTATTTCATCCCCTTTCTGAAGAGAAATTCTTTTGAGAAGGGGTTGGAAAGAGACATTGTAGAAAGAGCAGTAAACTTGAAGTCCAAAGATCTGGGTTCAAATCCCAGCTTTGCCATGTGGATAGCAAGCTCCTTGAAGGCAGACAAAGTCTTTATTGATATATAGGTGCTGAGCACAATTTCTAAAATATATTGGGTGCTTATTAAGTTGGAATCACAACTTTTGGGAACCTCAGTTTCTTCAATTATAAAATAAAATTATAAAATGAAACATTAGATTAGATGATGTACCAGGTCTCTTTCGGTCCAACATTCAGTGTTCCTGTAATAAAAATATAAATATTACAACCTATCTCTATAAGAAGCAGTAGCTTTGCATTATATATGCCAAGATAATGAAGGGCTAAAAGGTTCTAGGATGGGTTACCCTGGAATCCTCCCATGCCCAGAGCTGGCAGCATCCCTTTGGGAGAACCTTTTGACTTGTACCATCTAAGCTCTGTTAACCATACTGGAGATGACATGGCATTCAAGTGGAACAAATACACTAGTATCAAACATCTATGACTCCACCAAAGAAATAGCCCAACAGTCCGGCTGGAGTGATGCCAGGATGCTCATGGATGCTAATTTGTAATTTGAGCCCACCTGCATGAGTCCATAGTCCAAATGGTAATTAGGAGTTGGGAGAATTCCACAGATTCCCCAAGGCTTGCTTTTTTTATATTTCTTCTCAGGTCTGGAGTCAAGGGCCTGGGCTATTACCCCTGACAGGCCAGGGGAGGTTGCCAGCAGGCAGTCAGTGGCTCACACAATTAGCTCATTTCCTTAAACAATGTTGACAGACCCCTGTCTTTCATTAAGCTGCCTGGAACTCAATACTTTGAAGCATCCCAAGGGGAAAATCAAGAGTGAAGGAGTTTGTTTCCAGACAGTTCAGCAGCAACCAAATGAAGAAGTACCTGAGGAATGATAATTAAATCATTTCACCAAAGAGTGAATTTAGATAAATGTCCCAAGAGCCCATCTACACAGAGCAGTCTGAAAAATCCTGAACTCCAGCCAAGGGCACAGTGTGGGTTTCTAGTGTTGTTTCTATATTTGAAATTCATTTTTCTTAATACTTCAAGTGTCCCGGGGAATAATATTTTAACTAAAGCACTCATATTGACATTTATATAGAGAGGTTTGTAATCTTCTATATGTGTCTTATCTCGATCTTCAAGATAACCTTATGAGGTAAGCTACTATTACTATCTCCATTTAACAGATGAAAAAACTGAGGCTAAGAGCAGTGAGATGACTTACCCAGAATCACAAAGCTAGTATATGTTGAGGTAGAATTCAAACTAAGGCTTTCCCTGAATCCATGTCTAGCCCTCTATTCTCTCTACTACCTAGATGTCTATCATTTTTTTTCTTAAAATTGATATTCCTCTTTAAAATTTTATTTCTATTTTAAAAAAATAACTGTCATTTCCCGTAGTCTCCCATCACCTCAAAAGAACTATTCCTTTGAACAAATAAATACAGTCAAGTAAAATAAATCCATACATTGGCCACATCTGAAAATGTTTGCCCAACTTGATGCCTACCTGTAGTCCTCTCTTCTGAAAAAGCATGGTTCATCGTTATTCCTCTGAAGTTATGACTGGCCACTATATCAAGCAGAGTTTTGACATCCTTCATGTTGTTTTCCTTTAGCTTATTGTGACCTTTTGGTAAACTGTTCTTTTGGTTCTGCTTACCACACTTTGAATCAGTTATACAAATCTTTTCGTTTCTAAATTCTTCATATACATCATTAGATGTATATGTATATTAGTATATTATATATTATTAGTAGTATATTATTACATATAATATAATATAATAATATATTATTAGTATATTATATATTAGTATATACATAGCACAGAAATATTCTATTACTTTCAAATATTGTATTTTGTTAGTCATTTCCCAACAACGGGGCACCCACTTTCCTTCCTGCTCTTTGTTACCACAAAAGGACTGCTAAAGTGGGGTAAAAAAGGTATAACTGAAATGATTGAACAATAAAAATACATATTTTGGTGAAAAAATCTTATCTTCTCAGGAATCAATAGTCAAAGGACATGACACCATTAGGTACTGTGAG
Source organism: Potorous gilbertii (assembly GCA_028658325.1). NCBI lineage: Eukaryota > Metazoa > Chordata > Mammalia > Diprotodontia > Potoroidae > Potorous > Potorous gilbertii. The sequence goes on along the minus strand of CM053769.1, from coordinate 694,868,498 downwards.
AATTGTTTAAACCCTTCCTTTAGGATTTCACGATACCTGGTATCTTCATCTATTTTTAGGGGCAGGAGGGTAGCTAGGTGCTACAGTCAGAGCACTGGATTTGGTGTGAGGCAGTTCTGAGTTCGAATCCTGCCTCAGGCACATACTAGCTGCGGAGCCTTGGGCAAGGTGTTTAACCTCTTTTGACTTCAGTTTCCTCATCTGTAAAATTATGGGGTTGGATTTGATGGCCTTTAGTATCTTTTCCAACCAAATATAGGATGTTATTATACTAATATCCTATGAAAAGAATCAATTTAAGCCAAGGAAGCTAGTGAAAAAGGATGAATTCTACATTGCCTTTGACAGTTCAGATCTGCAGAAGTAACTACCGAGATAACTTTAACTTGGGGGAGACATTTGTCTGTCTTCCTTCATCTTTTGACAAATAAAATGCTCCTAAAAAGAAAGTTCAGGGTTTTCTTGATCTATTCTTTTGAAATAGGTCTTTTTGAAGTTTATTCAAGGATTCCTTTGATCACTGTCACCTCAAGAAGCCTTCAGATCCCTAAATATTTTGAAACAATCCTCTTATCCTGAGATGTCAATGCTTAGTTCATTCAACTTCAGTACAACCCTAGGAGAGCCTAAGTTTAATTTTTATAGTTATTATATCATTATAATATTTTATATAATATTATATTAATAACATATTGTTATATTAATATAAATTAATATTTTAACAATTATTTCCTATAAATCAATATAGTATGAAAGATATATAATAATGTAATTAATAATATAATGATAATTATTTCCTCCATTTTAGAGATAGAAAAAACTGAAGTTGGAACTTCGTAATAAAGTTCTCCACTCTGGAGAGCATCAAGAGGAAGACAGACAGGACAGTGAAGAGCCTTGTGTCCACGTCACTGGACATGGCTGAAGGGACTAGAGATTTGAAGGCCTGGAGAAAGGAAGGCTCAAGAGGGACACAAAAGCTTTTTCCCCATGTTTGAAGGTCTCTCATAGGGAAGAAGGACTACTGAGTCAACCAAAACCAAGTACTGTGCTAAACGCGGGGAAAATAAATATACATAGAAAGAGCCCTAGCGATGAAGGAACTTATAGACAATACATAAAGGGAGGCTGAAAAGCTAGGGATAGAGGGGAAGGAGAATGTACATACATGTGGGCATGATGGAGAAAGTTTGGAGAGCCAAGAATGTCTAGAGAAGAAAGAATTCATGACCGGCCAGGGACCATTCCTCAAAATGGAGGTTCTGGGAGGAGTCAAGGAATGAGAGGAAGGGGACAAAGAAGAAGAATTTCCTTCCGGTGTGAGAAGGCTGTGGTGGCGTGATAGAGAAAGTTCAGAGACTCAAGAGTGGACCCTGGAGAGGAAGGATTAGCCTTCTCTTTGCCCCCACAAAAGGCAAAACTAGGCAGGGTGAGAAGTAGCGGTCAAATTTAGACTTGTCAGGAGAAAACATTTTTCTTTTTTTTTCCTGCTTATTTTATTACTTTATTTTTCCCCACTTACAGGTAAAAACAATTTTTAACATTCATTTTTAAAACTTCAAGTTCCAAATTCCTTCCCTTCCTCCCTCTCCACTCCACCCTCATTGAGAAGACAAGCAGTTGAATATAGGTTATACATGTGTAGTCATGCAAACATTTCCATGTTAGTCATGTTGTGAAAGAAAACATAGACAAAAAAACCTTCAAGAAAAATAAAGAAAGTTTAAAAAGTAAACTTCTATCTGTATTCAGACGCTATCAGTTCTTTCTCTGGGGATGGATAGCATTTTTCATCATTAATCCTTCAGCGCTGTCTTGGATCACTGTAATGCTGAGAATACTTGAGTCATTCACAGCCGATTATCACAAAATATTGCTGTTATTTTGTACATGATACATTGCACTTTGCCTCAGCTCATATGTCTTTCCAGGTTTTTCTGAGAGTATCCTGCTCATCATTTCTTATAGTACAACAGTACTCCATCATAATTACATGCCACAATTTGTTCAGCCATTCCCCAATTGATGAGCATCCTCTCATTTTCCAATTATTTGCCCCCAGAAAAGAGCTGCTATGAATATTTTTGTATATATAAGTCCTTTTCCTTTTTGTTTCTGCTATCTTTTGGGATGCAGAACTAGTAGTGGTATTGCTAGATCAAAGGGTATGCATAGTGCCAAATTGCTCTACAGAATGGTTGAATCCATTCACAACTCCACCAACAATATATCAGTGTGTCATTTTTTTCCCCACATTCCCTCTAATATTTGTCATTTTCCTTTTCTCTTCTATTAACTAATCCAATAGAATTGCTTTAATTTGTCTTTCTCCAATCAACAATGAGTTAGAACATTTTTTTGTATGGCTATAGATAGTTTTGATCACTTCATTTGAAAACTTAATATCTTTTGATCAGTTGGGGAATGGTTCTTATTTTTATAAATTTGACTCAGTTCTGTATGTGTTTAAGAAATGAGAGAAACTTTGCAGAGAAACTTGCTTTAAAAATTTTTTCACAGTTACTATTGCTAGCTGCATTTCCCCCATTCTGCCACTCCCATTTACTCTTTTCTCTCTGTTCTTTCACCCTGTTCCTCATCAAAAGTGTTTTACTTCTGACTGTCCTCTCCCCTAATCTGCCCTCCCTCCTATCAACTGCCACCCCTTTGCTTATCCTCTTTTCCTCCTACTTTCCTCTAGAGTGAGAAGTTTCTATACCCAACTGACTGTGGCTGTTATTCCCTCTTTGAGCCAATTCTGATGAGAGGAAAGTTCACTCACTGTTCTCCACTTCCCACTCGTTCCTCTCCATTGTAAAAGCTTTTTCTTAACTCTTTTATGTGAGATGATTTTCCCTTTCTACCACTCCCTTTCCTTTTCTCCCAGTGCATTTTTCTCTCATTCCTGAATTTTGTTTTTTTAGATATTGTCCCTTCGTATTCAACCATCTTACTATGTAGAAATGTAAACAATTTAACTTTATTAAGTTCATTATGATTTCCCTTTCCTCTTTATCTTTTTATGCTTCTCTTGAGGCTTGTATTTGAAAGTTGGTTTTTCTATTCAGCTCTGGTCTTTTCATCAAGAATGCATGAAAGTCCTCTATTTCATTGAATGTTAATTTTTCCCTTGATGTACTATACTCAGTTTTCTTGGGTAGGTGATTCTTGGTTGTAATCCTAGCTCCTTTGCCCTATGGAATAACATATTCCAAGTCTTCCAGTCCTTTAATGCCGAAGTTGCTATTTTTTCCTGTTATCCTGTCTGTGGCTCCAAGACACTTTAATTGTTTCTTTCTGGCTACTTGCCTTATTTTCTTCTTAACCTGGGAGCTCTGGAATTTGGCCACAATTCTCTGAGAGAATTCATTTTGAGATCTCTTTTTGGAGGTAGTCAGTGGATTCTTTCCATTTCCATTTAACTCCTTGGTTCTAGAATATCAGGCAGTTTTTCTTGATAATTTCTTGAAAGATGATGCCTAGGGACTTTTTTTTTGATTGTGGCTTTCAGGTAGTTCAAAGATTTTTAAATTATGTTTTTCCAATGAGATATTTCCCATTGTCTTCTTTTTTTTATTCTTTTGGTTTTCTTTCATTGTTTCTTGATTTGTCATCATCATTAGCTTCTATTTGCTCAATTTTTTTAAGGAATTATTTTTTTCATTGAGCTTTTGAACTCTCTTTTCTATTTGACCAATTCCACTTTTTAAGGAATTTTTTTTCTTCATTGAATTTTTGTCCCTATCTTTCCATTTGACCAATTCTTCTTTTTAAGACATTCTTCTCCTCATTGGCTTTTTGTACCTTGTTTGCCATTTGGTTTACTCTGCTTTCTAAGGAGTTATTTTCTTCAGTATTTTTTGTGTCTCCTTTACTAAGCTGTTGACTCATTTTTCATGATTTTCTTACATCACTCTCATTGATCTTCCCAATTTTTCCTCTAACTCTCTTGCTTGATTTCCAAAATCCTTTTTGAGCTTGTCCATGACCTGAAACTAATTCATTTTTTCTTGGGGGCTTTGGATGAAGGAACTTTGACTTTGTCGTCTTCTGAGTGTGTGTTTTGATCTTCCTTGTCATCACAGTAACTTTCTGTGGTCAGAGTTTTTTTCTGTTGTTTGCTCATTTTCACAGCCTAATTCTTGACTTTTAACTCTTTATTAAAGTAAGGCTCTGTTTACAGGGTGGAGGGCACACTATCGCAAACTTCAGGGCTTTGGTGCAGCTATTTTCAGAGATATTTCTAGGGATCTGTAAGTTTTCAGTTCTTTCAAGGTGGTATGATCTAAGGAGATATGTACTTATGTGTCTCTGTGCTCTGATCTGTGCATGATCACAAGCTCTCTTTTCCCCCCTGTAGCTGTGATGAGGGTCCCTGCTCCACTGTGGCTGCAAGCACTGGTGTGCTAGTGCTCCTCCTAGCCCTAGGACTGTCATCTAGGACTGTGACCCATATCTGAGTGTGGGCAAAACAGCAGAGTCCTGCCTCAGTGGTAGCAAAGAGACCCCTGGAATCTGCTTCTGACCAGTTGTTTGACCCCTTTATCATCTGTGGGCTGAGAGTTTCAGAAATAGCTGCTGTCACTAAGTCCTTATGCTCACTGCTCAAGTTATTCTATCACATTTCCTTCAAATTACTTTTTAACCCAGTCACTCAAAATAGTAAATGCTCTTTACAAAATGGATACTAAATGTTTGGATAGGGTGGTTTCAGTTGCTAGCCTGAGGCTTTCAAGCTTTCTTCAGCATGTGAAGGTCAGGTCCTATTCATTTCCGAGTATTTTCCCCCTAGCTGACAGCAAGGTCAGTCTATATGATAAATGCTTTATTACTATCAAAAGCACTTTGGGCATTTAGGAATACAGTAATCTGTGTCCCTCACTGATATAGGTCTATAAGAGTTTTTAATCTTTTCCTTAATGAAGCTAAAATGAAAATGTGTCATAGTCGAAGACAAACAGGTGAAAGCATTTAAATTACTTGGTGCCAATGGAAGCCAACTTTCCACAGTTGTTCCAGGGAATGTCTTGGCTCATTTGCTCTTCACCGAGAGGTAATTCATTACCCCAATTGTAACTAGCCTGCTTGAGTGCTCATTATCTCATATCCCCCGTTTCCCAATCAATCACCTCTCTGGTTGTCATTCCAAAGCCTATTCTACTTAAATGTCAGCTAAAGTTGGAATTTGCTTAAAAAGCTGGGGTCTCATTATCTTTAGTTCCATGTTAACCTTGTCTCATCAATTTTTCAGAAATCATTAAGGTAACTGAGGATTTTCTAATAATGTCAGAGTCAGGGCTTATACTGCTTTCAGATGAGAGTTCTCTTTTAACACCGATCTCTGGGTAAAAATGAAGATGCTGCAAATTGCTCTCAGACATCTAGAAATATAGGGTCTTATTTTTAGATTTCTAAGCAACTTCATAAGTCTATATAATTTTCCCAAATGAGATGACATTTCAAAAAGCTGGAATTCTCTAAAAGAGAGTAGGAAGGATTTATCAGAGAAGAAGGGACTCCAACATGGTAACTTAGTCAGATAGCTTGATTCTATCTCCATCAGGCTTGGTGGTGGTGGCTGGCTTGTTAGCTTTTTTTTTTTAGGTTCACAGAAATTCTTTACACCTTCTTCTATAAACTTGGTCAAGGGGAACACATCATCATTTATCTGTTTGGGAAAATGTCACCATGCTCATTAGCACAATGTTTGTCTTCCCTAGTTGTTTGGAAATTTTTCAAGGAAAGATCATTTGCAAGGATAACCTAGTCCCTTCTTTACCTCTCTCTACCTCTAAATACATCCACACCTTCCTCCCAAGACTCTGGGAGAGGGGAAACCAAACCTTCTGGCCTGACAGTATGGAAAGATTCCTGAATTTTGAGTTATGGGACCTGAATTTAAATCTCAGTTCTGCTACCTATTATCTAGGTAGCCTTGAACCAGTCTGCTTCATCCTTACCTGTTGCCAGTCCAGACATTAGGGTCTCTGGCTGTTGCTCTGGATACTTCTCCCATCCCAGGGAACAGACCCCCTTGCCTCATCTCCATTTTATCCTCACACCAATGTGAAAAGAGATTCCAGTTAACCCTATACATGGAAAGAGATGCCCTTGGTTTGTGAGCTACACATCTCTTCCTTCAATTAGTCCAAATCCTGTTAGGTGGCTCTTTCCAAAACACAACGTTCCCTACACTAATCTCTAGCATCATAAGCTACCATATGCTCAGAGAACACTTTGATGGCTAGAGTTGAGCAATTCTATTGGTAGGAATGTCTCGGCTTATTTCTGATTTGGGAGTCAGTTTCTTCTTTAGAAATTTTTGCAGCTCTCCTTTGAGAAATTTTTGAGCTCTCCTTGTTTGGAAGCTTTTTCATAAAGGAGTCTTCTAGAGTTCTAATTGTACAACTTTGAGTAAAATCAGCTGGATGGTCACTTTACAGTGACCAGTTTACTCCTTAAGAGTGTGTGGCATCTTCAGCCTGTGGGACCATCTCATGGCAGGTGTTTTGAGCTATTTACTCCTATACCACAACCAGATCAGATCTTACCATGTTCCGTTTCCCCAACTTTCCCTAGCTCTATCAGGTTGAGTCTCCTACCAGCAGCTAACTACTTCTCTGCTGGGGATTCCAGGAGTATTCTTGAAGGGCTGGGTTCATCCTCCTGTACTGTCACTCATGAGACTACATCATGAGACTTCTGTAGCCATCCAGATTTATTAGCTTTTGAAAAGGGGTATCTATGTTTTGTACCCACTATGAGAACAGTGGGTACAAAAACATACCCCCCCAAAAGACTGATAGATGTTTTCCTACAAGTAGATAATGAATCCTTTTCTCACTTGCCGGAGTCCTCATGATATTTCCCTGAGGGGTGTGTGGCTCTAATTTCTCTAATGACATACTCAGTGGGGCAGAGGGTATGCACAAACTCCCTCTGGAGTTATTCCTGCCCCACTCCTTTGCTTTTTATAGAGATCTGGCTTCTCCACACACTCCCAAAGCTTAAATGACTGCTGCTGGAATCCTGTGAGATCCTCCGTTCCGTTGTTCACTCCAATAGATGCACAACCCTACCCAAAAGGCTGATCCGGCCAGTGGTGTGGATCAAAGGTGATCCTTGCCTCCTCATCTTATTCAATTCTTCTTCATGTTCTCCCATCAGCCTCCTATAAAGGCACACATCTCTCTTCTTTGTGTCTTATTTGAAATTGATAATCACAGGGTCATTGAACAAAGTAATCTCTAAGCTTCTATCTATCAAATGATCTGCCAGCATTTCAACATACATGTAACTTGTTAGAGGGTGAATTTTGTTCAACCAAACCTAACTTTTTTTAAATCAACAAATAAAAGTGGGATCTTATATTCTCTAAACCTTTCAGTCAATTGCACCACTATGAAAATGCGATTTCCTATAGAAAATTGTCTTTAAAAGGCTTGTCCATTCCTATCTAATATTTTAATTGAAAATAATCTGGATGTCCATAGAGTACATTCTCAAATGCCCCATAAAATGTTGTATCTTATTCCCTTTGGGTTTATGATGAAGCCAAGTCTGCCAGCTCCCTAATTTGTGTCTATAGCTAGCCTTCCCCATAGCTTCAATTTCTTTACATGTTTTTATGTCACTCATAGCATAGAAAGGAAGTTTAAGAAGTGACTTATTTTCTCTGGGAGCATATCAGTTCACTGGTCAACAGGCAAAAATCACAAACCTATAGGAACCACAGTGAAATTACTATTAATATAATAATCCCAATTGTGGCCACCTGCTTTTTTACCACTCCTGCAGAGCAAGGGAAAGAAGGCAGAGAATTGAAGACTATTTTATATCTGTTTCTTATTCACAGCGACCAAAGAATTAATCTCTTAGTGACTCCCTAGGTGGTGCTGATCTCTCTGGCCTTCTGTTTCCCAAAAATGAGGGGGTTGGACTCTCTGCCAACTTTAGCTGTGCGATCCTCTGACTGTCCTAACCAGGCTGCTCCTGGGACAGCAGACACTGTGTGACCCTGAGACCATACACCAAATCTTTATAGCTTGGTGAAGTCCTCGGAGTGTGTATTCTTTAGACATAGCTTTCGAAATCCTGGGTTGACCTTTTGGCTGTGATAAGGCATCAGAGTAGACCTTTTAGAGGAATTTGGATGTCAGTATGTCTAGAAATAGACATCACATCCTTTTCCACAAAATTGGATCATTCTTCTCATTTCCCCATTGCTGTCAATGACACTTTATTCTCTCAGTGATGCTGGCTCAAAGCTCACTTTTCACTGATCTCCCTTCCTCATCCCCTAAGTTCAGGAAATCACTAATCTTGTTTGGAAATGTCTCACTCATCCGTCCCTGACTGTCTATCCCTATTGCCACAGTCTTAGTCTGTCAACCCTCATGGCCTTACTGCACAACTGTTGCACTAGCCTCTTGGCTAACCTTCTAGTTTCTACTTTCTCTCTATAACCATATTCCTAAAGCAACACTTTCTTGTCTCTCTCCAAAAATATTAAGTGATTAACTCCACATTGCTTAAAGATAAAACATAAATTCCTCCGTGTGACATCCTAGACCATAATCTGGGCTCATTCTATCTCTCAGGTCTCATATTCGACTACTTGCTCTTCATGGGCCAATTATCTATTTCTGCCTCCATTCCATGGTTAATCCAGCCTCTTTCCTCACATTATTCTGCTTTTGCAATTTCAATCAATTTCTTGTATATTCTGCCTCAATCAAATCCAGGCTACTTAAGGATAACCTTTCTGTAATTTTTGGAGACAATGACTTGACCCTAAATTCTTTCCATAAACTCTTCCAATTCTGAAAACAAAAAGCCACATTACAAAGCCACTGTTTGATGCTTCTTTGTCAACATGTGGTTGGTTGACTTCATGTAGATGTCACCCATGGAGCATCTTTTGATTCCAGTCTTAGATCTTAGTCATTTCATTGGTTCCCTTTTGGTTCTATTTGACAAAGACCAGAAATGCGGAACCTGAGGTTTCAAGGTCACACATAGCTCTCTAGGTCCTCAAGTGTGGACCTTTGACAGAATCCAAACTTCACAGAACAAATCATCAAAAGGCTGCCCTTGAGGACCTAGAGGGCTACGTATGACCTTGAGACCTCAGGTTCCCCACCCCGGATGCCTTATATGGGCCTTTATTTTTGCTTTGTGAAAAGTCTACTTGTTCCAAAGGAATTTCTGTAAATGTTTCACATGTTTATCATGTACTCTAATAACATGTACTCTTCCTCCTTTTTAACAGGAAGCATTAATTTTTCTCACAGCTTCCTTTAGGGGCTGTGCTAAAATGAGGTTTCTTAAAGAAATGGATGTTTGGGGAGTTTTTGTTAAGATACCTTCTTGATCCATTGTCCTTGATTTTACTGTGACAAAAGTGTATATGAGGAAAGGCTCTCATTGCTCTAAACGTGTTGTTATCCTTGTCATTAATGTTTAGTCCTCCAAATATTGCTCTCAGGCCTGTCACTGCTAGTACAGGGTTGGCCAGATAACGAGTACTCAAAAAATACTTGTTTAATTATAAAAGATTATAAACCTTGGCCTATGGGCCAGGTCCCTAACAAGAATCAGATGACTTGTCTAAAAGACAACTAATGAATTTTACCACTTTCCTACGTGCAAATTTTCCCTTGGTGTCCTTTGAATCTGTAGTCTGGTTAGAACTCTTGAGTTTATTTGCAGTCAGCAGGTGAATGAGCTCTCTTAGATTCAAGTCAGTCAATGAGTCAATCAATTTATTGAGTAAGAATTTATGAAGGGCCAGTCATATGCCAGGCATTGTGCTAAGTTCTAGCGATACAAAGAATGGCAAAACAAACACACAAAAAAACAGATCTTGTCCTTGAGGAACTCACAACCTAATGGGGGAAAAACATGCAAACAACGAAGTACAAACCAGCTACATACAGGCTACTGTAGAGATATCCAGCAGATGAAAGACACCAGAGTTAAGAGAGACTGGGACAGACTTCCTATAGAAGACAGGATTTTGGCAGATACTTGAAAGAATCCAGGGAAGCTAAGACATGAAGGGAGAGAATTTCATGCTTCATGCTAAAGGTAGCGAGGCAAGGAGAGGGGAACACTGTTGCTCTCCATTTCATGTGACTGGCAGGTCAGCAAGTAGTGTATTGGGTTGATTACAAAGTTTCTAAATGGTGCTTTGAGATCCTCTGACGAATGCTATGTTCTAAATATCAAGTACTGTACTAGTGTTTAGTGAGAGCAAAGTCCCTTTGCTCTCTCACTGAACTAGACATATGGGACAAAAGGAAACTTTCCTACTGAGTATTTTGCAGTACCAGGGCTGAATCAACTCGCTGAAGTCAACTCCACTTTGCTTAAAGATTTCCATGGTTTCCCTTATATTAAAGTATTTGCCTCTTCATGCTCTCTTAAAGCTCAATCCGCTGGTTTTTTCCTTCAAGTTTTATTCAGCATACAAATTATCTGAAATATATTTTGCTTTGATGGAGGGGGTGGGTGCAGATATTAGTGAAATTTAAAGCATAGCCAGGCTTCTCATTAGCAGCCAGAAACATGGAAATAAATCTCAGCTAATTCTAAAAGCAAATCTTAATCTCTGCTCACTACTTCCATAACTTTGTCGCAGTGATTCCTCCCATAGGAGAACAGAGATAATCCTCAAATAACAAGAAAGGTGGAAAGTGCAGCAGATTTAACAGGCAAGCTGAAGGGTGGGTGAACCACAGACCACAAATGGAGGTGATAATGGATTGTTCTTTGTATGAACAGATGCAACCACATGCTTTGAGTTTTTCCTTGAGGTGATAATAGATTTGCACTGATCTATCCACACTCCCTGGCTTGTCCCCCTTGCAGTCAACAGTACCCATCTATAAGATAATGGCTGGCATTAGAGGAGCAGCCCATGGCAGCCTGGTACAGTATGAAACAACTGACCAACTCAGATTTTGAAGCCCCAGATTTAGCCTCAGCACCATGCTTCACCCAACTTCAGGCACATAGGAGGCATCTGAGCAGTCACTGGTTCAAATGCAGACTTCTTTCAGATACCCCAAAGAAATAGCAGAACAGAAGTCATGTCATGTACAGTACTTAACAGAAAGCTTAATGATGATGTTGTAGTGAAGTAGGACTTTCCTGTCATACACAGAATTTAATCACTGGCAATAGAGGAAGTGAGAGCCATTATGAATACAAAACCTTTCCTTCCCTCAAGGCTTCTTTCATTACTCTCTCCTCCGTGAAGCCTTCTTTGATTCTCTGAATAGAGGTATTGATATCAACCAATAACCAATCAATAACTATATTTTAAGCACTACTACGTGACAGGCATTCACTAATCCCCAGGGAAACAAAAGAAGGCAAAAAAAGACAGTCTCTGGTCTCAATAAGCTCATGCTAAGTAAATTTTGGTCTCATGATACACTCAGGAGGTATCAGGAAAATGAGACTCTTACATTGTCTTGATGTAGGTTAAAAAAGACATCTATTAGATGTTATGAAAATTGTACTTTTTAAAATTCTGGGGTGACTGGAATGTGGGCAGAATTGATTAGTCTGGCATATCTGTGGTCTTAAAGAAAAGGTCTAGGAGTCAAAGAAGCAAGCATGCATTTATTAGGCACCTACTCCACTCAGGCATTTCACTAAAGTTCACTAAAGACTGAGAACTGTGATTTCATTGGTATAGGGAACTCTCAGAGGCAAAGAGCCTCCCTCTTACCATGCGGGTTGGTAACATGTCTAGGCTTACATAGTTATCCAGAGTGCTGTCATATGACTAGCATGCATGTAAGTCGAGACTTGAATATGAGCCTTCCTGTCTCCAAGGCCAGCATTCTATTCACTATGCCTCACTAGTGGGCATTGTATTATGTGCCAGGGATACAAAAACAAGGACCTGCCCTCAGGAGCTATGATATCTATGATAGATATGCTAGATATCTATGCTAGATAGATAGATGATAGATAGAGATACACACATATATACACACAGAGAGAGATAAAGTGTGTATAAAAGAGGTACAAAGCAACATTGGAGGGCGTGGCACTAAGAGTTGGGTGTGGGGAAGCTGTGGTGTGGGACCCTTTCCAAGCTTAGCACCTAAACAAATAAACCCATTGCCTCAATTTGAGGAAACTGTTCATGGAAACAGGTGTGGAAGGAGGGCCTTGGCTTCATGCCATGTTTCCCTTAGCGAGTGAATTCATTTCATGGCCAATATTTTAATAGCTCTTCTATTTTCTGCTCAACTGGAAAAACAACAATATCCTCACTAGTTGAGTAGGTTGAGGACCCCTCCCTCCCACTGCCTCTCCTCCCAGAGAGCATCAAGTAAATTTGCAGAAGTGAGGGCCACTTAGAAAGCAAGCTTGGAGAGGGAGAATAAAGATCCCACGTTCTGGAAGGAAACATGGTGGGGCAGTGGCAACAGTGCTATCTGGAGTCAGAAGACCTGGGTCCAAATCCTGACTCTAATATTTGACTTCACCTGTCTGACCATGAGCAGGTCACTTTATGTTTTATTGGCTGTAGTTTCTTCATTTGTAAAATGAAGGGCTTGGGAACAACAGATAAAATAACAGCTGTGTTACAAAGACAACTTTGAAGACTTCACTGATCAAAGCAAGAGTCCACCGTAATTCCAGAGGGCGATGATGCAGCATGCTGACTGTGGCAGCCAGGTGGCACAGTGGATAGCACGTGGCCTGGAGTCTGGAAGGCCTGAATTCAAATCAGAATCCAGATACTTCCTAGTTGGATGACCCTGGGCAAGGCACTTATAATTCTGCCTCCATTTCCTCAACTGTAAAATGGGGAGCATATTTGCACATGCTTTTCAGTGTTGGTGTGCGAATCAAATGAACTAATATTTATATAGCTCTTAACACAGTGTCTGGCAGTCAGTAGGTGCTTAATAATTGTTTGTTGCCTTCACCTTCCCCATCACCTGACGGAGAAGTGATAGATTCAAAGGCAGAATGAAATAGATCTTTTTTGAACGTAGTTAATGCTAGAATTTATGTTGCTTAACTCTGTATGCTTATTAAAGGATTTTGTTTCTCTTTTCTTTGTTTTTCCCTAATGGGAGGGGAAGTGGAAGGGAGATAAAATAAATTTTTATTATTGAAAATAGGATCAAATTCAAATTCTTTGAGGGAGTTGAATGACATGACCTCCAAGATCATTTCCAGCTCTAAATCTATGATCCAATGAATTTTAGATAGAAGACAACCCTGGAAACTGGGTGAGTCAAGACCATAATGCAGAGAATGAAATACTCTTTCATTGAATTTCATATTATTGAGCCAAGTCCATAGCCATGGACTTCCTTGTGTCCCCATGAGCAAGTCACCATTCCAAAGACGGAGAAAATAAGAGCATTGTAGGGAAAGGTCTATGCGTACCAACGGCTGAGAAGCTTTTCTATCAATAACTATGAGTGGCTTGACTCCTTCCTTCTTCTCCATACATCATTTTCCTCTGGTGGGGGTGAGAAATGGGTGGAGATTCTGTTAATTGATGAAGGTTTTTTTCTCTTTTTTAACAAAATATTATTATAAACCGTAACTGCTATCCATGTATACATATTTTCCCTTTATGAGGCTATGAATCACGGAGTCATAGACCATTAGAAATGGAAAGTTCTGGGGGGGCGGAGCCAAGATGGCGGAGTAGAAAGACTCACCTATGCTAGGTCCGAACCCACAGCCCATAGATGTCCTGTAAAAAGAACTCCTGACAAATTCTGGA
>CM053769.1:694787379-694854227 GCA_028658325.1 Potorous gilbertii | reverse complement strand
ACAAAAAAAAAAAAAAAAAAAAAAAAAAAAGAAATGGAAAGTTCTCTGGAGAAAAGAAAACCTAAGAGAACCTGATAACAGTCTTTAAGTATTTCAAGGGCTGTCATCTGGAAGAGGGATTACACTTGTTTTACTTGTACCCAGAGGGCAAAACTAAGAAGAGTGGGTGGAAGTCGAGCAGAGACAGATTTTGCTTAAGGAAGGGAACATCTTCCTGGCAATTGGAGTTATTCCAAAGTTGGAATGGACTGACTAGCAGGGTAGTAAATATCCTATCACTCTAGGTCAAAGGTGAGGAACCTGAGGCCTCAAGGCTGCATGGGTTCAGTCAAAGGGCCACACTTGAGGACCTGTAGGGCCACATGTGATCTGGATGCCTCAGGTTCCTCGCCCCTGCTCCAGGCCTCAAGTGACCACTTGTTGGGGGTAAGGTAGAAGACCTCCTGCTTAAGTGTAGATAGAGACAAATGATCTCTGAGGTCCTGAGAGTCTATAATCCTACAAAATCATCTAGTACAAACCCCTTATTTTACAGAGGAAGACATCTCAACTCAGAATGATGAAATGACTCACCCATTTATAACTTATTTAAATGGCAGAGTTTGTGACTGGAACTCAGGACTCCTGGTTCCCAGAGCAGAGTTCTTTCCTCTGTGCTGTACTACCAATAATCCTGTCTGACAAGCCAGACTGGAGCTCTTGGCTTATGTCTTTGTGCATGGATGTCCAGGTCTGTGATTGTACTGGTGCAGGAAACTCCCAGTGCAAAGGGCAAAATAATTCTCTGACCAATATCGATTGTACAACCTTGAGAAATGAATACTCCTAGTGATTTTCCAAGACTGAAAGGGTCAGTTCAGGGGCTAACAGCCAGTATACATATGCAAGAGATCTGACTTGAATCCAAGTTTTCCTGATTCTGAGGGTGGCTCTTTATCCATTTTGCTATGGGGCACTATATTTAACTACACAAATATATTCATATTTATGTAGTAGATAGATAGATGGATGGAAGGATAGATATGTGTTTACAATGCATATATACATACAGCCATGTGTATATAAACACAGATGTGTAGCTATTAACTTTATATTAATGATACATATATATGTACTTATTAGTATGTAAATTCATTGGGCTTAAGGATGGTTTCATTCTTTGTACTTGAATCCTTAGTGCTTAGCACAATGCCAGGCGTATAGGAGGCAATCTGTATATGCTGATTGATTGGTTGATATTACCCTTAAAAAAGACACAAAGTAATCAGTCCAATCTGGAACTGATTTTATGCCTTACTAAAGCTACTCACATTAGAACATCCAAATATATGCCAGGCCAGAGAAGAACTTAGTTGGGATTTTATTCAGTCTGTGTCTCTATTAGGGACCTTCTTGGGGCAGTCTGTGGCAGCTGGGCAGAACAGGGGGCCTTTCCTGGCACTCCCCTCATTGCTGGCAAGCCCGTGAGCATCCAGGGCCACTAACACAGCTCCACCCCACAAGCTGGGTGACCCTGGAAGACTGATGAGGATACAATTATCCAGTCTCATTTTACCTTGGTTACAGACAGATGCGTTGTCTGAACCTACTGATCCTAAACCATGTTTTGTATTTAGCAATTTCTCTCATAAATCACAATAAGAAGAAAAAAGAAAGAAAGAAAACATGTCTGGAATCCATAGCCATTTAAATTATAGCTCTGTCTGGAATGTGTCATGGGTCAGCAGGCAATGGGGGAGGGTTGTGGAAGTCATCAATGGTTTCTGTCACCTGAGAAATCATCAGCTGTGGCCAGTGCTGTGTGTGTGTGTGTGTGTGTGTATGTGTGTGTCTTTCTCTTTCCCTAATGGATACACACACCCTTTTTAATTACAAACAGAGAATAGTGCCTACTACACACTTCACAACATCTGTTCGGGCCTTAATTAATCCAACCCTCCTACAATCACCATGGCAACAATGCTTAACAGACTTGAATGGTTCATTAGGAAGCCTTCCTCTTCATATGTGCTTCCCTTTAGAGCCATTACTAATGTTTTTCTCAATTTTTTCCAGGGTGGATATTCATGGAAACCAGAATGATTTGTGCCTCAAGAGACCAGGCGATGAGACCACCTTCCTTCACCATTACCTTAACAATGCAATTGCGATGAGACCACCTTCCTTCGCCATTACCTTAAAAATGCAATTGCACAAACTACACCAGAAATAGGGAGGCAGTTTTAATTTTGTAATAAAGGGACCTCAAATCCCCAATCAAACCCTGATGCTACCAAGAATTCCTGTACTGGGAAAGATGCTTGCCTGGGTTGCCTTGGGGTATGGCCTATTGCTGCTGAAAAGTAGAGAGCAAAACTTTAGTGTTAAGGGGACTTACAAAAAGAACCTGTACCTGCTCCTGGACCTTAATGAAGCATCCATTAAGCCGTTCCACACTTACCAATTTCTCAACCAAATGGACGGAGGGCTTCCAGCAAAGCCATAGGTTCTGTTGACCAATGTGAAGTGCACAATCCGAGAGTCTATTTTTAGTCAAAGTTTTATGTGGCTGCTCTGACTAGAGCTGACTATACTGATGTTTACATTTATGAGGGTTATATGAGCTGTTTGTAAAAATAAGCATTTTACTCAGAAAAAACAATACCCCAATAACATATCATCTATGTGGATATTGGGACTGAAGGGGAGAAGAGGGCATGGAAACATGCAAAGAAAATGGAGATGGTATAATAACTGGCATTTATGTAGAACTTGAAAGTTGGGGAGGCAATCAGAATGCCAAAGAGCAGACCAAGAAAGGAGAAGCAAAGGTGTCTTGATAATCGTTAAGGTACTATTCAATGTAAGGGAGAGTTACTACAGGAGAAAATTCACACAAATTTTAGACCTTTTCCCATATAATGGGACAGACTAGAGATAAGGAAGCCCCCAAACCAGCTCCAAGCATGGTAAACGTTTCACCAACCTTGCTTAGAGAGGCTAATTCAGATGATCCTGGAGCAGGATGTGATGGGTACTTGGATCTTCTGGGGTACTAATCTGACTAGCACTCTAAGTGAGGAGTCTGATTCAGTTTGGAGGCTATTGGGTCATTTGGGCCTTATGAACCCTGGAGCCTGGGAGTCAGTGACATCAGTGGCATGAGGTATCTAGTGCTATGTGAATGCGGTCTAATTTCCTCATCCTGTTTGCCAGTGATATCACTCCCGATTCATTTGTCCCTGAGCAAGTATCTGTCAGGAAATTTCAAAACAGCTTGTGATAGCTAAATCTTATGACTTAATGGACTTCAAAGCATCTGATTGGTATCTAAACAACTAGGTATTAATTACGATGTGTTATAAGCTATTCATTCATGAAACTCCTACAAAGCCATTGACCCATGGCTCTCTTTCAGATTACTTCACCCAAAAGAAGGTGAAATTACCAGTTTTAAAGATTTTCTTTTCCCTCCCCACACAGAAGAAATGCAATCAAGTAGGAGAATTGAACTGGATTCTGGATCTACCTCTACCTAGTTAATCTCAGATCTCTGTTCATCCATCTGTCCATTTATCCATCCATCCATCCATCAATTTATTCACTCATTCAACAAACATTCACTAAAAACTAGGTTTTATTTTCAATTTTTGAGGGAAATACAGCAGATGAAGACCTGGAAGCTCCGTGAATTCTGTTTCCATTTGAAACACCACATCCTTGCAAAGCAGGGATTTTGACTGTTGCTCAAATTAAAAGCAAAAATCAGTGGTAGAACAGGAAACAAAAGTGGTGGTTTCCAATCAGATTCCAAAGTTGAAGAAATTATGCAGTGCTTCATAGGTCTGTCTATACCATTAGCAATTATAGTTATTTTAAAGTGGGAAAAATATTTTTCAATGGATGTATATTCTTTTTCACACTACTAAATTGTTGACATAAATGCTTTTAAAATTGTTTGGACCCAATTACTTAATCAATAGAATTTTTAGGTATGAGGGAGAGGGAAGGAGAAGCTAGAAGCTGAATGAAGAAATTATTGAGATGCTAAAGCTGACATGAACTGAGAAATTTTGTGGCTCTGCTGAGGGTGTATTAACGTCTCAGGATTCCTGCTTTTGGATTGCTCTTTGAAATGATGGAGACACATTCCTCAAATATAAAATAGTAATGCCTGACCTTGATCCAATCATTTAAGATGCTCTTAGTTCTTGATCTTTGGTTATAGACAGAGTAGTTTGTGACTTTCCTTCTAATATTCTTCCTCCTGCCCTCCTGGTTGTTCTTCACTTACCCAAGACTTAGGGTAGTCTAAGTAAGGTGTAAGGATGCGGGTTCTGGTCTTTTTGGGGGCTATTTTAATTATTGTCTCCAGTGGTTTTCCCAGTTGTGACTCCGTTTGTCCCTCCTCCATAACACCGTGAATGGAGGAAAGGCTGGGAGTTGTGAGCACTGGTTGAGAGAGAAGAGAGGAGAGGACAGTTCCCAGGCTTTTTAATCCCACTTCAAGTTCTGTGGGGCAGCATCCCATCAACTTTTGCTAAGGACAATGTTGCCTTGGGAGAGGTGAAAGGGCCATGGATTCAGTATTAGAAGACCTGTGTCCAAATTCTAAGTCTGCTACTGACTCACTGTTTAAAATTGTTAGAGTTACTTCTCCTGAGCTTCCGTTTTCTCATCAATCAATCCTAACAATCAACAAGCCTTTATTAAGGACCTACTCTTTGTGCCAGGCCCTGTGTTAAGCCTTGGAGATAAAAGGACAAAAATCAAAACCTGTGCCTGCCCCCAAGGAGATTATATTCTCTGTACAATGAGGGATTGGACCTAAATCATTAGAGTCATACTCAAATAGAAATGGATCTCTGCTATAGGTAGGCTTGATTATAGGCTACATATTGACTTAGAAATCCACAAATTGACATTATGTTGTGTTGTATTTTTATTTTACCAAACATTTCCCAATTACATTTTAATCTGATTCAGGCCACACTCTAGAACTTTTCCAGCCTTGAGTTTGACACCTCTAATGATCTCTAAGGTTGCTTCCAGCTCTAACTCAATGCCATAAGCCATTGGCTTGATGAAGAAGCCAGTGGTTCTTGGAGAGCTTATTTTAGCCTGGAGAAATTGGTTTGCTTTTCTCTGACTTTAAGTTGCAGCTTTATAGGGACCTTCCGTATGATTTCTGATCTCATTAAATGAATGGCATAAGGAAGAGGGAAGAATTTTAATTAATTCCATGCTATAGAACCACAAGCTCAGACCTCCTCTGCCCCTTGACAACTGGCAGCTTTACTGCAAGGGTTTATCTATGATTCCATTAAAATGAGAAAACTACTAAGAGTTTCCTGAGGACACGCTTTCTATTTCTAGTCAGGGCATGAGGCAGACTTGGCTACGTGGTGCAGATCTTTCTATGTCCCCCTTCTCCCTCCCATCCCTTGGTCTTCTTTGTTACAAAAGAGGAGTAGAAACTGGATCTGGCCAGGTGACAATCTAATAGAAATGACCCTCAAATTCCATAATTAAAGCTCAAACACTCCAATTGATGGTATGGCTTCCCAAGTGGAGAACTTTAAAAGTCAGTGAAGTTAAAGTTTTGTGAACTGGACAAGCAAAAATGAACCCCAGCAGGAATGGTCTACCTGTATAAAGTAGCCATTAACTTGTATAAGGATGGACACACTTGGCTGCTTTGAAATTGCTAACAGCTTTGGAGCTGTGAAGAAAGCCCAAGCCTGCACGTGGAAAGAGAGGGGGCAGGATCCTTTCATTTCACACAGGGCAGACAAAGACTTTCTGGCACACAGGAGCGGTGAAGCAGGTCAGCAAGGTTTCCAGCAAAAAGGGGTTTTTGGACATTGACTTCGATTGGCTCATTTTTCTTTCATTTTGAAGTTCTAAATTATATTGAATAATAGGAGCATTAAAATGGTAATTTGAGCTGCACAAATGATTTGGATTACAGGGCTTTTTGCCTACAAATAGAGTCGTCTGAAATAAGTGGTAGTTTAAAGGAAATGAATAGGATCGTCATTAATGCTCCTCTTGCTTTCTAGGTGGTGTATTGCTCAGTGCTGAATTTATAAATCATGAAGACCTGAGTTCAAATCAAGCCTTAGGCACTTCTTAGCTATGTGACTCTGGACAAGTCATTCATTTTCTCTGTACCGCAATTTTCCATCTTCAAATGTGGTGGTTGAACTAGATGGCCTCCAAGTTCTTTCTCACTCTAAATCTATGATCCCATGAATTCTCTATTCCCAAACTTGACCTGTAAACTCAAGAGAGACAATATTAGGCAATTCTGGATGACAGTTGCTGACAATTACCATAATACGGAGCCAGTTCTTTCGATATGACATGTTTTAAAGAAATTCTGAGGTTTGCTGTCTCCTTGCCATCCAAACATGCAGCTAATTGGAGGGCCAGTGTAAGTTTGTATAATAACTACTCTGTAATATCTCACAGCTTTATGGTACTTTGCTTTAAAACCTCTATGAGAAAGCTAGTACAAGTATTATGGCTGAGGAAAGTAAATCTCAGAGAGTTTAAGCACATATCAGAGTCTTGATACAGGCATAACTCCAAATCCAGCACTCTGTCTTTATGCCATGCTACTTCCACTGAATATATTTCCTCTATACTGTACTCCAAAGACTTTGATTAGGTTATAGTAGATGAAATGCTCAGTCACCAAATTGCTATGGTTTTCTTGTAGGGCAGCTTAAACCTGGGAGCTTTGTTACTATATATGCATATGTATGAACATCATTTATAATATACACATATATGGGTATATGTATGTGAATATTTTATATGCCTATGTATATATATATATATATATATATATATATATATATATATATCCATGTCTATATAATATGCACACATATACATACATATAAATGAAAGAAGCAATGTGGGCCGAGAAGAAAATTATCTTGCCCTCTTAGATCAGTTTTTGTGCTTGCTCAGATTCATCTACACAGTAAAAATAAAAAATTCTGGTCAGAATGGGGAGGGAAAAGGGTATGGCTCAGTGAAGACCATGTTCGAGAGCAGGGGTGGGGAACATGTGGCCCTTTAGGTCCTCAAGTGCAGTCCTTTGAGTTTGGAATCAAAGGGCCACACTTGCTGACCTACAGGGCCACATGTGGCTTCAAGGCTACAGGTTCCTCACCCCAGCTTTAGATGTATGCAGCCATTTCTGATTCATTGGAAAGCAGCCCTCAAAATCATTTCTAGTGGCATGTAGGTAGGCAATTAAGCCACTAAGGTGATTTATAATAAAAGTTTGAGGCAATGATATGTACCCTTGTAGTAAGAGGAAGTGAATTCAAAGAAGACATTTAACCTATTAAGTTTAGCCTGGGGGCATTTTTCTTTGACTGAATATGCCTGCTCATAATCCCGAATAATTAATCACCAGCTTGCCCCCTAACAGGGAGGGGCTTTCTAACCACTGCACCCTAGCAGATGAGAGCCAAGATGATGACATCGAAGGGAAGTTCAGCAACCTAAAATCATGAGAGACAATTAACAGCAAAGACACTCTCTCGCTTCCTCTCTCTCTCTCCCTCTCTCTCTCTCTCTCTCTCTCTCTCTCTCTCTCTCTATATATATATATATATATATATATATATATATATATAGATAGATATCTATAGATAGATAGGTATATAGATATAGATATCTATCTACATACCCACACACATATAGTCATAAGAGGTCATCAGGGAGCAGTACCAATTTAAACACCTCTTGGGGACAAGTCCAAAGATATGATCATAATGATGTTGAAATAAAACATTGGTGACTTTACATCATTAGTGGAATGAGTTTTCTCTCCATGTGTATGATCTGACCATGTGTTTTCTATATATACATTTTTCAAGTACAATCATAATATGTGTCTACTCCTCCACTGATCATGTGTATGCTTGTTGGAGAGCATGACCCCAAACTTAGGGAGGAAATATTCTATTGCTCCTGTTCTATCCTATTTAATGAAATATTCTTGCTTTGAATTGCTTCCTTTAGCTGACTAGTAAAAGCAAACACAATGGTGGGAACTTGCAAGCTCTGCTCTTGTGTATATGTGGATCCACTTAAAATGCCCTAAACTTATGTTAGCTTTCTAGGGGAGGCCCAAATCAGTAGAAAAGCCACATTTAAAAAATAGCAGAATATATATAGATTGGAATTCTATACAATGTAGGAATTAGAACAAATTATCCCTAAAATGTGTGATCTTCTTCCTCTATTACCTTAAAAATATATTTTCACTAAACATTAATACATGACAATATACAGAAAGAATGATAGAGTCCGTGCTCCACTTGAGTTTTCATTGTATTGGGAAGTTGATGATTTGCTGTGTCAGATTCTATCCATATAATTAAAAAAGTCATCCATGATTAACAGTAGTCCCAATAAAAAGTATTTTTAAAAAATTGGAACTTGGAAAGAAATTATATGACAAAGGACTAACTGACAACTCTCTTAATGAAAATGAAAGATTGTTATAGAGCAAAAATAAGTCAAACTTTTTTCATCACCATTGATGGTAAAAGAAGGAAGATATTAATATTATAAGAGAGAAGAATTAGGGTAGACTTGGCAGTTTTACCCTATGGTCCATGAACTTATTTTTAAATAATTTCTTAATTAAATTTCAATATAATTGGCAGTCTTGTGATTTTAGTTTATTCATTTAAAAGCAGTATTTTGAGAAAGGTTCCACAGGCCTCACAAAACTGCCAAAGGAACCCATGACCCACAAAAAGGTTAAAACCTTTGGGCTCGATGCAAGCTTCCTGTCCTGTAAAAGGTTAAGAATGTTCAAGTAGATCATGGTAATGATGGGTAGAGTATTGGAAAAACCTTCCCTGGAGATATTTAAGAATGTGACAAACATGGTTCATGGTTTGGGAGCAATTCAGCTTGCATGTGAGTGGCTTTATTGAATAATTCCCTTCTGTTCTGTAAAAAGCCTTGTTGGCTTTTCCCATGTGATTGTGATTAAATTCAAATAGTGTGGTCATAGCTATCTATCCACCCATGTATCTATCTATCTATCTATGTATATATGTATATATATGTATATATATATATGGAAAACTTAAGAAATGCAACAAAGTTCTATTATAAACTGTGTGTGGGGGTTTGTAGGTAGAGGAAATCAGAGCCTGGAGGTATTAGCTCATCAATATAAGAACTTTCCAGTGTGGAGACTCTCTTTGCTGATACAGATTGGCAACTCATTAGGAAGTTATAGGTCTAGAGAGTCATTCGGGACACTAGGAAGTGAACTGACTCAACTAATGTCACATTGCTAGCATCTTCCAGACTCCAAGAACGGCGCACAAGCCACTGTGCCATAGGAAATGACAAAAGATAGGATTTCAGAGAAACCTGATAAGACCTGTATGAACTGATACAAAGTGAAATGAGTAAAATCAGAGGGATAATTAGGACTATAACAATAGCACTGCAAAACAAACAACTTGAGTAAAAATTCTGATCACTCTAATGACCATCCACAATGATAGTGAACCAATGATGAAGAATCCTACTCATTTCTTGATAGAAGTAATAAACAAAATATGCAAAATGAGTTACACATTTTTGGACATGATCAATGTGGGAATATGTTTTGTTTGATTATGCATGTTAGTTACAAGGTTTTCCTTTTGCTTTATGGGGAGGAGGAAAGGGAGGTAGGAAAGAGAGAAAATGAATGTTAATTAAAAAAAGAATTTAAAATAAAATAAAATAATTTAAAAATAATAATTAGGCATAAACCTAAAACTTCAAGTGGAAAATCAACTTGTTTCTAGACCCCAACACCCCTCCCAATAGATATTGACATTCAAAGTCAATTAAATGTCTTGGAAAATTTGTTCTTTAACTATGAGGTTTTGAGGGTTTTTTTTTTTCATTGTGGTCTGAAACTAAATATCAGAAATTACCAAGTGGAACCAGTGAGGCATAAGATATTTATTGACACTGACAAAAAAGTATACAAATATTTCTGAAGAACAGTTGAAAATATTTCCTTGTTTATTTCTACCACACAAAGACTGATATTACATTGAAGATGGGGGGGAAAAGAGAGGATTGGCTATTTTTCCTTTCTGGAAAAGAAAGAGACATGCATTGGACTTCATAGCAATAGCAAAGTTTGTTTTTTCCCCTTTAAAACAATTGAAGGGTTTCATTTGATGAGTGGCAAATGGATGTCCATATATTCTAGGCACCACTCAAAAGGTTGTAGGCCAAGCCTCTAACAAGAATTCCACTACATGACTCATAGTTAACTGGTGAGTACCTCTGATCCCTTTGGATGGTTGTGTTGAAAGAAAATACTGAATTGTGACTTAAAGATGCATTGTAACCACTTAACCACAGTAATTCCTGTCTCAAGGATTCACTCATCCTTATGCCCTCAAGTTAGAACAGCACATGTGGGGCAGCTGAGAAAGAGACTCCCTTGTTCTCATTGCCTTCTGTAGTCACCATTTTTAGTAAATCAATGCCTCTGACTAAAAAAAAAAGTACTCTCACCAGTTTGGAACTCTTTAAAAGCAGTTTTTTTAAATTAAAGTTTTAA
The DNA here is from genome assembly GCA_028658325.1 of Potorous gilbertii. NCBI lineage: Eukaryota > Metazoa > Chordata > Mammalia > Diprotodontia > Potoroidae > Potorous > Potorous gilbertii. The sequence continues at coordinate 694,843,630 of CM053769.1, read as the reverse complement.
GAGAAATTTGGAGATTCGAGATGATGAAAATACAATTTGAATTCTTATCATGTCATTGTGATGTTTAAAATATTTCTGCTCATTTAAATTGCATTTCCCCATCAGGTATCTGTAAGGGTCTGTGATAACTTAAAGATCATTTTTTTAAAAAAAGAGGAGTGTTTTCAAAATAACTTAATTGTTATGCTCATGTCAAAAAAAAGGTCTTGCACAGAATATTAAATACAATTTTTAAAGCAGATAGATATTACAGACAGCAACTATGCATAATTGGAAAGCAAAAAATACAACTTTTTCTCCAAAGTGCTAGTGTTTTGTTTGAAACAACCATGACAAAAATCAGTGACAACACATAATCAGAGGTAAACAATGTTCTCTTCAACTCCGTCTCCATTGTCCCCATCACATAAGCTTGCAGATGGCAGGTTCAACTTAGCTTCGGGCTGAATACTTCCAGGATTTGAGTTGTATGTTTTTGAGCACTGACTTTGATTCTCCTCCAAATCTGCAACATAAAAATACATACATGTTCACAGTGTGCCTGAAATAGGAAGATGCAGCTGGGACCAGTCCAATATCCCAAATGGACCATTTCTCAAGAATCAATGCCATCTTAATTTTGCCTGTATTGTACTGAGAACTGCAAGTCTGGTGGTAGGAAAGTCATGTAGTTTATGGCCACATTAACAGATAAGTGAGGGAATGAAACTCCTCATGGACACAGAAGCCACCTGTACCCCACCTCCCACACACACACCTACCATTTCTTAATGGTTATTGGAAAGGGCTCAATAGCACAGAGCTGCACAAGTTTGTCAGACTCACCCATTGGGACAAAGGGTTCAGATCCTCATGAGCACACTACACATAAATCTCTATACTATTTTACATTTACATGGCATCTCTTTATCTGGAGATCTCAAGACAAAAATGGGATATCCTACCACAGCCCTACTGCTTTGTGACTTCTTCTTGACTTTGAGGGGTTAACAGGTATCCAGAAGGTGGAAGCAGAATAGGGCTAGAGGAGGAGGATCTTTCCATTTTCACTATTATGCGAATCATTTGAGAGTAATAGAAATCATCTAACTGCAATAGTTAAGACTCCCAGAGTAAATCATTTCTATTACCAATGATGGTGAGGCTTCCTATGGTTTCATTAGTGTATCTGTGCAGTTACCTGGCAACATCACTATACTGCTGCTTCTGTCTTTTACTGATGAAACCCAATGACATTGAATTTCGATCGGGGGTGGAAGAGGGCATAAGGAGAAGGTAGATGCAGAAAATTACTTTCTCTGCAATCTGTTTCCCTGACACTCCGATCTTCACAAGCTTTAAAGCACAATATGAATGTAAGTCATCATCACCAATGTTGCTATTACTAGCCTGGCCAACCATAACAATGAACAATTCCTTGGGAACAGCACTAGCTCACAATCCAAGCAGGGCTCTCCTGAGCTTAGGTGACCCAGGGCAAGTCATATGAATTTTTGGTGCCTCAGTTTCTTCATCAGTAAAACAGAGATTACGTTATCCACTCTCTCTCACAGAATTTTGTGAAGCTCAAATGAGTCCATATTTGTAAGTTCCACTGAGACATAACCACACAACATTTTCTCTTTGTGCTCCAACCCCTCCTTTCCCAAGCATTGATAAACCATCCAAGTAGCAAGGCTCTACAAAGTTTCTGTTATTCAGTTTAATCTCCCTCGTTATTTGAAATCAGTTTCCAGTTGGAATAGTTTGATGAATGCTTTTAAAAATAATGCAAATCTCTCATGTTGGAATGATCCTCTGATGCGACTATTGACTACTACTGAGATAGGAGCAAAGCCCAATTTGGTCAAAATATGACTTCTTCTCCCACCCATACCTCACCCTGACCCCCCTCCAGGAGGTTGCCTTTGGCTTCCTCTACCTCTTCCATTACCATCCATATCTTGGTGGCAGCAACAGGCCTGGGGGCTGGTAAGGGAAGAGCAGCTGGCCTCCTGTGAAGCAATAAACAGTCACTTGGGAAGCACATGCCAAGGGCAGGCAGGGTAATTGTTCCAGGAAAGCTAACAAACAGCCCACAGGGAGGTGGCCCTGCATCGGCGTTAGGCCATCATTGCCTCTTTAAACGCAGAATGTGCCAATGCTAGAAAGAAAAATAACCCTATTCACATAGAAATATGTGCTCAAGAAATAACGACCAGACCTCAAAATGCTGAAAATCATGTAGAAAACACCTGGTCATCTGAGGCTGAAGTTCACTGATGGAAACTACAAATGAAAGGCTGGAGAGATGCTCCCTGCCTGATATGGCTCAAGAGAAAGTCTGAAGTTAGACGACGCTAACCCTCCATTCTCCATAGAATTAAAAGATTCTCAATTTTGAGAAAGGATATAATTCTAAAATGGTCTAGTTTCTCTTCCTTCTTCAGTCATTGAGATTACGATGGCCAATTCTTTGTATTTCCCAAAGCACCTAGCAGTTGCTGAATAAATGCAAAAATAACAAACAAATAAATAAATAAATGAAAATGAATTAATATACTCTAGTTCCTAAGGTAAATACATTTGTCCTCTTTTTAACAGATGTGGTCCTGAGACACAGAAGGTACACTTTTTTAACTTCAGTTGAATGCTGTGAGGATCATTTATCTGAAAGAAATCTGAAAATATTTTCTGACTGTCTCAGAAATTGGTACAGATATTGAGTCACCAACCTCTGCTTAACAGCAGCAAAAACCATGAAACTTTCATTTCCATCTTGCAGAGACGCTACAAGCCAGCTTATATTGCTTGCTCCAAGTTCACCTTTCCGATGATTTTACAACAGACTTTCAATTTCCTCTCAATTCCTGATCGAAGAGATTTCACTTCTCATTGCCAGGATTCTTAATGAAATGACGGCCATAAATATTAAACTCCTTCAAAGTCCAAAAGGGTAAAGCTAACCTCTGCCTTTTAAAGCAGATTCTGATGGATAGAAACTTGGAGCATGATCCATGAAACCCTACACTGAGAAGGAGAAATTGATAGCTGAAGAAAGTAACTGAAAAAAGACTGCTTATAAGAACATGTGAGATAGGGGGTGGAGAAAGAAATTAGAGGACACTGCCCTGGAGGTTCCAGATTCTCAAAAGGCTCAGGCAAGTCTAGATTTTTCAAGGAGAAAGGTATTTGCAACAGGAACCAAAGCACAAAATGTGAATCACCATGTATCTCTTCCAGGAAAAAATGATGAGTTTTTACTTTGGTGAATGTTTTATATCAGTGAATGTCATTTTTGGTGAATATAATTGGTGAATTACATTTTTTTTTACACCGATGAATAAAGAAACTGTGAGAAACCTTAAAAGGAAAAAAAATCAAGAAAAGACTTGATAATCATTTGGTCCCAACGTGACCGGTGTGAGTTACAAGTACGGCCAAAAACAAATGAGTTACACTGTAATTTCAGACTGCTCCCGGTGGCTTGTTTTGATTGTATGTCACCTGGCCTGGAACTCAATTTCCTTCATTGTGGTTTCTTCTTGCTGTCTATGTGAACTGTGCAGGAAAGGTCAAACACTTTGTCTTTGAAATTAGAAACTGTTCCATGATTCCTGACTTGATGACTCTTTTTCATCCCTAAAATATCTCCAGAAAGTCAGTGTATATTTATCAAGGTCAGCCCCGTTTGTCCACACATTTTACCCAAGAGAGAATAATGATGACGCAGAATTCCAACTAAAAAAAATTAAAAACTGAAATAAAGTCATATTGATTTTTGAGACTGAAGTTCTGAAAAGGAAAATTAATCACCTAATTTCGTATATAAGCAAAACATTGCCAGGACTGACGCATATGAAAACATTTTTCTTTCATCAGAAAAAAAATTCCACTAAAGTTCTCCAATCCCTTATCATGGCATAGATATGAGTCTGAGTTCTCAAAAGCTATGACAGTTCAGCTTAAGGTTGGGCACATTTTTCCAAGCTGGAAAAGCTTTTATTGTTGCATCAGAAGCACAGTGTATCGACACCTGAGGACCAGCCCGGGTAATCACCTGTAGAATGGTGACGTTCTTGGACCATGGGATGCATGAAAGAAACAAAAATGCAAAATGGCCCCTTGTGCTTCTACAGTGACAATGGTGATGTGAGGGAAAGCAGAAAGAGAACAATAAGACTCAGTTTTTAGACCATCTTTAAACAACCATTTGACTGCTGATGTGCTAAATTTGAGTTTTATCCAATGAAGAGGATAGGGATTCTTAATCTGTTTTGTATCAGAGGTACCTTTGGAGCCTGATGTAGCTATGCATCCCTTGTCAGAATGATATTTTAATGCATAAAATAAAATATATGACATTACAAAGGAAACTGATTAGATTTAAGTAGTTATTAAAATACTTTTCAAAAAAATAAATATTTTTCAAAAAACAAATCAACTCCAGGATAAGGACCCCTAATAGGAGCACTTCATTCATATTGACTGACAACTTTATAATAAATTAAACCAGAAGATATATATTATCCAGGAGCTATCTGATCAGGCAAGAATTGCAATAGATGGAGACACCAAATGTCATGCTGCTATCTAAGAAATGTTAAAAGACCTGAAGGAGCAGGGCATGGTAGTATATGCTCATAATGCCTGTTAGTGGGTGGAAGAGGTCGGTGGTTTGCATGAACTTGGTAGTTCTGAGCTACTTTAAGGCTAAAGACAAACAGATGTCTGCACAAAGTCTGGCACCAATAAGCTCCTGGGAGATGGGAGTCACCAGGCTGCCCAGAAAGGGTTGAAGCAGCCCAGGTCAGAAATGGAGCCGGTCAAAATTTCTCTGCCCATCAGCAATGGGGATAGACTCATGAATAGCTGTTGCAGTTCTAGCCTGGGAGAGATGGAGTGAGTCAGACTCAAAAAAGCAAACAACACCACCACCATCGAAGAAGGGCTTTCAAAGCACTGGGTAGGCTAGTCATTCTATGGAGGATTTATGGGAGGGTTACAGATAAAGTAACGTAAGATGAGAAGGCAAGGCTGGGTTATAATCTTCCCTGTTAGAAGATACACTGACATGGATGAGATCATAAATTCATTTAAGTATGGGTAAGTAAAGAGCTATCCCTCTATTGAAGCATCAGACGCATCATGGTGGTGTGAAGTCAACCCTCGGTTACCCAAAGTCCTATTTTGGAAGGTCTGACAGGCCCCACCAAGTTGGGAAAGGCCAGTTTGAGCATAAGCTGAATTTTTGTCTGTGTAGCTAAATTCAAAGTGTCCCATCATCCACCTGCCGGATTATCATCAGGTTCAGTGACAGTAGAATCTGAAGACTATCTATTCAGTCATAAGGGGATGCGGTATAGTCTGGATTGGAAGAGAGTCCAATAACATAACAGATTCTTGAAGTATTAAAGGCAACAGCTATCAGTGCAACAAAAAGATACCAAGCCCCAAAGCTGCTAACAAAGTACTATTGTTGCTATTCATAACCTCATTTGGGGTTCCCTCGGCAAAGATACTAGAAAGGTTTGCGGTTCCCTTTTCCAGCTCATTGCTGGAAGAAACTGAAGCAAACAAGGTTAAGTGACTTGCCCAGGGTCACCCAGCTAGTAAGTGTCTGAGGCCAGATTTGAACTCAGGAAGATGAGTCTTCCTGACTTCAGGCCCACCTAGTTGCCCATAGCAAAATACTGAGGATTACCCAAGCGCCACAAAGCAAACTTCATTTCTTTAATGGTCCTAGTATCCTCATGATAGTAGTTGAAAGGATAAGATGAAACCACCAAGTATATTCTCAAATAGAAAACACCTCAACTTCTTGAATATTCAAATGGATCTTTGATCTCTGGATCAGATCCAAGCCTATCCATGCTTGCCCATGCTTGAGAAACTCTTGCCCATACCCTGTCATAAATTTGCCACAGGGGAGTCTACGCAAGCTCACCACTCATCCCAAATGAGTCCTAAATGAGACCACTCTCAAGTTCCCACATGAAGGTGAGCTGGTTTCTTCAGGAAACCAAGGGCAGTGAAGCTGGCACACAATAACCCACAGTTAAAAGAAAAATGTAGAAGTACATATCATTACAAAGTAATCTGTGTATTTTCCCATACCCTTTTCAGCTTTCTGCATTCTTGATCTTGTTCTCTTGGCATCTCTGGCCCAGCTTCAGCATGTTTGGCAATCATGTCCAAGCCTCAGCTTGGGGTGTTTGATGTCTGTTTCTGGTACTAACCTGACATCAGTTTTCTTGGTTTTGAATGACAGTAACAGTTTATACCAATGGGAGCCCAGTGTCCTCTCTGCTTCTGACTCACCTGTCCTCTACTTGCCCAACTCATTGCGGAAGAACCAGCCTCAACTCCTACCAATTGATGGGGAGACATGACAATGTCCTTTTTATCTTCTTCTTTGTCCCATTCCCCACATCACATGGTCAGCAGCTAAGAATGCCAAATCTACTTTATATACAGGTAAAATGGTGGTGTACCGCTTAGTCAAGAAGCCAACGTGGCGTGCTTCACCTATAAATGGAACTTTTCCTTAGAATATATATATATATATAATCTTTTATAAATCTGAGGCTGACTAGGTCTCTTAATTCAATCTTTGCTGTTGCCAGGTGGCTTAGCTCCAGGCGAATTCCCCACCATTTTCCACAATAAAATAATGTTCTTCAAGCCACCCGAACCCTTAGTTATTTGCTTCCCTGGATCCTACAAGCAGAACCTTTACTTTTCTTGTAACCCAATTATGGCCATTCCTTCTGAAAAGCTGGGTCAGCAGCCTGTTCTCTTCTTATACGCAGAATCTTCTTGACTTCATTATCCCACTTGTTAGGTTCTTAAATTGTCCATCCAATCTTGTCATTCACTGACAATCCTACTTCACCCTCTTTCATTTCCAGCCACTGATACCAATCAGGTTTATATTTCATGCCTGATCACTCCTCTTCTGGAATGTATTATCCTTATGTCCCCAAGTTCATAATCACCATCTCTTTTTTTTGGATTAACTTCAGAACCATCATGAATATACTGAACGTGCCAAGAATTTATGATTTTGTTAGCAGATCTACTATTTTGTCCCAGGACGGTGGTGAGGGGTGGGAGGGTGAGAGAGAGGAAGGATTCCCACTCCATTGGAACTTCTGAGTGCTTATGACTTGATCTTCCTAAGACAATTCAAATGGAAGCAATTCCATTCCTTGGCCTGGCACTAGTAGACTGTCCAGGTTTCATAGGCATACAGCAATAAAGTCAGCCCAGCAGCTCTGGAGACCTTCAGTTTGACAGTCAGTCTAATACTTCTCTCCCAAACTTTCCTTCAGAGCTTCTCAAACACTGAGCTAGCTCAGACAATGTGTGCAGCAACCTCATTATCAACAATATCAATCATTGTCATCCCTGGAAAGCATACTGTCAAGGCAAGTGAATTTATCCACAGAATTCCAAATTTCTCCATTTGCTGTATCTAATGCTTCCATGTATGGATGATGCAGTACTGGTTGGTGGAGAACTTGTTTTCTTGGTGTTAACTGTCAGGCCAAAATTAGCACAAGCAGGTCAAAAGAAATGTGAAATGCACAAATTTAGAGCCACCTCTACTCCAAATGTTCATGTGAACTCTTTGTGCCTAATCTGTGGTGGAGTCTTCCTGGCTTATATTGGCCTGACCAGCCACAGTTGGTCACATCTTACATCGACTCCACCATGGTGATGCTACTTCAGTCCTCTTTGAGAATGAAAGACAACTCCATGACTTCACAGAAAAGTCAGCTCATAGAGTGAGGAAGGGAACCCAGACAGTCTCACCTCGAGGTCTAATCTTCTGTCTACTATTTCTTGCTATCTTATCATCAGAAAATTTGCATTCATAAAGTCCTTTGTCATTAAGGTGTTTGTGTCTAAGGAAAAGAATTCTGAGTACAGTATAATCATGAGATAGGGTTGGGGCCATCACAATAGTAAGCATAGAAGGTTCCTATGGCTGGAAGAATTCACATTAAACTCATAATACTGCAAGGATGATCAACCATGAGAGACTTGACTACTCTGATTAAGACAATGATCCAAGACAATTCCAAAGGACTCGTGATAAAAGATACTATCCATTCCAGAGAGAGAACTGATCAATCTGACTACAGATGGATGCATACTTTTTTACTTTATTTTTATTATGTTTTCTTTTACAATATGGCTAATATGGAAATGTGATTTGCATGACCTCCCCCATAGAATGGAAATCAAATTCCTTGCCTTCTCAAGAAGATAGAAGGGAAGGAGGGAGTTTGAGACTCAAATTTTGTAAAAATAATCTTTAAAAATTTCTTTACATCTAATTGGGAAATGTTTAATGAAATAAAAAAAGAATAATCTTAAAAACTTACACTTACCAGAGCAAACTTTGGGTCAGGATTTACATTTACTAACTTTTTTTTTCAAGAGGCAGCATTGTAAATTCAAACCCTAGATTAGCTTTGTGAAGGGAATGGAAGTGGCTAAGTCGGTTGTGCTGTCAATTACTGTCCCATTTCCAGTTCTCTGACATAATAAACTTATGGACAGAGGGTCTACTACTCGAACACTCTGTTCTCCTCCGTCTCATCCTAAAAGCTTACTCCATAGTGTAGAATTGTGGGAATTTGCCATTCTGTTCTGTCTATATAACGTGACTATTAAAGTAACTGATTTTTTTACACAGAATTTCTACATCCAAATGCATACTGTTGCCTGTGGAGGCATTCCCCTGGGAAGCTCTACAATCATCCTTGTGGGAGAGCCTTCTGAGCTTGTATTGGTCTGATCAGCCACAGTCAGATATGCTGCCCCTTGTACGTAGGGGTGTCACTTCGGTCCTCTTCAAGAACAAAGAAAAACAACTAATCAACCATTTTTATGATGTTTTATTTACCCCCTAGAGTTCAGCCCTACAGAGAAATCTCCATGTTCAGAGATGTCCTAGAAGGAACATCCACTCTGCTAAAAGTCCTTAAGAAGAATGATTCTGTATCCCTCTTCCAAATGAGGGGTTTTAAAAAAATTATCAGTCTATTAAAATATTTCATGATTATTTCCTTGTGTATGTCTGTAGGTATGTATGGCTAGCAAAATGCCTTGAACATTCAATTACCAATAGCAAGGAAGGATGGGTGTGACAAAGCGAATTTTAATCCAGCTTTCCTCTCGTTAGCTATCATTTTCAACTTCCTGATTGGCACTTCAGTTTTACTACCTCTGTTTGATCATCCCCTACCCCTCCCTGCCCCTGCCCCCAAAGGGTTACTAACAAGTAAGGAAATGACAGGAGGACAGAATGAGAAGAGAGAGAATATACAACTATGCAAATCAGCTTCTGGACAGCTGACATTCACCAATAAGTGAAATCGGCATTCTCTACTATTAGCCCTCATAATCTGTTCCCTCTGGGCAGCTGGGTAATTAGTTATTTTCAAGGCTGGACTATACATGCAATTTAAGAGGAAATTCTGTGCCAAGTGAATAATAAGTAACACGCTCCCTAAATTGGAGAGTGCATTAGTCATTTCAAGCCACCAGGTCACCATTTACAATAGAACAATGATGCTGATGACAGTCATAGAAATAATTATATTGCATGCCATGATGATACAATAGTCTCATACGCATTTTCTCATTTGTTCTTTATAATGGTGCTCTGAAGGAGGCAGCCCAAGTATAACTCTCAGTGTATGGATGACAAGCTAAAGACCAAAGAACTTGTCATTTTCTCAAGGTCACATGGCTAGCAAAAGTTGGCGGTGGGGCCAGAACCTTGGTCCTTGGACTCCAGACCCCACTGGAGTTCTTTCTATTGTCCCTCTGTCATTCACCAAATGGCAGTCTAGTGGCTCAAAACAGTTCAGTTTCTAAACACTTGGGGAATAGAATTCAGTCCAGTGTTCTAAAAAGGCATTTACATTTCTTAAAAATTGGGGTTCTTGCTGTTTTTCAGCACCGTTTTACAATAATGGCCAACCACTTATCTCTCTCCTTTCAAACAACACATTTCTGAGGTGAGCCCACCCATGGTCTATTTCAGCTCTCTATGGACAATGTTTGGACTAACAAATGATAAATGAAAGAGGATGTTATTGTGGAGGTCTGTGCTTCATCTCATCTACCATGGTTGCTATTATGAGAGCCCTCAAGGAGGCACCTGGGCACTCACCAACTGGGCTTTGAGGTACGCACAGGGTTTCTGTATCTTATTACTTCAATGCTGATTTATAGCCTTCATCTACATGCCCTACTGTGGAGGGAAAGAAGTTTTAAATCAGTATTACTTTTATACAAAGCTTTGATTTAATTTTTAAAATGCAGTGCCACCTGCCCTCCTACTACTATGGTGTCCGATTGCCTGCAAAGATCTAAATTTAGCTCAACAGCGCACCCCACAGCCTGGCACCCAGAAGTTCAAGGCAGTCAGAAGTAAAATGTTTAGTCTACTACTGAATTCAGCTGCAGACTATTTGCTCTGTCATCCCACTCCACGCTCCCCTCTAAACCCATCACGCAGAACACCACGTCTCTCCCTGGGCTTGGCTTCAGAGTTGTTTAATGTGATCAAGTATTCTGATTTACATTTTTTTATTAATATAAATATACAAGTATTTCATGGCTGTTATTTCCAAGAGTCAAACTATAACCTTTCCTAGGGCAGTCTGGCTTTGAGTATAGATTTGTATCTTTGCTGGTCAACTCCCTCCAGATGAACTATGTACCCTATTTGGTCATTAAAATGTCCCTGTGCCACTCAGACATTTCTAATCCCAGTTTTGAATGCAGGGAATGACTAGCATCTATTATATGAGGCAATCTACGATAATATTTTAATAGAAAATATTTTCTTCACAATAGAATTCTAGGTACCAACGGAGGCAGCTTAGTACAGTGTATATCATTGGGCTTGGAAGACTTCTTCTTCCTGAGTTCAAATATGGCCTTGGATATTTTAACCCTGTTTGCTTCAGTTTCTTCATCTGTAAAATGAGCTGGAGAAGGAAATGGCAAACCAATCTAGTATCTTTGCCAAGAAAACCTCAAATGGGGTCAGGAAGACTTGGACACAACTGAAAGGACTCAAAAACAACACACCCATGAAGAGTTTGGAAATGCTAATCGTTCCCCTGTCCTGTTGGTTCACAATTTAAATCTGGAAGGCGTGCCAAGTTTGCTTAACTCACCTTTCATACTGCTAATGTTTGAATTCTGAGAAGCAGCTGGAAATATTGATAAGAGGGACAACCATGGAATCAAGAAACCTCAGGTACTACTTCTGTCAGGTTTTTGTTGTGTGACTGTGAGCAAGGCACCTGACCACTCAGTGGCCCCTGGAGACTCTCTAAGGCCATATAAATTATGGATGAGTTGCTGCTCTGTGCTGATGGAAGTGATTTCACCAGGAATTCCCTATTCTCATAAAAACCACAGGTCCCAAATTGGGTTTTTCAAAGTTTGGACAGAACTCCTTCATTGTTATTTTCTTGATTGCTTTGGTGATCAATGAGTTCACTGATGTAGATACTTCCAATGCAGAGGACAATCTCTATGTGTAGGACAGTCTTCATGAGTTGGTATGGTCAAAACAAAAATTGATTTACTCATCGAGATGAAATATTTTGTCTGGAAGAACATTTCCCTGAGAGGATGCCTTGAATAAATGTGCACGGGCACTGCTTACTCTTCAATGGAGGTTTGGGAAGGGAAATAGAAGCTTCATCTTCTTTAGATAGGGATGAAAGAACTTTAGGCTTAAGCTCTAGTGGATTGAGACACACACCAGAAACTGGTCTTCCAGATGATTCCAAGTTGGAAATATGAAGGCTAAAAGAAGAAAGTGGCTAACTTTTTGGCAAGAGTCTTTTTTAATTTATCTAGACTAGTCTGCAAAGGACAGACATATGCAACTCACCGGTGATATCATGTCTGAAGCCTTTGTAGCTGATAAATCCTAACAGAATTAGTGTTTAATTGGTGCAGACTTCAAGACTTCAGGAATATCTCCACCCACTAATGAGATATTGACACTGAATTTGAAGGAAAGCAACCAGGGTTATCGTCTTTTGCATATTCATTGGACCCCAGTGATATTTTAGGTGTGGAAAATAATTCAATAGATTTCCTGGGCAACTAGATGGCACAGTAGATAAAATATTTGACCAGGAATCATGAAAACCAGAGTGCGTATCTTGCCTTTGACACTAACTATATCACCCCGGGCAGATTGCTTCACTTTTCTCAGCTTCAGTTGCTTTATCTGTAAAAAATGTGGATAATCCTAGATCAAATGAGATAACTTTAAATATAGCAAATTCACTACATAAATTCTAGTTAAAGTTATTACTGGTAATGTTATCATTACCCAGTGTTCTTTCCACGTAAATAAAGTTTTGGCAGAGTTGGGGAAGATTTTGATTTTGGGTGGAGTGAAGAACCATGAAATAACCAGAGAACTGAGTTTTGCCTTTTGTTATATTAGTAATAAACAAAGTCATGTCCCTTGTGTTCCTTTCCAGCTCTGTTACCCTGATAATCAATACATGGAAGCCCGTGTCATGACACCAGCATCACTCAATGTACTATTCCCCATCATTTCCACTCCTTTAAGGGAGCCTGAGGTTTATAAAAATATTTTTAAAAATCTCCTTCTCAATGGATTATCCTGCTTGATGTCAAAAAAGCCATATCTCTATCCAACGATGTCAACACAAGTTTTAGCTAGGATTCTCCTACTGGTACTAGCTCTGCTATAGAAATAAAAACATAGTGATTATAGGGTCTGTTAAAGAATGAGCAGTCTTTATAACTAATATAACAAAAGTTGAAACACATTGTGTCCCTCCAGAAGATTTTATTCAGGGACTCTATTTGTATACTATTTGTGTTTACATCTGTATGCCCCATGCCTGCTACATAGAAATGCTTGTCAGTTGGTACAACTTCTCCAAATCCTTATCTTCCCAGAAACTGAAGCATCAGTGTCTCAAGGTCTTCTTCTCCTTATCTGCCTTCAAGGCTCAGCTCAGACACCAGTGAAGCTGTTCCTGCCCACCCCACTCCCCATCCCCAGTGATTATTGTCTTCTGCGTCCTCAAAAAGCCTTGTATTTACTTATATGTGTACATGTCATCCTCCTTCTCCAACCCGCCTCAGACTTTAAGCTCAGGTTGGGCAGAGAGTGTCTCCTTTTCATTTTTATCGTACTAGGACCTAGTATTGTACCTTCCTGACTGTTGTTGCTGCTGAGTGGTTTCAGTCATGTCACTCTTTGTGATCACATTTGGAGTTTGCATAGCAAAGATACTGGTATGGTTTGTCATTTCCTTCTCTAGCTCATTTTAGAGATAAGGAACTGAGGCAAACAGGGTTAAATGACTTGCCCAGGGTCACTAGCTGCTAAGAGTCTGAGCTGGATTTGAAGCCATGAAGAGGCTTCTTCCTGCCTCCAAGCCTAGTATTCTATCCACTGTGTCACACAGCATTTAATAACTGTCCATTGAAATGAAAGGACTACAGAAAGTTAAAGGCAGAACTAGTAAAAGAAAGGCTCTCCAAGTTAAAAGCTTACAATCTTCCATGCACTTATATGACAAAATTACTAGATGCATTGTACATCCTCTTCCACCCCCACCCCAGACATGTGATTTCTCTGCCACTGATCCATAAGAGCCACAAAGCAAAAGTGAGAGCATCCTTTAGGTGCCAAACAGGCTTCAATGACTTCTGCTACAACTTTAAAATATTCAGTTGCTTGTATGTTATTGTGACAGTTTCAATATCTAAAAGAAGAAAGAAAAAGGAAATGATTCCCACAAACCTCTGCCACACACTGGATGAGGTTTCATTTGAATTTATAGAAACTCATAAAAACGAAATGTCACGGAAGGTCTTTGCCCTTGACTAAAATAAGCAATAATGGCTTTTAGGCAATGTAAAATTCATAGAATTTCTCATTTGATGTTTTAATTGGATTCTACCTAATGCAATGAATGCTGCCATCAATACCATTCTCTTGGGTTTCTGATTCCTCTCTTGTGTCGTTTACTTGAACCTAAGGTCATTTAAATCTGAAATCATTAACTTTTATAACTACAGAAGGCTGCATTTCTTGCAATAATCAACACTGTTCAATATAAAATTCTGCCTCTTGGAATGGTAGTCATGTGAGTCACTGACTCAGTCTTAGAATTCAGAAGCAGTCAGGAAAGTTCAAGTCCTTTATCTTGGCATTGCAGCAAAAGCAGATACAAAAATCCCAGAAAAATAAGTGGCTGCCTTCCACGTATTGTGACAAGAATCACGACAACTAATATTTATACTGTGACTTGAAATTTGCAACGTGTTTTACAGACGTTTTATTTGAGTCTCATAACAACTGTTTGAAGTCGGTATCATGACTTTTAGCACTCCCATTTTACAGATGAGTAAACTAAGGCTAAGAGAAATGATAATATAGATAGGTATCAAAGATGGGATTTGAACCCAGAACTTCCTGACTCCCAAGTCCATCATCTATTATGCCATACTACCTTCCTGGTATATAGTGTGGCCACTCAGTCACATGCAACATAAGATGTGTTAGTTACAAGGATCCTTGAAATATCTAGTTAAGTCTCACAGATGAAGAAACTAAGACTCAGAATTACCCAAGGCCACACAGCTAATTAGTAACAGAACTAGGACAAGAACTTGTATCTGACTCCTAGTTTGGCACAGTTTTCACTATGTTCCCCAGAGAAATCTCAGAAGCACAAATTTATTTGCTGCAAAATGAAGAGGATAACCATGAGACAGGATCAGGTTGAATTTGTTAGCTTTTGAGAGGGAGCTGACAAGCCTGAGATAAAAGGGGTTATGTAAAGGCAAACCACAATGTAAACGTTATCCCTAGCCATATGCATGGGCAGCCTGGTACAGTGGATAGAGCACCAGCCCTGCAACTGGGAGGACCTGAGATCAAATTCAGTCTCAGAGACTTACTAGTGTATAACCCTGGGCAAGTCACTTAACCTTGTGTGTCTCAGTTGCCTCATCTGTAAAATGACCTGGAGAAGGAAACTGCCAACCACCCCAGTATCTTTGCCAAGAAAACCATAAGGGGAGTCATGAAGTCGGACTCAACTAAAACAATAAAACAACAGCAAAAGTATATAGTAGAATAGAATTGAGGAACAGATCACAAACTAGGATGGAAGAATAAATACTTGACGCATTTATGCATTCGATATGTCTGTATACTATGTATATCAGGTATGGTTTCTTTTTTGTTTCTGGGCTTTTCTAAAATAGCATTTTTTATGCCTTATCACAAAGAACCTGACCAGTTGATCTCCTCTATAAATAGAATATAACAAATTATTGGAAGTAGAATGGACCCAACAGGAAGCAATGTGTAGTACAGCAGAAGAAGCACTAGTCTAGAGTCAGAAGACCTGGGTTCATATCCATCACTGCAGCTTGCTACCTGTGTGAACTCGCACAAGTCACTAAGACTGACAAAGGCTGTTTTCTCACCCATAAAATAAAGGGAAGAGGAGTAGATGATTTTCTCATCCTGTGAAAATAATTTAGCTCAAACTCCTCACTTTGCAAAAAGAGAAACTGAGGCAAAGAGAGTTAAAAAGCCTTTCCCAAAGCCACCCATTCCCAATTGACCAGATTGAATTGGCTAAGAGATCAGAATCTTGGTTTTTAAATGTATAATTTGATGCACTATACAACTTCAAAGACTGAATTAAATTGTACTGTTAACAGAGTGCTGAACCTCTCCAAATATAAAGCTCTTCCATGGTGGGCAATATTGTCATAGCATTAAAAATTCTTCGTGGCTTTAGTGTCTAAAGTCTACCCCTGAAACAAATCTCATTGTATGTTGTCTACTGCATGGCACCCACCCACACCCTGAAGAGCTGTGTTTTTCATTCTGCTGAGGAAAGAAAAATCTAGTCCATTTCTCTACCAGCTGAATGAGGCAGAAAATCAACCTAGGAATGTTAATACTGCACCTACCCCTTGCCCATGAAACAGAGGGAAATGCAGCTGCTAAAATTCTCAGGCAAACAAGACATGGAAAAACATCATTTTACCAAGAGAAGACAAGCACTTACACTAAAAGAGATGAGAGCTAATTAGCTGTCTGTCTTCTGAGGATTATATTGTTACTGAATTTCCAGGAAAAAAATTTCTGGCATCTAATTTTTTACATTAAAGACTTATAAATAATTGTTTCTTTTGTTTCCTCTCTTGAGCTCTGTGAGATCACTTGATGTCAAAGAATGGCCACCTCTATTTGGTGTAGTATAATTAGCAATTATCATTTTCAAAGCAACATGGAATGTAATCTTCTTCTTCCCCTTGTGATTAATACCTTATATGCATTAGGTGAAAAATCCCCATTTGAAGTAATCAAGAATCTACTAAGAAATGAAAATGTCTCTGAAATATCAAGCTTTCCAAATGTAGACAGGACTTTTTTGTTATGCCACGTTCAACAGTGATTATAAATGTAAAAGCAAATTACAATTTGTACAGGATTTTCTTTAGCGAAATATAGATTTAAAGCCACTTGGATGCAGTAGTCACAGTAAAGGTTACTGAATTACCTAACTAGAAATGAAACTTGATTGTTTTTTTAAAAACCTACACAAAATTTTCACGGGTATAGGAAAAGACAAATCCCACTTGGAAATGAAATTGTCAAAATGGAAATTGGCCAAAACTATTGAAAAACAAAAGAGAGAATAAAACCAAAAGAGTCTCCCCCCTTCTCCTTTAGAAAATGATTCAAAATGTGGTCTTGGCAATAAAGACGTCCCATGGATGGACTGTGTAGTAGTTAATATTTGTACATTCTGACACATGACCCATGACTAACAGATGGGACTGAAGCAAACCGTTAACTTCCCTCTAATGAGCCACCAGGTGATAGGAACTATCATGTCTGTGCTATATCCTCCTCCTTTGGGAAAATTATTTTTCTTTTGTAAACAATCATTCACTGGAAGAGTCACACTATTACCAAAGAGCCTAGTTTGTTTCATTGACGAAGATAGCCACAGTACATTGAAATACTATCCGTAAAGAGTAGAACGCTGTTCTCGTAATGGAAGAGGTCTAGAGTAAGAAGTAACATAAGTCTTGACCCCTAGAATAAGTCTCTTCAAGTACAAAGGGACAACACACACCGAGTAAGGAGACGTAGAGGTAAGTGAATGCCACCACCCAAGAGCTCAATTGGTTTTGGGAGTTGAGCCTGTTTTAGGTTATTGAATCAAACAGCATTCCAGGGGGCATCTAAATGTATTATCAGATGAATAAAACCAATTTTTGGTAGAGGGCAACCTTCAACCCACCATTTGTCTCCCTAAATTTCTCTAAACAAATTCTTTCCCTTTTGTCTGGTTAAGGGTCTACTTTCCATAGTCACTGGAAAGAGAGTTGGGTTTAGAGTAAGGAGGGAGACCTCCCTTTGAATTCTACCTCCAAAACTTACTAGCTATGTGATCAGGTAAGTCACTTAATCTCTCCATGCCTCAATTTCCCTATCTGCAAAGTGGGTATAATTCCTGTAGCACCTACTCTCTCTTAGTTGTTATGAAACAAGATAATGAAAGGCGATATATAAATATTAATCACTATTACAAAAACTATCACTATGGGCACCAAGGAAGGTTTCATGAAGATGCTATTTTATCTGAGGTTTAAAGAATGGGTATGATTTCCACATGGACAGAAGATTCCAGGGAGGTGCACCGTAGCGAAGCAAGGTACTGAGGCAGAAAAGTACAAGACGTATTGGGACTAGGGAGGCATCCCATTTGCCTAGAAAAGATATCTTGAAATAAGCTAGAAAGGCAGGATGGTGCCAGTTGTGGGAGAGTTTGAATGCCAGGCTAGTGAATTTTATTCAATAAACAAGAGGGAGCCATTGAAGAATTCGGAGTGGAAGATCTATTAACAGATCTATGCATAATACTTATACAGTATTTTAAATTTTGCCATGCACTTCACAAATATTATTTCACTTAATCTTAACAACAACCTTGGGAGGTAGTTGCTATTACCATCTCCATTTTACAGTTGAGGAAATTGAGGACAACGGAAGTTAAGTGATTTGACCAGAATCACATAGTTAGTGTCTGGGACTGGACTGCAACTCAGGTCTTTCTGACTTCACCAGTTCAGTGCTCCTTGCTCTGTGCCACAAAGAAAAATTAACCTGGCAATAGGGGTAAGAATGAATTAGAGAAGACACCAATCAGAGGCACCACATCGGCCAGTAGGTTGTGTGGCAATAAGTCCTGATGGGTACTAATGAGAGTCTATTGTAGCAAAGCAGCAGCAGAACTATGGAGGGGATGAATGGAAGATTTCTTGTGGCCACAGAATAATAGGGCTTGAGTGAGTATTCATTGGTTTTTGGAGATAAAAACGGAAAGAGTCAAAGATAATACCAAGATTTCAAAAATGGAAGTCTAGATAGGTGTCAGTTACACTAAAAAATAAAAAGACAGAAGAACTCAAAGGAAAGGCAGATTACGCAGAAAAGAAAATCTGCCCAATTTTAGGCCCAGCACATTTGAGATGTCACGAGGCATACATGCAGGGATGTTTTCCTAAGTTATTGGAGATGCCGTTACGGAGTTCTGGAGCAAGGTGATGTAGGGATGATGGTTTGAGAGACAATGATATAGCAATAATGGTGGGGGAGGTGATCAAGGACAATAGATTTGACCTTGTCACCAAGAAGGTCCACTTCATCAGAGAACAAAACAAAGGAGAAGAGACCTGGGGAATGATGGAAAGGATTTTTAAGACTTGGGATGGGGAAGGAGAATCAGTCAGAAATGAATTGCCTCCATTTTCTCAGAAAGGTAGGAGGGGGTAGGTCCTTTGCTGAGAGAGAATGGGGAGAACAGTGAAGAGGACCTGGAGAACGAGGGAAAAACCAAGAGCACAGGTAAAAAAAAAGATTAGCCTTGGCAAGAATAGGGATGCCTCTTTCCCTGGACCCAGTAGGAAAGTGGGGAGGATGGGCAAAGACTTTAAAAGCTTTGCTTCTTCCTCATTAAACATTTCCAGACTAAACATGTTTATGGGACTTTCAGCACAGTGAGCACGTTAATAGGCACCACTTTCCCAGATGCTGTGATGGCCCAAAAGCACCGCTAGGAAAGGCCTGGCTAGGACCGACATGCTTCCATGCTGGCCTCAGGGACCAGTGGGCCACAGCTACTCATCACACGTGCCAGCTTTATCAAGTTGTTATTGGATTTCGGATGTGTTGCTTTACCTCAATTATTCCCTTGAAGAGGGAATGTGTGTCTGAAAGATACGCTCCATAAAAGAAGCCTATTTCAACATTTTTTTAGGAATAAATTGAGTGTCTCAGCCACAAGAGGTCCAGTTGGCACATAAGACTAGCATACTCTAACAAAGAGGTCTCTAGAGGCCTGGGAGACTCAAAGCACTTCCCACTGGAGTTCACTTCCTTTTCACAAGCAAGAGCAAGTTAAGAGTCTGTCCAATGGGGAGTTTGATGTTCTACAGGTAATTAAAGCAGATATAATAGGGGTCTGGGCCTGGCTTACAAGAACTTCTTTAAAAGGAAAGTGCTTTGCATACATAGTTTTTATAGGCATTTACTTATTCTATACTGACAGGGAACATTGGTTACCGACTTTATGGTCAGGACTGTCCAGAAAATGTGGTATGCTCCGGCGGGTCCTACTTCAGAATCCAGAATGACACCCCTGAGCAGGTTTCACATCCAGTCCTGCTTTAGGATTGATTGGGAATCATCATCTTCAAAGGACCCAACAGCCTTTCCAGGGGATATTCAACTGTTCTCCTTTGCCAGGTTACCAAACTTTGCTAACAGCTGCTCTGTAGGAGGCGAGAAATCCTGTGTGATACACTAGTATCTGCCCTCTCAAACCACCCTGATTGAAGCTGCATTTGTTTTGTACTGATGCTCTTTGTCTTTGTGTATATTTATACATGCACTGCATATATGTGTGTATAACTATGTGTGTATGTGTGTATATATGTATGTATACATACACATACATACATATATATGTATACATATATATATGTATGTATGTATGCTTGTCTTTGACCAGTACAATGTAAGTTCCTTGGGGGATATGGGCTGTTCAGACTTTTCTACAGCACCTGGTACAGTGCCTGGCCCATAACAGACACTTAAGAAATGTGTCGTGATTTCTAATTGATAGATTAGCCTGTAAGCAACATTTAGAAAGATATATAAAAATCAGGACAACTTTAGTTTTGAGACTACCACGTTTGTTTTAAGATGTAGAGGGAGTAATTTTAACATGGATGTTTGCTAAAAAAAAAAAGTTTGAACGGAATAAGTAGGAAAGGTAATACTAACACAGGAGGAACACAGTCACTGTCACCAACAAATGAAAAGTCTTTCCCTTCTCTTATCATCCAATTCTTTCAGCAGGTGAAGACATTTTCGCAGAATTTCTGAAGGCACTTTATTTTCTAATTGACTTGGGCCCCCACAGATGCTCTTGCTCTTTGTTCATTAAAGAACCAAACAGGAAGCAGATCAAGGCAGTGCCAGGGCGTGAGGAATGATGGCAGCCTCTACCAGGTAGGCAGCTTTGCAGTCATGTAAAAACTCTTATAAAGTCATGTTAGTTGCTTACTCAGCAACTTGTAAGTAAAAATAAATGATCCTAATAACGGTGTGGGCAGCTACAGAAAGGCCAGAAAAACCCCAAAAAACCTCTCACCAGATTCCCTTCCCCTCCCCCAAGCCAGCACTGCTTTATTATTTTTTCCTAGGCATCTGTGATTGCAGTTTGTAATCTCTAGGGTAACGTTAATGTACAACTGCACAGTCTCATGCAGAACCCATGCTTGAATTCTGACAATTACCATGCTACCACAAACAGACCATCACATTTTGGCAAAAATATTGTTATGCATTTTTTCTGTATATCACATACATACAAAATGTAATTTGTATATTCAAAATCTTATGGGTCCATGTTAAAGAAAAATATGGGCACTGGGCATCTGAAGTTATAAGACAACCTCTGCCTCAGGATATAAATTCACTGTATCTTGAAAAATGAACATGTGACTTCTCAGTAGCAATCACTGTCAAATGTCAGAAATGTAACTGTCTAATGAAAAGCTGGCCACTCTCAAAACGTGCTGTTTCTGAGGAAATGAATAAACCCAAACGTTTTTCGATTTACATAGTTGTCTATCTACAGCAAGCATTCAAATTCTTAAGGAAAAAAATCAGGAAACAAGGTCATATGAAAATAGTACAAGGTACACTGTTGATATACATGCACTTTCAGATCTTGTGATAATTCTAGTTTTACTGTACTAAAAAGACAATGGAGCCAAATAAGTTCTTAGGAAGGCCCATTCAAAATGGCGGGAATAGCTGCCAATCTTGGAGTCTGCACAAGAAAATTCCAGAAGTACCAACCACAGCAGTTATATGGTGGCACTTTTCCCTTTAGTATCTCACTACATTGTCTTCTGCCGTCCACCATCTGCTTCTAACAAATGGTCCTGTTAGTCCCATGATAAAAATATGCTTCCCCTGTGAGTCAGCACTAAAAAGAATCCCACAAATGTTTCCTCATGCAGCTGAACATGAACCTTTGGGTTCTGAGGGGAAAAAACAACAACAAACTACAGTTTGCTGTTAAGCATCAAGATGATTGAAGAATCCCCCCTTTTGTCTTGCCCTCCCCATATACACACTCTGAACACCCCCCATCCCCTGCCATTATTTCTCACTGTCTGCATGGAAGGAGCAGAACCCCACATGGAGAAGTTCCCATCATTACTCATGTTGCTGAGTTGAGTCAGAAAAATGGGGAACTGGCAAACTGTGAATGCTTTGAGGAGGCTTCTGAGGGCTCGTTAGGAGCCCAAAAGTCATGTTGGTGTCGATGTGGAGCCTATCTTTTGTTCCTTGCAGATCCTGGAGATTGCTAGACTCCACTGCTCTCCTCATAGGATTACAACCTTTCAGATGATGAATTGATTGCAAGTCACTGCAGGGGCTGCCAAGATCACTAAGGAAACAGGTCATTAAGTAAAATTAAAACCCTGCTAAGATCATTCTTGTAAATGCATCTTCCAGGGTCTTAATAGCATCTTTCCTCAACACAGTCTCAAATCACTGGGGGATCAGCATCAGCTATGTTTTTGGTAGAACATCCAAGGAAGTTGTTTTTAGCCCAAACATCTAGCATGATATGCTGGATCTTGCTCAATGTGCTTCAGGAAAGAAAAAAGTGATGTGGTATAATGAGATATGCAAAAATGGCCATTAGTATGGATAAAGTCACTAGGAAAAAGAATGTTCCAAAGATCTTACCCAGACTTGGTGCATAAAACAAAAACGCTATGGTATAATTAAGGGAGCAGCTTTAGGCCTTCCCTGTACTACTGGCATCTTTGGCAGCTTTCACATTTGCCTTTGCTAAACCATCCAACTCAGCATCAAGATTTAAGGTTAAATTGCAGTTTACACCATGATAGGGATGAATATCCTGCCTTTTATCCAAGGAAACTTGAACAGTGATTTAACATGCCAAGTTAACTTCTCCACAGATGGAAAAGTAGAGAACGGAAATATTTATTGTCTTGTCCAAGGTCAGCTGCCGAAAAAGCAAGATAGAGCCTACTCCCACACAACCAGCTGGGCTTCCAAATCAATCTAAAGACAATGCTGGGGAAGCTTTTCAGACAATTGGCCCAGTAGAAAGGATAGGAAGCAGATAATTCTTGTGATGCTAGTAAATTTAATTTTAAGATTGTTGGAATAAACAGTGCATTATTTCATATCATATTTCAATGCTGAGGAGAAGATTATGCCAAGAAAATTATTCACACTTTGAGAGCAGTTCTAAGGAAGCAACAACTAATTGCTTTGCCACAGGGTGATGCCATAGATAGTTTAAAAAGATTCAGTCTCAGACTAAGGGTTTAAGAAAGAATTACCTAGGTGTCTAGCTAGTCTACCATGCTTAATTTGGTGACTTTTAAGCTTCCTTATGGAGGAAAATCCTACTGCATAAATAAACTTATTGTTTTTAATACAGCTATTAAATTTGACACTAAATATAATTACAGAACATTCTTACCTGCTTGGAAGAAACTCAAGTATTTCAGGAGAGAAAAACGGTAACCAATAAAATTTTCATTTTCCATTCAAGTTCGTATTCTAGATCAGAGCCATGTAGTAAGAAGAGAACTGAACCAGAAGCAAGAAAATCTAGGTTCTAATCCACTTGTGACCACTTAGCAGTTGGGAGACCCTGAATAAGTCAATTAACTACTATGAGACTCAGTTTCCCCATTTCCCAAATGGGGACAAGAATACCTGTCCTGTCTATCTTAGAGGGTTTTTAGAGTTTCACCTGAGAATTCTTAGAAACACAATGATGATGATAAAGCACTAAGTTTTCAATGAAATACTAACTTACAAAATTAGACTTCATTGATAAAGAATTGCCTAAAAATTCCTTGTAAATTGACTTCATATATGCTCAGCACAGTGCCTATAGTAGATGCTTAATAAATCTTTGGTCAGCTAGGTGGCACAGTGGACAAGAGCACCAGATCTGGTGTCAAGAAGACTCACCTTCCTGAGATCAAATCTGTCCCCAGATGCTTACTAGCTGTGTAACCCAGAGCAAATCACTTAACTCTATTTGCCTCAGTTTCCTCACTGTAAAATGAGCTGGAGAAGGAAATGGCAAATCACTCCAATATCTTTGCCAAGAAAATTCCAAATGTGGTCACAAAGAGTCAGATACAACTGTACAGCAACAAATAAATTTTTACTGATGGATTGCTCAATTAATTGTCAGTTCTACTATAATGTTTGTTTTGAAAACACAAATTTGTTCCAATGGGATTGCTATATTAAGGAACAATTTGAGTATTACTAGAATTTCGAATTTGCTTTTGTACCATTTCAATATGTGAGAAAATTGCAAGAATGTAGAAAAGCACCATTTCACAATAAATCACAAGCTGCAACCCTTTCCACATACATTTTTACAAGCAAGCTTTAGATCTTTTTCAAGGTAAAGTGCCATCTTGATTGTATATAGATGTTCTGGTGAAGGAGCAAGCTATGAGAGAAAAAGGTTAGTTCCCACTCATGGACTTTACTCCCAACTCCCTACTCTCCACCTTCTACCATAGGCTTAGCCCCAGGTCCCCATGTCCCAGAGTTGTAGTAGCTGTCTTACTCACAGCTGTTGACTTTGCCATCTCAGGAATGGGGGTACAGATTGAGTAGCAGACCAAGTCCATAGATTGCTGCCACTGTTTGTTGGGGTATTTTGTATTTCTTAACCATTTAACATGTATAAAATGATGCTACTATTTTCTTTTTCTTAGTCTCAACCACAAAGACTACTATCCTTTTATGTATTTATTTTTTTAACAGTCTTTCTTCTTTTCATCAGTTTAATATCATGATGAGTTCCCAAAATGACTGATTATTTTTTATGTTTCCCTTGGTTTGGCTGCTTCCTGATGGCATATAGGGAAGCTCCTCAGTTTCAACAGTCACACAGTTACAAATGGGAAGACTTCCTGTAGGTATCCTTCCTATCCATTGAGGTAGATGCTTCTTAGCTTCTATCACTGGGAGGCTTACTCTTCTTTCCTTTGGTGCTATCCATAAAGATAAATGATGGGGGAGGATGGGGAATCAGCACCATTTTCTCACTATCCTCAGAAAAGAACCACCTAGACCCCTTTAGATGCCAGTACTCGGCAACTTCAGCAGCAGCAACCCTTCTTAATATGACCAGTTCAGACCAGTTCTGTGGGGCAAAGTGACCCAGTGGAAGGAGTGATGAATCTGGAATCAAAGAACCTGAGTTCATGTCTGGGCTCTTCTACTTACTATGTGAACTAGGGAAGGTCACTAATCCTCTCTAGGTCTGAGTTTTCTCAGATACAAAATGATTAGGTTAAATTGGTTGGCCTCTAAGGACCCTTCCTATTCTGAATGTAGGATAGCCTCATGGACAAAAACAAGAAGTTGCCAAGAAATCTCCCAAGGAATCTCCAATCTCCTAGAAACCTCCTAGATAAGGCACTATTCCTTGGGCCCCAGACTTGAATTGGAAGGCTGCCAGGGAGCAACCACAGGGTCCTGCCAGAACAGCCATGGTAGCACAGAGGAGCTCTACCACAGCAAAGACAAGTAGCCAGAACTGATCCCCAGATTCAAGGTCTGTCTGCAACTGATTCTTATTGGTGTTTATAGGCAGAGGGAGAACCAGCCAACGAAAAGTCTATTGACCACATTCTCTTTTCTGCCACCCTGCACTAGCATATCTGGGTTTTCTCCATCTTCGTGGTTGACAGCTCCCTCTTTCTACATGTCCTTGAGTGAGATTTTTTTTCTTGAGCCTGTGAAATTTGTTTTCTATCAGACGCCTATGCTTCTGCAGTACATGGTATGTCATCAGCAACATAATGCAGACGCAAAAGGTACCATTTCCTGATTTCATCCCTAGATGGGGAGCTCTCACTCACTTTGGGTCTAAAATGCTCCCTTCACTGACTACAAGCATTTACCCAGTGCAGGCATACTTGGCCTTCCTTCACCACTACATATTTTTAGTAATACTAAACAAATGTACTTTTTTAGTATAAAACTAAGAAAAGAGTCATAGACTCTTAGGCCCTGACATTGTTTTATTTAGCATCATAATATGTTAAGACTAGAAGGAACTTTGGAGATCATTTAGTCTAAGTCCTGTAATTCATAGAAACAGAAAATAGGTTAAGTGACTTCAACAAAGCCACGTAGGTAATTCACATAAGAGTTAAGATTAGAACTCTTATAACACTGTACTTTCCACTCTATTTTGTGGGCCTAAGAACCAGTGAATGGCCTATGGGGTACCCACTAACGTGCATTCTAGTCATAAATGAAAAAAGGCCAAGGTTAATAACAATCAACTTTAATGAGTAAGGCATGAAGGGCTGACATACTTTTGGAAAGTCTTGGGTGGTCTCTTCATAGGCAAAGGATGATGGTCTTCATGACCAAGACTAAGAAAAGGAGACTTGGAAAGTAGGGATCTGTTAGTCTTTAGCATTGGTCAAGAGGAAAGTACGCTACCTGGTCACAAGAATATTTCATTCTTCTTTGCAGGAGACTTTCTGTAGTTAGCAGGAATGACCCAGGTATCTCAGCTTAGTGACATTATCCCTTAAAATTATTCAACTCTTTTTAATATGATATATAAGATATATTTATATATACATATGCATTTATATAGCTTGAGTCTAGCTATACTTCCGCCTTTCCCATATTCAGTTTTTATATAAAGAGTATTTTGAAACCCAAGGAGGATAAATCAAAGTTATTCTTAATGAACAATCTGTGGTCATTAAGAAAAGTATTTCAAAAGTGAAAAGCCAAGATATCCATAAAGTCCAGCAGGGCGGGAAGAGTCAAGGCCAGCAAAAGTCCTATGTTATTAATGAACATGCGTGAAGTGGAATACTTGTAATGACCCGAAACACAGGCCCACCTTTCCAACACTAATCGGCTTCTATTAATGGCAATATTGTTATTATCTATTAGCATCTATTGATGCTAAATTACCGAAGCCTAGACTAACCCAGTCTCCATATGATTGAAGTTACAGGTGACCCAACGTGCAATGAATAGGTCCTGGTGGGCACAGATTAAGCTGCAGCGGGTTACCTACAAAGAACTGTATGTGAGAAGTATTGTAAAAAAAAACAAAAACAAGTCAAAACATTTTCAGAGAATTACATGGCTCAAAAAGGGGGAAGACCAGTAAGAAGGTGTGTGTAAGGTTGGAGGTGGGGCAAGGTGCTACCTCCGATGGTTAATAAGATCTGAAGGAAGGTTTCCAGCATTCTGACAGATGTCTTGTGTCACATTTCCAAGAAGATATGGACAAGCATTGAAAAGAAAGAGGAAACCGTGGCTGAGTAGAAAGCTGCGCTCCTGAAATCAATGAGGTTATAGATCAATTGAAATAGCAAAGCATGAAGTAGAAAGGTTAGCTTAGTATCTACATACAAGAATTCTTCCTGGTACCAGGGCATAAGACCAAATGGGCTTCCATGAGGATTTTTGCACCTTCTTCCCTAATCTTCATCTGCGCCTGCCCATGCCATCTGCACTTCTGAGGAAGCTTCTGTACCAAATCAGGACATATGCCATGTAAAAGGGTCTCATAAGTTCAACCTGGATACACTCTTGGCCATGCTGCCATTTTTCATTATAGACATAAACTTCTCTGTATCTTTGATTCTTTCCAAATTTGTGACTACTACTCTGATGGCCCTTGGGGTCTTAAAAACACTAGGGAAGGCATGGCATACAATAACAGGTTTATTCCCATTATCGACTGGCTGACTTTATCCTAGAATGGCTGGAAATTATCTTGGAAACAATACCAAGGGAACCATGCTGGTCTAAACAGCTTCTTTTGTCTGAATACCTCAAAATTCTGTCTTCCAGGAAAAACGATGGTGGCATTTGAGGCACTAAAGAATGGAAATCCTCACTGCCTAACTCTTCTGGCAAATGTCTATAGCTCTGCTCTTGGCATATCTTTCCTGAGTCTTACTCTACCATTGCAAAATGAAATACTTCTGTAGCTATTTAATCCCCAACGATCAGAATAGGGCTGCTATTTTTTTTCAAGGGCATTAATAGTAGTAATTTAGATTGAAATCTTTTCTAAGCCATGGGAGGTGGGTGAAGCAGACATTGTTATCAACATTCTGCTGGCTGGAAAAACAAATCAGAGACAAGCTATAGGGAACTTGCCTAAGGTCACACACACAGTCAATCATTTATCTGAGACTCCTAGTCTAACCTTGGGGCAATTAGATGGCATAACAGATAGAGCACCAGGCCTGGAGTCTGGAAGACTCATCCTCCTGAGTTCAAATCCAGCCTCAGACACTTATTAGCTGTGTGACTTGGGGCAAGTCACGAAAGCCTGTTTGCCTCTATTTTCTTATCTGTAAAATGAGCTACAGAAGGAAATGGCAAACGACTTCAGTATCTCTGCCAAGAAAACCCCAAGTGAGGTCATGAAAAGTTGGACACAATTGAACAAGTCTAACCTTTTCTTTTCTTCACTACGTCTACATAATAACAATAGCACCTATGTATAGTGTTTTTGTATAGGGTTTTTAAGGGCTGCAAATGGTTTTCTTCATAGAAACCTTGTGAAGTGGGAAGTACAAGTATTAACAGACGAGTGACTAGATGTCAATCATTTACCAACCTTAAACCCCATGCAGATCTGTGCTGCTGCTATTATTTTCATTACACAGATGAAGAAAATGGGGCTGTGAGAGATAAACCAGTTTCCCCAACTCTCTGAAGCAAGAGCAGGAGAACCCAGATCTCCAGACTACAAGTCCACAGTCCCACGCGGCTGGACTTGTGGTCATGGCATCACGAATCTACAATTAAACAGGAACTTAGAGGCCACGAGTCCCCCGCCAAGCACACTCATTTTTTATGGATGTAGAAATCGAGGCCCAGAGATTAACTGACTTTCCCCAAGTTCACAGAGGTAGTAACAACACAGGCAACATGTCCCCACGTCCTCTAACACTTTCCATCAGACGCGTTCAAATTGCAGTTTAGAGCCTTATGATCAAGAGCCAATCATAACATCTTAGAGCATGGAAATAATAAAATTTTTCATCATAGGACTGTAGTGAGGGTCAAATGAGATAAGAGCTACAAGTCAGTAAATTTTAAAACATTTTAAAGATGTAGAAATAAATAAAAATAAAGTATATTTTAAATATAGTAATGATGACGATGCTGTGTTACCGTTCAGTCATCTCAGTTGTCTCTGACTCTTGGTGACCCTATTTGGGGTTTTCTTGGCAAAGATGCTGGATTGGTTTGCCATTTCCTTCTCCAGCTCATTTTACAGATGAGGAAATTGAGGCAGACAGGGTTAAGTGATGTGGCCAGGGTCGTACAGCTCGTAAGTGTCAGAGGCCAGATTTGAATTCAGGTTCTCTTGATGCCAGGCCTAGAACTGATGAAAATAGCTGGCAATTATATAACACTTTATGTGAAAAACACTTAACATACGCTATCTCATTCAGTCTTCACCTTTGAGGAAAATGCCAGTTTTACAGGTGAAGGGACTGAGGCTAAGAGAAATTATGTAACTGACCCGGAGAAACAAGCAGCTAGTTAAGCGTCTGTGGTAAGATTCAGTCTTGGAGTTTCTTATCTTCTGGTGCAGTGCTCTATCCACTAGGCTATAATTATTATTTTGAATCATTTCCTGTCTTCAAATGGCTCAGAATGGAAAGCAGGAAGACGAACAGCTATTCACTTATCCCTCTTTCCCTCAGAATCTAACCTAGTTCTGATCAAGCCCAAATGATACAAACCGAGGCCAGAGAAGGCCTAACTCTAGCCGGACAACCAACCCCATTTTAAATGCTACCAAAATAACCCCCAAGATTAGAGTAGAATTTCAAGGCTGCCGTGAACAAAAGAGCTACAGTGGATTCTGATCGGTAATTCCTCTATCTATAAAATAGAGATAGTAATGCCAGATTCATAGCGTACTTTAAAGGTCTTCTTCAGTAACGTTGCCTCACTCAATCATCTCCAGCTGAATTGTATCTCCTCAGCTTGCTGTGAAACAAACCCAAATCCACTTATTTCTACAGACCAAGCTAGAGAGCTATTATTTTAGTTGTTGTATGGACTGGGGAATAATGCAGTACCAACTAAGTTCCCAAGGGACCCTCTGATCCTGGAGCAGGCTCCCACCTTAGTTGCTCATGTGAAGCCAGATTGGATTCCAAGGGGACGATGAACAGGCTCATTGAATTCTATTTCACTTCTGACTCTGGCCCCATGCTGGATTGGCTTCCTGCACATCCACCCTCACCCCTACCCTCCACGCAGTGGGCTGCACTCAATAAGATCCCAGCCCGGTAGGCTTTTGCAGCCTCTCATGCACCCTACAGCTGGGTAATCAGGCAGCTGGCAATCAGCCACTCTTGGCTCACTCAACCTCTCAAGGTAAATGTCACTCTGCTCTTTACACAGAAGGCTAAAGGCAAGCCTTTATTCTTGTCCCTAAGAAAAATGAAAAAATCAGCTCATTAATCCTAAGCTTTTAAAAAATTTTGCCATCATGAAAGGAGATTAACTAAAAATAAGTTCTTATTCCTCTCAAACCATCAAGCAAAAGCATAGTTTGATATCTGGAAGAAGGAACAAAGACTTCCTAATTTCCATTTCCCTTGAAATGTACATCATGCTTCCGGAATGCTTACTAGCTGTATCCAGGTAAAATTTTATTTCCCAAACAATACGGTGATAGGGTCTATATTTGTTCACTGAAATTAAGCCATTCGTAGGGTGACCATCTAAAGGGATGCCAAGTAGTAGAGAGCAGAGGCAGATGGAGTGCAGGGCCTGGAGTCAGGAGGACCTGAGTTCAAGTGTGGCCTCAGGCAGTTACCAGCTGTGTGATCCTGGGCAAGTCATTCAATCCTGTTTGTCTCAATATCCTTATCTGTCAAATGAGCTGGAGAAGGAAAAGACAAACCACTCCAGTATCTGCCAGAAAAAGCCAAGGAGATTTAACAATAGCTCCCATGTCTCCTTTGAGGTGTTTCCCCCCTCCGATACATGTTTCTAATTCCTTCAGCCAGTCTTCACATGGCCTGGACTCCAGGCCCGTCCTTGGTCCTGATTGCACTACTCTGAATGCTTTCAATTGCCTCGATGACCTTCCTAAACTGTGGCAGCAGCCAAGAAGGATCACAGCTTTTCAGCTGTGTCTGACGATGGCGAAACACAAAAGAATTTCCATTTCTTTGTTCCTAAAAGCTTTGCTATTGTTCAGTCGTTTTTTAGTTGTGTCTGACCCTTGGTAACCCCATTTGGGGTTTTCTTGGCAAAGATACTGAAGTGGTTTGCCACTTCCTTCTCCAGGAATGAGATGAAGAAACTGAGGCAAACAGGGTTAAGTGACTTGCCCAGGGTCACAGAGCTCATAAGTGTCTGAAACCCGAGCTGAACTCAGGAAGATGAGTTTTCCTGGCACTCTATGCTCTGAACTACCTTGCTGCCCTTTAAATGAGAGTCTACAAATAATATAGCATCAATATCCATCCAAAGGTTAGAAAAGGATGCAACATTAACTTTGTCACAGTTCTAAAAACAAA
Organism: Potorous gilbertii; assembly: GCA_028658325.1. Taxonomy (NCBI): domain Eukaryota; kingdom Metazoa; phylum Chordata; class Mammalia; order Diprotodontia; family Potoroidae; genus Potorous; species Potorous gilbertii. The sequence continues at coordinate 694,812,370 of CM053769.1, read as the reverse complement.
AGATTCAGCACTCACACACCCTATTAATAAGTAAAGTAAATGAAAAGCCTGACAATTTTAAAGGGACTCTCTAGGGTCAGAATAGAATTCATTAACATATTACAATTCCCAAGGGAACTAGACTGGACAAATGAACCAAAATCTAAATCTGGGTCAAATTTTCAACATCTGGGAATTATTTCCCTTTTGTGGCCTTTAATGTTTCAGAAATTGGATGAAATTTACAATTCCACTTATCGGACCAGGTTACAGACAGTGATTGTTACAGCATCTAACAAGGTATTCCTCATCGATCAGTCAACAAGCATTTTATTAAGTGCCTACTATGTGACTGACAGAGTGGACAGAGTGCTAGACCTGGAGTCAGGAGCACTCATCTTCCTGAGTTCCACTCTGGCATCATGTGTGACCCTGGGTAAGTTACTTAACTCTGTTTGCCTCAGCTTCTACCTCTGTAAAATGAGTTGGAGAAGGAAATGGCAAACCACTTCAGGATCTTTGCCAAGAAAATCCCAGATGGGGTCACAAAGCGTCACACGAGACCAAAACAACTGAGCAACAAAATGTGATTGGCACTCTGCTTACTGGGTTCTAGGTATACAAACACAAAAAAAGAAAATCTCCCCTTCCCTCAAAGAGCCTACAAACCAGGTGGAATTCATGAATTAATAAACTTGTATTTACAACTTTGGATAAAACTCTCCTAATTAAATGGATCAAGATTAAATGCAGATTTAATTAAATGCCAGGCAGGAATCACATTAAGTGAAAATTGAATGGGCAAGATTACAGGAAATTCAGAGTAGTCACCAAAGTTCATCCTTCTCCCTAACGGTCACTCTCCACTCTGTTTCAAGGAACTGAAGAAAAAAGAGGCAGACTTTTGCCTTCTCATTGTGAATCTTTTCTTCTGACTTTCCTCCTGTCCCTCATCTCTATGAAACCAAGGGAATACAAAAGCATTAGCTCACACTTTGTGCTACTTTACATCAAGTCCTTGAGGAAGAGTCTCTCCTAATGGCCTTGATGACCTGATTTGCTTCTGTTCTTTCTCTCTCCAGAAATTCCCTCCTTTAATGTCCATTTTTTACATCATTGCTTTGTTGTTGTCATTGAGTTGTTTCAGTTGTGCCCAACTCTCCATGAATCCTTTTGGCATCTTCTTGGTAGAGTTTGTCATTTTACAGACGAAAAACTGAGGCCAACAGAGTGACCATGCCCGGGGTCACATGACTAGTAAGTGTCCGAGGCCAGGTCTGAACTCTGAAAGATGAGTCTTCCTAACCCCAGGCCTGGCACTCTGTACGCTGGGCCACCTAACTGCCCATCATCCCTTACCAACCATTTTTTCCTCTGCAGGAATTACAGATCATACCCAATGCAGCACAGTGGGTCATAAATCATGGAATTAGAATGGGAGGGGGCTTTTAGAGGTCTTTCATTTTACAGATGAGGAAACTGAGTCCTAGAGAGGTTAAGTGAGTTGTCCCACATCCCATAGCTACTAAGTGTTAGAGCCAGGATTCAGATCCAGTATCCTCTGATTTCAAGTCTTAGCAAGTCTGTTTTTATGTTGTCCAACGACCAGTCTGTCACCTGGCTCATGCTCAAAATCTTCCCTGTGTAGTATACACTAGAAACAAATCCATCAAACATAAGTGTATTTTCTCAGTACTTCCACTGCCTACAAACTGTCTTCTGCTTTCATAGGAAGATGGGCTTTGTATATAATCACCCTATTTTTTTCCATAGTTCATTTCCTATCTGCTAACAAGTACAATGCCAAAAATATTTTAAAAGCTTTCCACTCTGAAACATGCTTTGACAAAGGAATTAAACCTAAACACAGCCATGAAAAGCTGGGAAAAAATATGGAGATTCAGATGGGGAAAAAAAGAGAGAGGGGGAGAAACATTTGTTTAAATAAACTTTGAGTGTGGTTTAACTCAAACTGGGTCTTTATGAATTAAACTAAAGCCAGTGAGTATAACCACACTGATGAGAATATAAAACGTGATAAAAAGCAAGTCAGCTAGTCATCATTACAACAAATGCATCCCAAACACTGAGTTAAAACTTCTCTCCCAAATTTTCTTTCTACCCCAAATGTTCACACAGAATATTTGTGCTTGACCTGTGAGAGAGCCTTCCAAGCTCATACTGGTCTGAACAGCTACAGTCAGACACCACTGGACATTGACCCAACAAGGATGTAAATTTGGTCCTCTTTGATTACAAAGGACAACAAATCATCACAATAGTCACATGTGCCAGAAAAATCTTCCATTAAGCCTATAGTTGTCCATGTCTCAGGAATGGGCATAGCTGTAGGAAAACTACAAATTAAAATTTTACAGTCAAGTAGATAAAGTGTCTGTCCTTCATTCAACAAACATTTATTTAGCATCTACGGTGTTCAAGATGCTCTCTGACTTCCATGGAACCTATGGCAAAAATGTCACAAATGGGGTAAGTTAGGTTACACAGTGGATAGAGCACCAACCCTGAAGTCAGGAGGATATGAGTTCAAATCCAACCTGATAAACTTGATACTTACTATCTATGTGACCTTGGGCAAGTCACTTAAACCCAATTGCTTCAAATCCCCCAGTTACAAATTTGTCCTGAATGCTGAATACATAAATCACATTCCACAAAAACCACTTTCCTTCCCTTCCAAAACTGAGAATTTCTAATAGTTTTTTTTAAGAAACTTGTCTAATTTTTCTTAGAAACTGATAGGTTTGCAAAATGAGGTAATGGGAGCTGAAATAGCTATGAAGTTATGTTCATGGCTTGAATGATTAGAGATTGCAAAAGCTACAAAATTCACGGGAGAAAATGGGTATGCTGTTCTGAAGTATCAGCACACAACTGTGTGTCTTGTATTTCTAGAGCATCTTGTGGTAGGTGAGTTACTTCACTCCCATGTGGCCAACCGTTGGCTAATTCTGTAGCATGCCATCTGTTTTCTGCTAAAAGGTCTTCAAGTTCTTCTCATTCCCTCCTCTGTGTTCCACAGAAGTCAATTCATAATAGCCACAGATCTGACTCATTTGGATGCATGTAACATAGCTGCCTTTTCATTTTTATTTGGCAAATGCTTTAATGGGATTAGCAAATTGTGCTATTATGAGATAATTATGGAGACACAAGACCTTTTTTTTGTATTAGCAATTTTTCTGATGTTTAATAGCAGTAGAGACAATTTCACTGTACAACAGGAAAATGCTTAGGATTGGCCCTACAACCACCATTTATCCAAATGCAACCTGTATTTCCTGACTCCTCTGAGAAATAATTACTCATAGTTAATAATAGTAGCTCATACTTATATAGGCTTTATGGTTTGTAAAATATTTGCCTAACAACAATCTTGGGAGGGAAGGAGCCAAAATATTGTTACCCCCATTTTACGGATGAGGAAACAGATTCTGAGAGGTCAAGCGACTTGTTCAACTTATAATTACTGGAGCTGGGACTCAAGTCAGTCTCTTGGCTCTGTGCCTGAAGATTCTTCCATGAAAACATGCACTGGGTTCCGGGGTAGGAGCCGAGGGAGGGAACACTATACTAACAGTTGGTAAGAAAACATGCTTGGAATGAATATGGGGAAGGATTTGTTTTAGCCTTCAGACCTCCAAGTCTACCTTTTTTGTTAACTCAAATTTTATGTTAACTTTAATTAACTTTGTTAATTAACTTTGTTAATTCTCATCCCTTCAAATAAAGATATTCCCATTTGTCCATGCAGTGATACTTAAAGTCATCACAAGAATTTCTCCTGCCACAGATACCAGCTCAGTCTCTTCTGGATTCTACGGCACTGACCAATCATGACTCTGCCTTCTGCCAGTCCATTCCTTCTCCCCACCCCTAAACAAATGTACATTACACACACTCACCAATTTCCATCTGTTCATATTCTGGAACTAACTTTACTTTAAGGTGGAATCACTCAGAAAAACAACTTCTGTTCTGAATTATAGAGGATATTTTTTAAAGGATTAATTACCGTTGTTATAGCAATCCTTGCTGCTTTGGAGAAGAGAAGGTACCTGATGCCCAGGATCAGTAGCTCTCCATAGTTCATGAGAAACATCAGAATGATAAGAAATGTCCATCTTGAGGTCTGTCTCGTTCTCACTAGTCCTTGTTAAATCAGAATTTGGGATATTGAAGGTGTATGCAATATCCTGATGTGCCTCAGTTGAGTTTGATTTGTGGACAGTGTTGAGTGACATGTGTACTAACGCTTCATTTACAAAGAACAAGTTCTCATGGTAGAGGCTGTCCGATCGATTAAGGTCTGTTACCTGTGCAAGAAATTACAAGAAAAAATGTAGGTTTCTTTAGTATTTCACATTCAGCATTGTTCACAAGACGGTTCCAGAGAACAGAATTTATTAAATTAGTTCATGTAAGAGAGGGAGGAGTGCAATGACCCCTAAACTCGTCCCCCTCTTCTCTTTTGCCATGGACCTAGAACTAAATACATTAATTTGATCGGCATAATGTATCCTGAAACAACAATTAAATTGTATTTCCACTATATTTGGATCAAAGGAATTGAAAAAAGCATCCATTTTTGGTCAAATAATAAAAAGAAAAATCTAGCCATGATTATAAGAGTATTCATACATTATGGGTTTATAAAGAAGATACTTTATGGTTCAACAGACCAGTTAAATGCAAAAGAAACCATTTCTGATAAACTTGTGTTCAAACTTTGCAATTCAGTGTGGGGACTGTACCAAAAATGAGATTTGGTATAAGAAATTGCAGAAAAATATTTAATTTTCCATGCATCCTTGGAGAAGAAAATTCAGTGGAAAGCTCCTAAGAGATTTTTTTTTTTACCACCACTAGTCATTTACATCTCAATTAAATAAATCTCCACTGTTGTTAGTTCAATTATTTTGTGCTTATAAATATCAAATTAGCACAGAGAGAAGCATCTTCATAATCATGGAAAGCAGAGGTATAAAACCTTGCTCCCGCAGGCTACAACATTCCTGAATGCAGCCTGAATCAGAATAAAATCTAATTGGGAAATATTTAACAAAGAAATAAAAACATCATAAAATATAATGTTAATATTTGATTTTTTAATCAATATGAGCCCAAAGGGATCCTCATGAATGATGAGTGGTCCTGTATCTACTTGAGTTTAACACCACTCAGGGAAAGAAAGCAACACCAGGAGACTGAGACAACTCATCAATGCAGTGACCAATGATCATTTCAAGAGCACTGAGCATTTTCAGTACATGAACACTCCCTGACTCTCAGGACTGAAACAATGGAATATGGGAGCAGAACAAGATACACATTCTCAGTCATGGCCCATGTGCTATTTTGTTTTGCTTCACTTTATTTATTTATTACAAGAGAGTACAGTCATTGAGAAATGACAGTGATATGAAAAAAGAACATTAATAAAATATTTATATAGGAGGTAAGTTTTAATAAAAATAATGAAATCCAATCTACTCTTTAAATAAGATCTGTTGGGAATATTTATTTTTGGTATAGACCTATTTGACTTTATTGGTGCAGGGAACTACCATTGTAGAAATTCCTTCCATTTATACAGATCAGCAACTCATCTGTAACTTAAAATCTCTGAGAGTTTCTGGAGCACTGTAAGATTAAGTGAATCCTCCATCATCACACAGCCAATGTATGTCAGAGGTTGGATGCACACCCAGGTCTTCCTGGTGCCAAAGCTGGCCGTCTAACCACTGCTATCCCCAACTAATTGCCCAAACCAACAAAATAGAACAAAAACATGGCCTTATGGGTCTCTGAATGATCACATAAGAAGGTTCTTTAAATTACAGAATACCAAGACCTTCACAAATAAAAATTTAGTGTGGGAGGACTCCTTTGGCTATCTGATGAAACCTATGGCCCCTTCATGAAATAGTATTTTTAAATACATAAAGTAAAATGCAAAGGATTACAAAAGAAACAAATTATGTTGAACTACATTATCAAAATATTTGTTTTAATTTTTACAGACCCCACATTAGGGGCTCCTGGTCTAGAGCAGAGGTATAAATGGACTATTTTAAAATGCAATTAGAAAAAAATTAAGAAAAATGAATTGAAATACAATAGACCATGGATAAAATGCTAATACACAGTTTTCTAAGTCAATGTGTAGCTTCAGGGATCCTTATGTCCTATTTACTGTCTCCTCCACCCTCCTTCCTTTTCGAGTTTGACACTACTGGTCTAGAAGATAAATGCTTCTTTGTCAACCTGTTTTCCTTCCTGTCGGCAAAAACCCTCAAAAGGAACTTAAAAAATGTAAGCCTTTCTGATTCCCACTTCTCATTGTCATGGAGAGATGTATAAAGATTTGTGAAGCTGAATGTATTATATATAATTACATTATACATAAACATAGCCACAGATGCATATCTAGTTTGCATCTCCATTTCCATATCTTTATCCGAGAAACCTGCGTTCAAATCCAGCCTCTGACATACCTGTGTGGCCCCAGGAGAGCCACTTCCCAGTGCTCCAGGTTATCCAGTGCTTAGTTATGTAAGACTAGAAATTTCAGAGTGGACACCCACATCTGCATTAATGGAAATAGCTTCACATACCAGAAGCTCCCTAGGCTGATGAAATGACACGTTTAGTAAAATTATAGATGGGGTAGGAAGAGAAGGAAGAAGAGGGAGGGAAGGAGAAAATGAGAGAGGGAGGGGGAGAGAGAGAGAGAGAGAGAGAGAGGGAGAGAGATTAGAGTGATTTAGTAGATTTATTTATTATCTATCTAGTTGTAGGGATGGATGGATAGACAGATGGATGGATGGATGGATGGATGGATGGAGAGAGAGATGATACAGAGATGGACATATGGACAGACAGATGTACAGCAGATAGATAGATATAGATGATGGATAGATAGACAGACAAGTAGACAGATGAAAGAGATAGATGTACAGATGGATGGATAGATAGATGATAGAGACTGATGGACAGATGGATGTATCAACAGATGAATAGATAGATATATGGACAGATAAGTAGATAGATATAGATGGATGGATAATTGGATAGATAGATAAACAGATAGACAGACAGAGACAGACAGATAGATAGACAGATGAAAGAGATAGACGTTCAGATGGATGTATAGATAGATGAATGGATAGATAGACAGATGTACAGAAAGATTGGTAAATAGAGATGGATAAATGGATGGATAGCTGGAGAGATAGAGAGATAGACAGATAATCCCTAAGACTTCTGCTAGTTACAAATAAACTTGAACATGGCACTTGTACTATCACCCAAGAATTAAAAGCTTAATTCTTCAGAAATAACCCTAGAGTGGCCCTAGAACCACCATGATATCTTGTGAATGGGACCCCCAAATTAAGAAGCCTCTCCAACTGCCCATCAGAGGGCATGTGCCCCCCCATAGCTGTACCTCACCTCATTGCTTCCTGGAGAAAAAGCTGCAGGGAGACTTCTCTGCCGACTATGCTTCCAGTGACACAGGAGACTCTGCTGGATCCTGACCTTCTCCCTCTCCCTCTCCACCATCCTCTGGCCTTCCCTCAGCCGTTCCAGGTTTTGCTGATACTCCTGGAGCTGATAGTCCAGTTCCCCGCGACTGCGGCTGAGCAGCTCCTCCTGACTTTGGCATTCCTTCTCCCGCTCCTGCAGCCATTTCTCCTTTGCCTCCTGCTCCCGCTGCCTCTGGTCACACTTGCGGTACCAACGCTGCTGCTCCTGATGAAATTGATGCTGTAGCTTGTGGATGTTGGCCAGCTCCTCCCGCTGTTTCTCCAAGTGACGGGACTTTTCTTGCTCCTGGAGCAGCCCGACCCGGAGAGACAGACCATGGGGTATTCTCTCATGCCCCTGGAGAATTAGCTTATGGAGTTCTATGTGACTGTCTTGGATGGTCAGGGCAGCCTGATTCAGGGGAAAAGCAAAACCAAGAAGAACCCCACATCATTAAAGCTCTGAGTGCCGCTCTACCCTCTCACTACAAATCAATCAGCAAGTATTTATTAAACACCTACTGTGTGGCCAGGGATACAAATACCAAAAAAATGAAACAGAAACAGACTTTAGGGCCACTAATGCTCTACTACCTCCTACTGTTCTGACTTTTCTTAGTAAGTTCCCTTTATCCAATTCTCAGTCCTAGATCAGGCTTCTTAACCTTTGTCCCATGGACCCCTTTGGTAGTGTGGTGAGGCCTAGGGACCACTTCTTAGAATAATGTTTTCAAATGTGTAAAATACATGGTATTACCAAGAAAACTAATTATGCTGAATACAGCTATCCAAACATTTTCTTTTAAAAAATCAAGTTCATAAACCCCAGGTTAAAAAGTTCTATCTAGCCAATTTCTAAGACCTCTTTCAGTTCTATTTTATTAATCCATCAATCAACAGGCATTTATTAAGCCCAGAGAAGCAAGAGAGTTTAATATTTCAAGCTGACTCTTCAATTTCTTTCCTAAAGATCTGGTTGGGGATTTTTATGGAGGAACATTAGCAGGAAAGCATCCCATATGTCAGAAATGTATTTTGCTATTGCTCCTTTGACCATATTTAAATAAATCCATCAAGCAGGAATTGAGTACATGAAATTACAAGACTAAACGGTATAAACCTAGTTGTACTCTCCTCCTAAACCCTAAATGGAGCCTGTCTTTAGCTATACTGGCTCCATAAGGGAGCCTTTTGGAATTCACCGATAAATAATACCTTGCTAAACTACAAGGACTCTTCTGAGACTGGGAGTTAGGACTACTTCCCATGGTTATGTTAATGGTCTCAGCTACTAAATTTGCGGCTCTTACTCAGCACCATGGTTGGAAAGCCATATATAAAGCATTGAGCAGCAATTACTTAATTGATTGCTTAGAGGAGGCTGGGATGATGAAGGACAAATAGACAACTTACAAATCCACAGGACATTACTAACTAGATTTAAAAATCATTTTATGTTGCAGTATCTGACTTTGGAAAGTTTGGCAGCATCCCCCCCACAAAAAAAAATTGCCAAGATTTTGAAGAATTTCACAGAACCAGAAAAACTCAGTGAATGCCCATGGCAGCTTTTAATTTTAAAAGCTCCCATTTAAAAAGTGTGAAAGATTAGGAAAAGGATAAACCCAAAATGAATACATGCTGGGTCTACCCATAGATTTGTATCTGGATATGACATTATAGTTATCTTGAGGCCAAATTCATTTTTCTCCACACCTCTTGGAACATTTTTTTAAACCGTCCACACAGCAGATGCTACGAATATGGAGATTTGACTGAGTGAAGCCTATGTGTGGGCAACTTAGTTTTTTCATTTTGAAAAACTAAAGAACTTTGGGTCATATTTAAAACTAATACCATTCAACAGTTGCCTCTTAGATGAGTAGTAATTCATAATACAATAACTAGGAATGTTTGCACCTGGACCAAGAGGAAAGAAAGGTGCCCTTAGGTAGAGAAGGAAACAGACTGTAGGAAACCTTCACCAGGACACCAGTGTGTGAAAGACAGAGCATGAGAGACAGTGTGGAGGGGTGCTCATCTGGTGCCTTCTAAACCAATCCACCAAGTGTTTGCTAAGTGCCTACTAGGTGCCTGACAATGTGATACAGGTCTTGAAACTACAAAGACAAAACAACATAGTCCCTTTCTTCAAGAACCTTAAATTGTATTGAAAATGCAATATGTTGATGAATAAATAGTATATACGTGATAATTTGAGGAAGGAGTGAGAATTAATCACTGAGGGGGAGGAAGGGGTAGGAAAGATTTCCCGAAGTGTCACATGAGTTGGCCTTGAGGAAGACTAGAGATTCTTAGAAGCTGTGGGAAAGAGGAGTATTTTTCTATCATGGGGATAACCTATGCAAAAGCATGGAGAGAGGAGATGAAATGTTGAGTTCAGACAACAGCAAGTTGGTCGATTTGGCCAGAAGGCAGAATGAATAAAGGGGAGCTATGTGAAATAAGTTTGGAAAGGAGGGCTGGAGCCAGGTGAGAAGGACTTTAAATACCAAGCTAACAAGTTTGCATTTTGTTATAGAGACTTTAGGGAGTACCTGGAATTTCTTGAAGGCGTTTGAAGTGACATGGTCAGACTTGTGCTTTAAGAAAATTATTTTGATATCTATGTGAAGGATGAATTAAAAAGAAGAGATAAGGGCAAGCTGGAAGCCTGGTGTGCAGGCTGTTGTAATAGTTGAGGCTGGTGATGTCAAACTTACCACTACATTGTTTATAAAGATCTCTGTCACTGGGTATTGACTTAGAACACCACAAATTAACATTATCTATATTCTATTGTACTTTTATTCCATTTATTAAATACCATCCAATTACATTTAATGTGTTATCTAGCGTTTGACACCTCTGGGGTAGGAAACTAGTGATAAGTACCAGATGTTGCCCATGTAAGCAGAGAGAAGCGGGTGGTTACGAAAAATGTTATAGAGGTAAAAAACAAAAACAAATCTAAGTTAGTGGAGGAAAAAGAGTCAAAAATGACTCCAAGGTTACAAGCCAGAGTAATTATTAGGTCAATGATGTCCTGAAGTGGAATAGAGAAGAAACATGATTTTTCAATGGGTAAACTACTGCATTCTCCTTTGGATATGTAGAGTTTGAGATACCTAAGAAATATCTAGATGTAGATGAACATCATAAAGTGAGTGCAGGGGAGACTATGTAGAAAGACTAGGGCTGGATAGATAGATATGGAAATCATCTCTTTAAAAAATGCTAATAAATATGAGAGCTGATGAGACCAACAAAAGAATGAAGGTAGAAAAACAAGAAATAAGGAACCAGGAGGGCAGAATCTTGGGAGATGTTCATCAAAGAAAACGGAGAAAGAACCATTGCACAAGTCTGAAGAGAAGGAGCTGATAGAAATGTAATGAAAGCTAAGAGAAAAGAGAATATAGAGGAAGAGAGGGTGGGCAGCAATGTTAAGAGCTTCAGAGAAGTCATGAAGGACGAGGACTGAGGAAAGGCAATCCGTTTTAGTGAAGAGATCCTTGATAACATCTGAGAGAACATTTTTAGTCAAATGGTGAATTGTAAGCCAAATTATAGGGGATTAAGATGTAAGTAGAAGAAGAAGGGGTGGCAAGGAATAAGGTTTTTTCCCTAGGAATCTGGGTTTGTAAAAAGTGGTGAAACTATATAGAACTGCTAACCATCTCAGGAAGTAGAGGGGGAGAGAGGGACAAAACTTTTTAAAAAGTTTAAAAAAGTGTTTTAACATGTAATTGAGGGAAAAAAATAAAATATAATTTAAAAAAATATACAGGGTGTCCCAAAAGTCTTCATGCCGCCTTAAGTCATTAAAGCTTAAACAATTTTAATAGCTTAAATCCTTTCTCCTATATTGGCTATCCTAAAAACCAGACATTCCATGTATGACCTAACTAGCACGCTGTTAGCAAGAATAATTAATTAGAAAGCTATCATCTACAGGGTGTCCCTAATAGCTTAAAACTGCTCTAAGACTTTTGGGACACCCTGTAGATGCTAGATTTCTAATCAATTGTTTTTGCTAAGTCTATGCTAGTTAGGTCCTGTGTGGAGTGCCTGGTGTTGGATAGCCAACACTGGGGAAATAGAGAAAAGGTCCAAGAGTATTCTTCACCCACCCACTTCTTTTATATCCACCATTCCCATTCCTTTTCAGAAGCAGGAATCATCCTAAGCATGCTTCTCCTCCCTCTTCACACTGATGTAGGGTAAGTCTTGGATACAGGAAGGGAATAAAAAGAGAGGGAACCACCTTCAAGAGGAAAAGGTTGACATTTGTGGGACTCGGAGACTATGTGACAGCCAACCCAACTGAAGTCAAGTACATAAGGCCAATGCCTGATGGGTCTTACCACCCAGTGAGTGAGTATGTGTGTGTGTGTGTATGTGTGTATGTATGTGTATGTGCATCTGTGTGTATGTGTGTCTGTGTGTATGTATGTATGTGTATGTGTGTATGTATGTATGTGTGTTCATCTGTGTGTATGTGTGTCTCTGTGTGTATGTGTGTGTGTGTATGTATGTATATGTGTGTGTGTGTATGTGTGTTGAGAGAGAGATGAAGGTGGCAGAAAAAAATGGAGGAACAGGCACTGACTGTCCTGAAGTGAAAGGCAGTAGGACATTATAGTCAAAGCTCCCCATGACTGTAAGAGTCGCTCCGCTACTGCTGTGCAGATACATGGGTGGCTGGAGTGTTGAATCTAGGTCCTCGAGTGCTTTTGAGCTCTAGAGGTTGGCGACTATTTGCCTCCTTACTAGCACAGACTTGTATAGGACCTGAGTGTTAATGCTGTGGGAAGCAGCAATGATTGGTCAATTTTCTCAACCCTGGACAAAAGATTTGTAAGGGATGATTGCCTGTGAGGAACGATTTGGGAGTCCTCCCTCTCCTTCTCCCTCCAGTGCCAGTTCCAATGTAGCACTGTCTAAATTCAGCCCTGGGCAGCCAGGTGGCACCATATGCAGAGTGCTGGGCCTGGAGTAAGAAAGGCTCATCTTCCAGAGTTCAAAACTAGCTTCAGCCACTTACCAGCTGTATGACCCTGGACAAGTCCCTTAACCTGTTTCCCTCAGTTTCCTCCTCTGTAAAATGAGCTGGAGAAGAAAAGGGCAAACTATTCCAGTATCTTTGCCAAGAAAACTTCAAAGGGGTCATGAAGAGTCAGATACAATTGAAAACAACTGAATGACAAATTCACTTTCATGTACATAGCACTATGCTAGGTACTGGAGATAAATACAAAACTGGCATAATCCCTGCCTTTGAAGAGCCTGAATTCTAGTGAGGTGGGAAATAAAGATGTGCACAGACAAATAAATACCAGAGGGAGACAGGAGGCGAGAGAAGAGAGAGGAGAGGGAGAGAAGGTGGGTCTGACTGAGTATTAGTAACTAGGAGTGACTGTCAAAGGCAGAGTCAAATGAGATAGTGCCTCAGCTACAGTAAAGAAATGGTTTATATTAGCTTTATTGTGTACAAATTAGGTGCTCAGGACTAAATGTACTGGGCACCCCAGAATACAGTCATAGAGTTAGAACTGGAAAGAACCTGAGAAGTCATCTAGTGCAAGGCCCCTATGTTACAGATGAGGAAACTGAGGCACAGAAAAGGTTAAATGACTTGCCCAAGGTCATACAGGTATTAAGTGACAGTCAGGATTCAAACTCTGACATCAAATCTAGCACACCAAACAGACTTAGTAAATTGAAAACTAGTTGAAAATATTCCCAAATTGATTTGACATTTTATCTGCTTTGAGATTGTTAGTAATGGAAAGTAGAAGGGGAAACATGATTTCCTTTCTGAATGTGAGGAAATGTATTTGGCACAGTCTTCAGATTTGACTTTAGCTTCAATCGTTATCCAGGGTTGGGCTAAAATGACCCAGGACAAATTTTAGATTGTTTTAAAATTTAATCATAATAACCCCTAAGGAACCAAGAGAGGGCAGTGCCATATTTCATAAAAGCCACACAATTCTGGTTTGTCACACTGTATTGTTATAGTTTAAAATGGACTAAGTGATAAAGTACACAAAAATGTAATTCTGTTCAGCTATTCAAAATCTGAAGAGATACCCCTTTGTGACTGACATCACAGAGCCAGCATCAGAACCGAAGTCTTCTGATTCTGAACCTCATATGTTTCCTCACAGGATTAGGCCACCCTATATACATTAGCATCGGAGGAGTAGGGGCAGGGTGGTTAGGTAGTGCTGGGGATAGAGCACTGGGCCTGGAGTCAGGAAGACCTGAGTTCAAATCCAGCTTCAGATACTTACTAACTGCATGACCCTGGGCAAGTCACCCAACCCTGCTTGCCTCAGTTTCTTCAACTGTAAAATGAGCTGGAGAAAGAAATGGTAAACTGGTCCAATATCTTTGCCAAGAAAACCCCAAATGGGGTCATGAAGGTCCAGACATGACTGAAAAGAAACAATATTAGGATGGCTTATAAATGGAATAATGGATAAATGGAATCTGAGGACTGGATTCCTGCTTGCAATGGAGCTCATGTTACAGATTTTAGGAAGTTCATGATTCTCTTTTCCTCTTTAACTTTTTCAATTGCCTGGTTTCTCCTGGAGGTGATGAGCAGATTCCAAAATGGCAACGAAAACAATTGATCTCCTTGTCATCTGCTCCAATCTTTTTTTTTCTATGAAAACCTTCATTTTTGAAGTCCTGCTGAAATTTTAAGGACCAGCTCCAATGCTGCTTCCTCCATGAGGTCTAGCCTGATGTACTCGTCATTTATGAAGCTCCTCACCCCTGTCCTCCAGAGGAATTTTGTTTTGTAATTCGTGTTCGTGCAATCTCATGTATTATATTGATCATATACTGATGCTTTATCCTCCACTAGACTGTAAGTTCTCTGGAGACAGTAAGGGCATCTCCCCCAGTACTTGGGAAAGATCTTGTGCAACTCTGCTTTATTTAAATCCAAGTCAAGACATCACCTGTGACATCATTGCTCCTCTTCAAATAGGTAATTAATGTTTGCTGAATGAATAAAGGTAATACATGAAACCCAGCTGAAAAAGATGGCAGCTATAGTATATACAGTGTGACTTTTATATATGAGATGGGAACTCTGAGTTCATTGCCATAAGGGACTCCCAGTGAGGAAACTTCTATTATTAATGCAGACTGTCACCATCTCTAACATATAGTCTTAGAGACTTTAGTGGGCCACTAAGAGTTTCACGGGAAACTTTATTGAGAGGTTAAATGTTTTGCCCAGGATTACACAACCGGAATGACCAGGGTCAGGGCTAGAACCCAGGTCTTCCTGATTCTAAGGTTAGGTCTCTATCCATTACACCATGATGTCTCTCAACGAGAGGGCCTCCTTTAGAGGACTCTTATGTGTCATTTCTATTTGATATGCTATAAAAAATAGGTCAATTGGCCTTAGCATACCCTCAATCTGCACTTTGATTTTGAATAGCTTGTTAACATTGAAAAGAAGGAGTGCGGACCCTGAGCACTGGTTCATCATGCAATGCCTCATTCCATCAAGAACTAATGAACAGTAATATTTAATTATGTTCCTATAGGATCATCACCTTCTTTGTCTTAAGGCAAGTTGATAATTAGAAGAAAGGGGGAAAGCTAGAAGGGAAGAATGAGCAAAGACCTGAGCCTCTTCTTTGGTTTTGCCACAGGCCAATCATCAAGTCCGATAATTTTGTGGAGTCAAATGTCAACCTAAAAGTTCCAAGGCCAGATATGCCTTGACAAAAGAACACGAGCTTTCTAAAGATAGCATGAAGTGCGATGCTCCACTAACTTGACTAGGACTTCTACCAAATCATATTTAACAACAGTTGAAAAGGGGCAAACTGCTTTATGGATTTAGAACACAAGCCTATGTACTTCCATTTTTTAGATGAGTTGTACCTTGTAGTTTGGGACTGCTTGTCCTTTAGTAAAGTTCTAATTATTAAAGTCCAGGAATCATCAAATAAGGCAAATTATATGAAAATAAACATTCACAAGGTCAAAACTGCTAAAGGGATCATTACCTGCAGGCTATACAAGAGACGAGTTAGATTCTGGATGGCTTGTATAATCTGAAATATAAGATCAATAGTGTCAAGTTTTTTAAAAGATTAATTTAAAATTTTAAAGTTCAATTTACCCAAGTAAAAGATGTAATTGATCTATTTGTGGTAAAGGAAGCTCACCTCTGCCTGCGATGAACCTGGAAAATCTATGTATTCGGCCTATAATGAATAAAATATAAGATTTGTTGTCGTAAACACAAATTAACTACCACACCTTGGAAACAGTACACTATTAAATTTCAAAAACAATCTCTAATTCCCCACCCTTCCTAAAGAACAAGGAATTCATCTTTTTAGTGAAAATGATTTAGAAATTATCTTACATAACAAAAAATCATAGCAAACTCAATCACAATGCCAAAGGTCATCTGATACAAAACCAAATGGAAATCCTTCTCTGGGAACCTAGACTGCAACTCTGACTTTGATACAACACTGGATTCATGCTGCCTTGTGGCCTCTAAAACTAAGCTGATCCTTAAAGTTTCTTGAAGGCCTTGCTGAGTATCCTGCAATTAGAGTAAGGCCGAGTCTACACAAAAGCAAGGTTAGGCAAGCATAAAAGAAGGGGTTGGGGGGTGTCTTATTCCAACCTGTCTCTATTTCTGAGATTAGGGGCTCAAATAACTAATAGTAAAGGGAGGAAGAGAGGAGTGACATTAGATGAGGGGTTACCCTGAGACAGTAGTGCTTTGCTACTTATGGGCCTACACAGCACCAGAACCTGGGTGGAAACTTAACTCTCAAAAGAAAACCCTGTGAAATGTGACCAGGAGGAGGAAAAGTCTGTAGATCAGGGTTCCCTTGAGCCCAGGCTTCTAAGACTACAATGTCATCTCTGAGATCTCAAATCTAGAGCATAAGTTCTTCACCTGTAGTCTGTGGACCCCCCCGCCCCAAAGAATCCATGGAGAGATTTCAAGTTTCTGCAAAGTTAGATGGGAGGAAAATGCATCTTTAATTTACTAATTTCTACCCCAAATTTAGTATTTCCTTATTTTGAGAAGGGGTCTGTCCATAAACTTCACCAGACTGACAAAGGGATCCGTAGTACAAAACAGTTAAGAACCTCTGGTTCTAGAGGCAGTTAGATGGGTTAGATGTAAACAGAGGGTGAATCTCCCTCCGCATCTCTAAAATCCAGTCCATGATGACAAGCAAACCTTCAGACTACCCCATTAGATGGTGAGCTTTTGGAGAGCAAAGACAGCCATTTATTTTTCTTTGTATCCCCAGCACTTAGCATGGTGTCTAGCTCAAAATAGGCACTTAATAAATGTTTACTGACTGACCTTGCATGTGCCCAATGACTCAACAACTGAGTAGTTGGCTCTACCCTTAAGAAGGAGCCCATAGAGAATGTTTTCCTCCTCTTCCTTTTCATTATAGTTCCTCCCTCTCTCAGAACCACTTCACTACCATTATCTTGTCAGCTAGAAGGAAAACAAGGCGAATGACAGGTGATGAAGCTCTGCTTGGCTGTTTAGCTACTTGCTAGCAACTGAAAAGATCTCAATTTAGAAGGTTTAAATTGGTGTCTGCAAAAAAGCTGCCAGATTATTTCTGAAGTGTGTGTTTGTGTGTGTGTGTGAGAGAGAGAGAGAGAGAGAGAGAGAGAAAGAGAGGAAGAGAGAGAAGAAAGAGAAAAGAAGAAAGGAGAGAAAGGAAGGAGAGAGGATGAAAGAAACAAGGGAGAGAGAAAGAAAGGAGAGAAAAAGAAAAAGGAAGGAAGGAAGGAAGAAAAAGTGGTTATATCTGAATTCTATATGGGGTAAACCATTTGTACATATACGTATACTTATATATGGAGAGAAAGAAAAGTTATTTCTGAACTATACATACATTTATATTAATATATATATAAGCATACATATAAAGAGTGACAAAGAAAAAGAGTTTATTTCTGAAACACATGTGAAAACTATGTGTATGTATACATATGTCCATGTATAATTTTCCCTATTCTATTTTCTTTCCCTCCTCCATCACCATAAGAATTAAATCAAAAACTGGTTTACTGTATCTATTTTTTTAAAATTAGACCTATAGATACCTGAGGCATGAGAAACAGAAAGGGATGTGTTATTTCTAGATAATTACCACTGTCTTCCCCAGAGCTGTGAGTAAAGAATTACATGGCCCTGGAGGCTTCTCTTTAATGGGGCTCGTCAGCCACCTTGTGGTAAATCTGGAGAGCTACAAGATGGACAGCGACCAAGAACTAGAACGCATTCATTCTAGTCTATTCTGATTTAATTGTTTCAAAGCTTTGTAGAAATGCCAAAAGCCACACATAGCTAACTAAAATGGTAAATTCCAAAGCAGAGTACTCATGATATTTCAAAGGCTAGATGATAAATGCCCCCTCTTTACGCCTCATTTCACTATGGTAAATAGCAAAACCCTCCCAAAATATTGCTCTGGGGGCAAAACTTCTAAAGATTAGTTGACTCTCTGAGTCACATGCAAACTTGATCCAACCTTCCTATCTGCCTGCAGGGGACAAGGCAAGGCAGAAACCAGGTCTGCATTAGAGAAAAATACTGCAGACCGATAGAACACCTGAGACACAAAAGCACCCAGAATTATGAAGAAGTCCTCACTGAGAAAGGCACATTTTAAGAAATGGGTGATAAGGTAGGAAGCTCAATCAGAATTAGTAGAGTAGAAAATTTTCTTCTTTTCATGGAAACCTATGTATATGGGGATATATGTTCTAGGTAATTTATCCACATGCATCAAATAGATGCATATAAACACATGCTAATAAAGTATATTTCTGTTTTAGGTAAAGTAAAATTCTAGAGACTGAGTCAGGCTATGTTGTAGTTGAAATAAACACCAGATTCAGTGTCAGAAGACCTGGGTTCAAATCTTATTTGTGCTGTTTACTACCTATGTAACCTTGGATAAATCATGTGATGTCCTTGGGCTCCAGTTTCCCCAAAAGTAAGATGGGGGGGAGGGTTGTACTAAAATCTAGTCCTTAACTTTTTTTATTTTTTTTGGCATCATGGCCCTTTTTGGTTGGTCTGGTGAAACCTATGGACCCCTTCTCAGAATAATATTTTTAAATAACTTGAGAAACTGAATTTTAATTAGAGGTTAGTGAAAATAAAGATATAGATGAAAGATTAGATAGATAGATAGATAGATAGATGGATGGATGGATGGATGGATAGATATTTTCCCAATCAAGTTCAGAAACCCCTGAAATCGAACCACATAACCCTTGGGGATCCACAGACCCCACATTAAGAGCCCCTGAACTAGCTTTTCTCCAAAGCTTCTTCATACATAAATTGTGTGACAGAAAGAACAAGGAATTCAGAGGCTCCTACCTCTTTGCCTCAGTCCTGTTCCATTTAAAGACAATCAGAAGTGTCATGTGTGGAATAAGGAAAAAGGTATGCTCCTATGCTGACTTTTAGAATTAGTCAACAAGAGATCAGAGTTTAAAGACTCCTACCACCTAGAGAGAACAGTTCAAGTTACCAAGATTCCACTCTGAGCAGACAGTGTGGACAACAGTGGGAAGGACATGGGGTGTGAGAAGCTGGAAAAAGAGTCAGGGAACCTAAAAGGAAAGAACAGACAAGAAGGAAAAAGGGAACAAAATGAAGACAAAGAGGGCATCGAATGGGAAACAAGGATGAAGAGGAGGTATATATACACACACACACACACGGGATTCATCAGATTTTAAAATCTTTTTAATGATTTTTTTTAATCTGCTTCTTTGTTGACACCTACATGGTATGGCAATTCATATACGAGTGTCCAAATTAATGAGAGTAGAGGGGGGGAAGACTAATTCAGGAAAATACAAACCCTCCCGCTGTCAATCTCTTGTCATTTGTGGCCCAGGAATTCAATTTCAGCTGACTTTTATTTTATAAGATAATGAACGTATTTTACTAATAGGTCAGTAACAATACCTTCTCCCCTGCATCAGGGCTTGTCATGTTATTTACAATACCACGGATACAGGATTCCAAATCACAAGATTCTTGTCTTCCTTCTCCTTCGGTAACTTGTGCTGAAAGTACACCATTCAAAACAGAAACAGAAAGAGCTTATCAAACTCATGAAAATAAGCTAGTTTAAATTATGAACAGATGTTAAATATTTTTTAACCCATTGCATCACTATTATTGAAACCTCAATGTATAAGGTACTAAAACTGAATAAGGCAAAAAAGAAAAATACAATCCCTGTCCTCATGGAACTTACATACTAACAGAGAAAACAACAGTAAAAATCATTGAAAGAGTCAACTAGGTGTTACAGTGAATAGAAGGCTAGACTTGGAGTCACAAAGACCTGAATTCAAATGCGGCCTCTGATACTAGCTGTATGACCCTGGACAAGTCACTTAACCAACGTCAGCCTCAGTTTCCTCATCTGTAAAATAGGGATGATGATGATAGTACCAACTTTTCAGAGATGTAGTGGGGATAAAATGAGATAGTATTTGTAAAGCATTTTACAACCCTCAAAGCACTATTGTGTGCGTGTGCATGCGCATGTTTGTGTGCATGTGTGTGTGCGTGTGTATGCGCATGTTTGTGTGCGTGTGTGTATGATCATCATGTTTGATGACTTTTTTCTTTTTTGAAGTGGTATAATATGTTGCTTACGGGAAATACAGGCTGGATTCTACAACTCACTTCCACTTAGTCAGGGAAGGTCTTGCCAAGAATTTAATACAGATTCTATAGGACAGAAGCAATATGACCAGAAATCCACCGAGCACAGGACGGGAGGCAGCGGGTTTCATAATAGACAAAAGAGGCAGTGACAAGACTCACTTAAGGGACACATAAGCAAGGCAGCATGCAATGACAAGCAAACTAAAACATGTCAATAAAGGCCTTGGAGCTAAGCATGAAATATTTTTATAAGGGTCATAAAGATGAATATCAATCGCATTTTAATGCATTACTCAAGGACAAACATTTCAAAGCTGTTTTTTATGTTTTTCTTATGCTATAAATTAACATACTGAATAGTCATTTAAATTTTAAAAATCAATAGTATCAAATTAGGAGTTCTACAAGTGCGAAACATTGCATATATTTTCAGAATTTTCAATGTTTTGATCAGTTTTTCTGATTTTTTCTCTTTTTTTTGAATATTGTTACTTAATATAACTCTGGAAGGAGGAGGGATACTGAAAGAAACTTTGGTCATGTAAAAACAAAAGATATCAATAAAATTTATTTTTAACATAGCATCTTAGGGAAATCTGAAACAATTTATACATATTCATTTAACTTTAACCATTAAGATTCCATTGTGTGATTTTTAAATTATTTACCAATGTTGTACTGCAGAACTTAAATTCTATCCATCTTGTACTTAAAGAGCACTTTTTCTCTCTGAGAGAGTTTTCACATGTTATTTTATTTGCTCCTTTTCTTTTCTTTCTTTTCCTTCCCTCCTTCCTCTCTCTCTGTCTACACAGGGAATCATACCCTTACCTGCAGGTGCTCTGCCCAAAGGAATGTAAATTTTGATCCCTGAAATCTCACAAGATATCTAGGGGTTTTTCAGGCTAGATTTCTTTCCAAGGTCCATGCCTTAAATCCAAATCATTCTGGCTCTTACTGATTGGTCAACAGTAGAGTGAATGTAAATATCAATTGTTTCTGTTTTGGCCAAAAACCCTGAGGGTCTTCCCCTCCCAGGTTGATTTCTTTATTGACTACTGGATCCAGATGGTTAAGAAAGAGAAAGTGAAGTTAGGGGCTTTGCACAGCCCTCCTTTACTTAAATCCAATTAATTTGCAAGTCATGGCATCATCGTCCAGATGTCATGATCCTTTCAGAAGGAAAGACAAACAAGCACTAAGCAATGAGGGTACGAATAAAACCTATATATAGATTGTGCCTTTTTTCTTACCATGTCACATACACGAACATGTATGTGTATGAACGAAAGATCTATGATTACATCAGCCAAGAGCATGCCCAGAATGGGAGCTCCCTCTATCCTAGGCAACATTAAGCTGCCTGGTGAATGAAGCATAGGGAGCTATCTGAGGTACATAGATATTAAATAACTTACCCAGGATTGTAGTTAGTGTGTGCCAAGGGACTTATCTGAACCTAGTCTTTCCTGACTAAATCCAGCCCTCTCCTCACCACTGTGCTCTCCTCTCCCTCCCCAACAAATACTAATTTTCTCTTTCCCCCTCTTCCCTTTCCTTTGGGTAAAGTTTTCTATAGTGCCATCTTCATACCTGTGTGGGTGAATATGTTCAAGGGCTTAAAATAATCTGTGATTTCGTCAATTTAGATGTTGCCCCGAATAACTGAGAGAGTGATCCACCTATGGCTGCCCACCATGCTTTATTCATGTCCTCCCACAGGGGAATTTCCTAATTTAAAATGTGTCTATTTCTCTACCTATACAGTAAAGATCTTCAGCATTATGGCAGAAACCCACACGCACATACATACTTCCATGAAGTGGAAAGAGTCCTTTCTTATGTGTTTGTGAAATTTCTTTTCAGTAGAATGGGCTAAAAGATCTAAGTTAGTTTGAGAACTGTCCACCCTTTCCTCCCTCCCCCTAGATAAGATTTCATTGACTTCATTCAAAAAAGGATTCCAGTGCTAGATGAACACTCAATAAAATGCACTAAATGAAGTGCTAAAGAATCAGTCACTTTCCTCTCCTGAGAGAAACAATGACAGTAACATTAAGAAAAATAAAAACCACACAAAACCTTCAAAAGGAGGTTGAGTCAAAGGCAGACAGCAGAAACAGAGAAATAAAATTTCCTCCTTATAGGAGGCATGTTCAGTTTCAGCCTTTTTAAGGGGTTTTTCAGCAATGTGCAATCCCAAGAAACCAAGTCCCTCATGCCAGTAATTCTGGATCAGACTTTAGGACTCTAACTCAGTCTGGAATTCTGGGATATCTTGGGTCTGACTTTGAGTAGACTAAACCCTACTAGCTAGGGCAGTTTCAGAACTGACCCAGTCAGAGTCAAGTATATCCTAGGCTCAAGAATTTTAGGTTTTGCTGAACTTTCAGAAGAGGACTCACTTGGGATGGGAATGGATCAAACACGCTGCCCCTGATCATCAGCACCCTGCTAGGGCCAGCACAATGCAAACCAGCTTCCCCAGATGTACTGACCACAACACCTTGATGGACAGCACAGTGAATGGACAGCATTCCCCTCACCATCCCTCTGCTCTGCCTTCACCTCATGATGACACAATATTGGAAAAAGCTCAATATTAAAGGATCATGACAGTGGCAACAGATGAAAGGGAGAACAATAGGAATTTTCCTAAGCCCTGTGATGAGTCTAGGTGATGGAAGCAAGGAGACTTGGAACCACCTCAATCATGGAGAGGAAGGAAGAAGGAAGGGGTCATGTGTTCTCTGCAGCTGCAGGGATGGAAAAGAGGTCCTCTTCCCATACTCCCCTGGGTAGAAAGGGAAGAAGCAGATGCCTACATATATTTTTAGATAGTACTTCCTCAATCACAAAAAAAAGTGATTCTTCTTTAAAAAGGAAATCACCCTGTGCAGCTCAGTCTGGGATTTGTAGAAATGGAAAACATGTGTACACATTCTGGAAATAGAAACTGAAAATTAGACAAAGCAGAACCTGAGAAGAAAAATTTATTATATTTCAGAGTCTATAATATTAAAATGAATACCCTCTTACTTCTATTTATCTTAATTAAAAGGGCATTGAATTTTTAAAGAAAGGCTAAGACTACAATTTTTTCCTCAAAATCCTTGACTACTTACAAAAGGATTAATCATTGTGCATTTATGACCATTTTGAGGAAACTTATGTCATTCTCCAATGGCCAAGGTGACATGCTATGTATCTCCACCTCAGTAACCTTTACAGAAAATGCCAATCCAAACGTTATCCAGATTTTTGATGGTGTTGATAAATAACAGAGCCAAGAGGTCTTGAAAGTTCACCTAAACCATCCTCCAATCTTCCTACATTGGAAAGAATTTGGAATACACCCTTAACTAACCAGTTCTGAGCTGAATTCTGGTGTTCCCTATTCAGGGAAAATTCTTTCAACATCTTTATCTCTCCCATCTGCGTGGTATACATGTGTTTGTGGGGAGAGGGAGCATGTCTGAATTCTAATTATCTGGGCTCTCAATGGGAACATGAGGTCAAAGTCAAGGTTTTGATTCCTACAGGAAGTTGTTTGCTTTGTCCTGGTTAATAGTCTAAGCCAGTCACTTCCTCTGTACAGGGGTACTGGGTCAAATAGAAGGTGTCAGTTCATCCTATCCCATCACTACACATAGAAAGGCATTCATTTCCCAGTCCTGTGCCCTACCTGAGGCCAGGATCATGGGATTTTTATATATGGACAATATTTTTCTAATAAACATTTTAAGGTAAAGCTATAGAGATGGCAGAGATAGATGACAGACAGAAAGGCAACCAAAGGCCTTAACTAGCAGGGGCAAATGCATCTAATAAGATTCCACCCTTTCCCAACACCCTGGATTATTTTTAGTACATTTCGAATCCCATTTCCACTTACAAGCACTAGAAGGTGCGAGTTCTTCCCTGGCCTGGAGTGTTTCTGTTGAGCCTAGTTCTCCACAGTTCTCCTCTGACGAATGACTGGCATCACCTGTCTGCGTGGCCATCACAGCAACCTGGAGGCTTTCGGCTAAAGACACAAATGTACAAGACCAAGTTAAGGAGGAAAGCAAAGTATTGAAGTCTGAAGGGTCTCATATATGCAAAATGTTCACAGAAGCATTTTTTTTGTGATCGCAAAAAACTGGAAACAAGGTGTAAGCCCACCAAGTGGGTGATGACTGAACAAATCATGGCATAAAAATAGAACACAATATTATTGTGCCTTTTGAAATGACATACATAAAGAATTCAGATAAATATAGGAAGACTTACAGGAAGTGATAGGGAGGAAATTCAGCATAACCACAACAATATACACACTAATTACAGTAATACAAATAAAACAGCACTGTGAGTTATTTGAACTCCAACTGTAATGGTCTCTGGTAGTGGTGGTAACTACACCTCCCTATTTTCAGTTTTTCAACTGAAGGACTATACATCTGGAATCTAGCGTACATGGGGACATCATCTGTAGATTTTGCTTAAATGTTTTTCTGTGGTACCAAGCAGTAAGTGTCATAGTACTGATACCAAGTAATGGTCCAGAAATGATTACGGGGTCTAAGCACACGATACACTTGTGGTAGCCAATACAAAAGGCAACAGTAAAACTTTCTTCAAAAAAGAAAACAAAATAAATTTATATAATGGAAAAACTTCTCTGCAGTTGATCAACTAAGGTAAACTGCCACAAGACAATTATAAAAAATATTATTTTGGA
>CM053769.1:694754854-694786879 GCA_028658325.1 Potorous gilbertii | reverse complement strand
AAACATTGGGTACTTGTTCCATAAAAGAAATAAGTATTGATCTAGCATTTAATTTAAAGCAAAAAAAATTAATGTTATAACATTATTTTGATCTTCCAGAATTAAAAAAAGGACAAGTGTATGTTGAATTTATTATGTCAGGATCCATTATGTTACAACCCAATAAGCCTGTAATTATCAGACCTGGAAACAGTGTCTAAGTAATAAACCTTTTTTTACTGAGAGACCATTGCATATCTTTCCTATCTACCCCTAGCAGACCTGTTCTTTATGCTCTAGGTTTTTGTTTTTCACTGAAAGTCCATTTCCTCCAGGGGAAAAAAAAATCCATGAGAGAGAATAGGTAACAATTCAAAAGTAAATGGAGGGGTCAAATGCACAAATTCCTTAGCATTGGTTGTTTCATTGCATAAGCTATGTCCATTTGATATACGCTTAGTGGAAACTCAAGTTTGCACAGAAATTCTACAGTCTCACTTATGAAGATAAGATGATTCTAAAAGGTTCTTTTTTTAAGAAGCATCCTAAAGTAAAATGCATTTCTTTGCACTGATTGGGCATTTATAATAATGTATCCTGGACCATAGAGAAGTTTATCATCACACTATAAAAAAGTACTAATTAGAAAAACTAACGATTTGAAATAAATTTGCTGGTAAAGTGTTAAAAGCACCTAAGTGAATAAAATGTTCAACATGGTTTTTCAGAGAGACAAATCAAGCACATACTAGAAACTAATAGTGATTAAAGGTCTCTGCTTGGTAACATCCTGTCAGCTGGTAGTCATCCTATTTATACAAACTGAAGAATCTAACTGAATTTCTGTAAAATATTCTACGTGTCAGACTTGTCCTTTTTTCAAATCTGACTTCTGATAATCATTCTGAAGTGAGGTTGAAGTAGTGAGGGGAGGGCTGCTAGGAGGTACCATAGGGACTAGAACACCTGAGCCTAGAGTCAGGAAGACTCATCTTCCTGAGTTCTAATCTGGCTTCCCACACTTACGAGCTATGTGACCCTGGACAAATCATTTAACTATGGTTACCTCAGTTTCCTCCTCTGCAAAATGATTTAGAGAAGTAAATGGCAAACTCCTCCAGTACCTCTGCCAAGAAAACTCTAAATGGGGTCATGAAGAGTCAGTCACAATTGAAATGACAACAACAAAGCAAGGTATAACCCATAAACATAAATTACAGTGAATTTCCAAGTACCTTATGTCATGGAGGTACCTGAATGGTATCTCAAGGTGGCCTTGAATAGCAACCTTGAACCTACCACACATATCCAGTAATGCTCACCAAAAATGACATCTTGTCTTTTGATGACCTCTTTTTCCTGCTTGCTGCAAAATGCTGGCTCTACTGCGAGACTCCAGGACTCTGCTTCAAGTTCCTGTGCATCTGAGCTGAGGTCACTCCACACAGATGAATCGACAACTTCTGGAACAGGTAGAAAACTGTCAGGAGCATCAACAAACTCAGCCTGACAGGTTTCTAGCAAGGACAGCCCTTCATACACAGGCAGGTGCAACCATTTCTCCCAACCAATTGATGAAACAGAGCCACCCTACTCAGTAAAGGCAAATAAATTCAACCAAATGATTTCAAATGGGAACCTGCACAGAGACTACTAACCATGAGGAGGGACTGCCAAAGAGATAAGAGCAATTTGCTATTGAAGGTTGACACTGATTGATATTGATGTATTGGTATATTACATTAGTACAGCTATTGATGTTTCGAGACACACATAGAAGGAGTACAGGTCATGTTATGTTTTTTAAAATCTTCATCAGCGGTCTTCAATATTTGCAAAGCCCTTGAAGAATTTTGAAACTGTAACTTCTCTCTCCCCTAATATTTTCCACCATTTGCTTAAATACTGAATTTAGTCTTTGTCTGCTTTATTTACATTCAATGCCTTGCTGGTCATCACTAACATGCCCACCGGGCAGCAGACAGGTATTCAGTCATGTGCAATAATGAATTTTTCTATCACTCTGGCAACTCTTGCAAAAATATTACAGGAAAAGCAATATCTGAATTTGCCTGGAGGCTACACTGCACTTGAAACATTCCTACACCTCTCTGTCAAGTAACAAAAGACAATGGCCTGTAGAACTGACAGAGGTCTCATATTTAAAATTTGAAGAAACATAATAAGGCTACCTTGAAACTGGAAGAGATCTTAGTGGTCATTAATCCAACCTCTACCTAAAGAACAGTTCCCCTCTCCAATAAGTAGTCATTCAGCTTGTGTTAGAAGACTTCTACAAATGGAAAATGTACAACCTACCAAAGTAGCCCTTTCCATTTTAGAATAGCTTTAATTATTAGAAAATTGCTCCTTATAGTAAGCTGAAGACTGCCTCCATACAACTTGCACTCCAGGACTAAAGAGAAAGGGAAATTATGTATATGCACACATACACACAAAAGCATGTGTGTGTGTATATGTATGTATGTATATTATTTCTTCTTCCATGAAACTACCTTCCTTTCCAAGGTTTGAAAGTTGAAATTATGCCCCTACTGTCTCCTCTCCCTGGCTAAATGTACCTGGTTCACTAATATGATAGACCATGATATCAAATCTCCTCGCCATCTTTGCTATTTTCTCACAAACATGCTCCAGTTTATCCATGTCCTTCTTCCAGTATAGTGGCCAGAAATGAACATAATGCCAAAGCTGTGTTTTAAGCAGAGCAAGGCAGAGCTATCACCTTGTAATTCCAAATGTTGTTTTCCTATTAAAGAAATCCAGGATGAGAGTCAACATGACTGAGTGGGATACAATACTGGACTTGAAGTTAGTAAGATCTGGGGTCAGAACTCACTGCTAGCACTTATGAGCTGTGTGAACGTTGACAAGTCATATATGACTCTTGGCTTCATCTACAAAATAAAGGGATTGGACTAGATGGTTTGTAGTTTTCCTCTTACCCCAAAATCTATGAACTATGGTTTTATGAACTTATGTATTTGCTTTTTTTGGCTAGTAATAGCACAGTGCTGATATATGTTGAGTTTTCAGTCCAGTAAACTCCACATCAAGGTGAGCTTCCTAAATGTTTGTAACTGGTCCAAGGCACTACTGACTTTTGCCCTATCACTATCCTCATACATAGCATAGGCATAGCATTTTTACACTTCTCTTAAACCAAACTCTTACTTTAAATCCTCTCTGTCCGGAACTAATAGACATAAATTGCGATATTTATTTTGTCACCAGTTCATTTGACATTACCAGGATCTGTTAAATTCAACAAGCATAGATTGAGCACCCACTGTCTACAGAGCACTAGCAATGAAACATGGTCCTACCTTATCGAACTTAAGAGTGTGGTAGGGGGGAAAGTAAGAACCAAAAATAACCATTCCCAAATAACCTGTGATATAATGCGAGGCACACTTCAGACAAAGTTTCATACCCTGCTAACTTCATCTAGTTGGGCAGAAAATGCAACAGATTGATCAGGGGCTCCAATGAACAACATTCCCCCACTTATGATTGTGAGTTCACAGAACAACTAGCAAAAAGGGATCTGTGAGATCAAGGCTACAATGTAAGCTTCTTGAGGACAAGGACCACCTTCCTTTTCATCTTTGTATCGTCAGTGTATAGCACAGTGTCTGGAATGTAGCAGGAGATTAATATTGATCCAAGAGGCTACGAACAAGCAAGCTGGAACATGGCATTGGAGGTGAACTTTAAAGACTAGTTAGGAAGATGAGGAAGGAGGTCATGGCAGATGCTGGGGAAAGTGTACATGCAAAGGGAGGACCTCCTATGCCCATCTCTTTAGAAATCCAGATAATGCTCCAAGGCCAACCCACCTGAACCGGACCTTCCCACAAGTGGGTTGAAGGTTCCCTTTAGGGAGTTCTGATGTATTTGGAAAAGAGGGTGGGTTCCAGACCTCATCAAAATTCTCCAAGCAGATAACAATGTCTAGAGCTCTCATGGAAGCTAGTTGGTATAGTGGACAGAGCAAAGGACATGGCATCAGAAAGACCTGAATTTTAATCCTGCCTTAGACATACTCACTAGCTGTGTAACCCTGAACATGTCTTTCAGTCTGATCTTTTTTTTGCCTCGATTTCTTCATCTGTAAAACAGGAATAATAACAGTACCTACCTAACAGGGTCGTTGGGAGCATCAAATAATTAATATGTGTAAAGCACTGTGGAAATCTTAAACTGCTACACAAATGTTAGCTATTGGTTGTTGTTATCATAGGGCTGTCTGGGCCAGCGTATTTTAGAGTGTATTTTACCCTCATATAACTTCAGACTTAAGCACACTCTCCCTTCTTCCCCACATCTAAGCAATGTGCTTGGAGTGTTGGAGTCTAATCTGGACACCTTTAATAGTGAAACAGTCCCAAAGGAAAAACTCAGTTGCCCATCAACCCACCCAACGAAGAGTTTATCCATCACATACAAAAACGCAATTCAGTTGTGCTTGTGATTGGTAGCAATGATTATGAATGATCTATATTTATTAAGCCCTTAGAGTGTGGTTGGATTTTTTTAAAGATTTCTTTCATTTCAGCTACTTCCACTTATCTATGTTCTGCCTAACTTTTGAGGGAATCAAATTTCTGATGTTCATATGGCATTTCTTTCCCTTTTAAAGGCAGAGGGAACATAAGAAATCTCCTGGGAGAATGGGAGTCACTTGGGATCAGTTTAATTTAGTTATAAAGTATTGAATGCCCCTCAGATCCCAGGATTCCTCCATTACTGTAACTCTAATATCCCCTAGGGCTCTTCACAGAATTATTTCATTCCCCTTGTATTCAGAAAGCAACTTTCATCCTTAAGAAAATAACTGGTGGCTAGAAAGCTTCAGGACAGTTTCAGAAAGACAGCTGAAGAGTGTATTATACTTAAATTTGGAAATACATCTTATCTTAATTTTGGGGGGAGAGCGCGAGAGGATGGTCCAGACCTATTATTTCATCAGGGTGGGGAATTCCTGGCATAGAAACACCCTCCACCAATGCAGATCAGCAACTCATCTATTACTTAGAGTCTTAGAGGATGACCCAGGGCGTGCATTGAGAGATTAGATTATTTGCCCAGGATCACACACCTAGTATGTGTCAGAAACAAGGTTTGAACATAGGTCTTCCTGATGCCAAAGTCAGCCATCAAATCACATGTCATCTGCCTCTCTAAATACATTTACAAGTGAAATATGGAAATCTGGATTCTGTATGCAACTGAATCAGGGAAAAGTTCAGGAGCATAAATATTATTAAGTTGGATCCTAGACAAGGAACTGTCATTTTTTTCATTTTGATGGCAGCAAAACACAAAAATGTTCATCAATACATAATAAGCTGAACAGTCCTCCCTGGTACATAACATTTTTAAGATAATATTTCTTAGGATATAAATTTTAAAAACTTTAAATAAAGGAATATCATCCCCACTGGGCCAAATTTAGTGCTACTGTGTTAAATTTCCATTCTTACTGCAACACAACATACTTCAATTAGAAGTTTTATGAAACAGTATTTAAAATAAGAGATCATTCATTTCAATAGAAAGATGGACCACCTAGTCTGAAGAAGCAAGAATATGTCATCTAATCTAAATCTATTTGATTTCATAAAATAAAATAGGAAATCTTTTTCGTCTTTTTTCCCCAAATGCTAACCGAGACGTCAGTGGCTTGACTGAATGTCAGAGATTACTCTCCTCACCTTCCATTATGAATGAATCCATAGAGGGAGAAGATCCCAGGGACTGTAATAGCTCATCAGAATGTGACCTAGTCTTCCAGTTGCTACCATCAGCATCTGATTCCAAAGACATCACTGGCCTTCTGAAACTAAACCAGGTGCAGGGTGAAACAGGGAGGGAGAAGAAGAATTAACCTTAGCATCATGAGAACTTGAAGAATGTGAAGACAGATTAAATCTTACCTTTCTAGGTTGGTACCAGGAACACTTCTGGACAGTGAGTGTCCTGGGCAGGTAGCTTCTTTTCTTCCAGTAGGGAGCCCAACAGGCATGGAAGAAGAAGGGTGTAGAGAAGAGGAATTGGAATGAGGACCATCCCTAAATGAGGAATCTGGAAAGCAAAGTACAAGCATCACAGGCCAGTTGGGTGGTGGGTTTTTTTTAAGAACAGTAAAGATCACATGGTACAAAAAGTTAAATCCTAACAACAATTCACTCACACTTTTAAGGAGTTAGACATCAGATCATTCTCCACACACGGTCCATCCGCTGGTAACATCCCTTCGAATTAACACCCTACCCAAAAGCCATGCCTACACAGAACCATATTTTGGTGTGTCCAGCTGGAGGCTGTCGTACTCAACTCTACATAAATAATGAGGGCAATGGGATGGGGAAACCCGGAACACAGCTTACGTATAAATTACTACTTATGCTCCCTGGAGATGAGTTTTAAATAAATATAAGGTGTCATTAGCATCATTAATATAATACATGTTGTGTATATACCTTAGATACACACAGGGTGTATAAATAGAATGGAATGCTGTTGGAGGGGTGGAGGAAGGGCGAAGGAGGCGTATCTTTCATGGCCTAAGAATGAAGGTAGGTAAAAAGCTGCCACTCAAAGTGAAATTCAACTGTTCCATCCTGAAAATAGAATGGTGTTTCAATAGGCTATTATGTGTAATGTCCATTCTTGTATGTTGGGAGGAGGAAAGAAAAAATGCCCTGAATGCAGGCAAACTTGTAAAATCCTATAAATACTTTTAAAGAAAATATGCCAGGATATATTATCCGAAAGGAGAGGAAAACCATTTACCCACAGCTCCTCGTCCAATCAAACAAATATGTTTCAAGTGCCTAATATACGCAAACAACCCAGTCCATGCCCTGAATCAGCTCACAATCTACCTGATATGAGGAGAGGGAAGGAAGATATACAATTTATATAGCAACATGATGAACACGAGAGAGAGGTTAATGGGGCTAAGGAAAGAGTCAGTCAGACTGCTCCAGGAGAATGTGAACGTAAACAAAGGTCAGAGAAGAGGACTCTGAACTGAACAGGGAAGCATGTACTCTATTGCTAGGAAAAGGATGTTTTTTAAGATTTTGTTTTATTTTTGCAAACTTTAACCAATTGAACTTACAATTAAAAGCTTCACATAATATGTAAAACATTCACATAAGATTCTTGAGTAGGCTTGATGAGTGTTTTTCATTTTGAGTTGTGTGTTTCAAATTTAAAAATCGTATTAAATCCATCATATGTAGTAGAAGGAGAGACACTTGAACATATAAGAAAACAATAAAAGGAGGTGTTTTATTTGGAGAGATATTCATGGTATGCATTATACTTGAAAAGAACTGTCCTGTCAGCTTTATTCTTATCCACAGAACTTACTTCCAAGAGTGGCTTGTGGTTTGATCTTGTTATGATATCTCTCCTGGAGTTTCTGGTGATGAAAAAGATCAGAAATGTATAACATCACATCAAAGTCTTGCTGTGAGAAGCCCCACAGATTTAAACAGAAAGAGACTCTAATCAGTGACTCTTGTCCTAGACATCCCATTTTTTATTATGAACAGTGTCTGATAAGCATCCTCAGGGGAGCCAGGAAGAGCCTACCCACCCTGCCAAGAGCAAGATAGAAGAGTTCCCTTCCATTCAAATTCCCATCACCTTCTTGGATTTTTCTTCACTAGTAGTTCTCTGACTTGCTATTTTTGTAAAGGGAAATAAGAAAGAGGAGATCTCAGGGATTCTTCTGCTACAAACACCAAATCCACACAACAAAGGATGACTAGTAATCAGAGTTCCCATTTAAATTGTGCTTTAAGCCACCACCCCCATATTGCTTCCAAATAGATTCATTGATTCCTTCATTTTTATTCTGAATCTTCTCAAACAAGCAACAGAAAAGAAAAGAAATCCAAGCCCAATCTACATTTCTGTGAGGCTACACTTCAGTCTTCACATGATTTTTAGAAGCATCTATTTTAAGGACAGAACTTGTACCTCTCTCCTGGACCAAACAAATGGTCACCATTCACCACAGCTGCTGCTCTGGGAAGACATTTACAAGGTCCTGATGGGGGAATTCAACCAAGGGAGGCTAACAACAGAATACAGATGTGGTCTCAGATTACCTTGGTACATGGAGGGGTGCATTCCCTACAGCTTTTGTGTACAATGGCATTACAGACTGAAAGAAAAAAGCAAATCTTTCAATATTCATATCAGAGTATCATTTCCTTAAAATGCATGACTAGAATATTCTCTCTTAATTAAGATTCTCCCCTTAAAATTGCTTCTCCCAATAAAACCTGAAATTATAGTCCACCCCATAAGTTGGCATAATATATATTTCAAAATGTTCATTTAACACTAAGCCCTAATTTCCTTGACTTTGTTAGTCAACAAGGGTTAATCAGAAATCTCTCATATGCCCAGCTTTGTATAAAGAGCCACAGGGAACATAAAAGAAGTCTTTTTCTTTGTCTGACCTATTTGTTCATTGCCTTGTTGGTAATCACTTATATATCAACCAAGTACTGAGTGGCAACTTATTGCTATATGTATTTATGGATCCTTCCAAGAGAGTTTGACACCATTCCAAAAAATTACAGGGATTTTTTCCAGAGGTTATACTGCACTTGAGAAATTCCAATTCCCTATAAAACCAGAAGAGATATGAAAAGCAAAGCAATGGAAATGGAATGGGAAGAACAGGTAACAATCATGAAGAAAAAGACTTGATCATTAATTAGATATGAGCATCACCATAGGTGTTATATTTGAAACTATAAAAATAAGTTATCTGAGTTAAGTTTAAAGGAAAAGGGCTAAACTGGTAGGGATAAGGATGACTAATTTTGGTAAAATGGTTTTTCAAAAGTGGAACTAGGAAAGGCAACAAAACAAAAAGAAGGTAGATAGCAGGAAGCTAGTGCCACAGCTACCCAAATACACCCAAAGGATGACAGAGTATTTCAAGAAGAAGGGTTACGAATAGTATTGTGTGCAGCAGAAAGGCCAAGGAAGTTGGAGCCTGAGAAAAGGACATTTCAATTTGGCTGAGTATTGACTCCACTTTGAATCTGCCATTCTGCTTCGTTTCAACACCACAGAACAAGATACTCTCTCTCTCCCCCTTTCCCCCCTCATCATGCCTCTTGTATTCTCTCCCAATCAAACCCCACCCCTGACCCTCTTTTTCCAGCCTCCTTTAGTGTGTGGTCATCCCCCATTAGATTATAAACTCTTTGAGGGCAGATACTGTCTCTTTTTTTATATCCCCATTGAATTGAATTTTAAAGAGTATTTTTTTAGGGTTTTTTTTTATAAGTAACATAGGAGGGATAGAAGTCAAGTAGTTAAGTAGGAAATTGTTACTAAGAAATGAACACAGGTAGTATAGCGTCAGGGAATTTGGCTGCAAGTGAAGGAGACATGAAGGATGGTAGTTTGAAAGAGGGTCTGGGAGGGGGTGGACATCAATGGAAGGTGCCAAGATACATTTAGTAAACCTTCTGTAGAGTAGATTAAGAGTAGCAACCACTTGATTTTATTCTGAGTGAGCATTATTTATCTCATGCTGTCCTTATTCCAGAAATCAGCCTTTATGCTCTAAAAGATACAGCTTTGCAAAGTCCTTGTGTATTTTTATACATTTAATATCATTGGCTGTAGAATGGCCAGTAAAACCCTGCAGATGACATTCAAAAGAATATAGGAGTCAACATGGCAGGAAAAAGGCAGCAAGTCACCTGAGCTCTCCCTAAAACCTCTCTAAGCACCTTTAAATAATGTCATGTAACAATTCCTGCAGCATCAGAGCCCACAAAAAGATGGAGTGAATAAGCTTCCAACAAAAAACAACTTAGAAGGTCAGCTGGAAAGGTGTGTTGGACCTGGGTGAAAGTGGAGCACAGTCCAGCCCAGGATGTACTAGCACAGCCCCAGCTCCACTTGGGGAAGTCACCAAATCAGCAGTACCAGTAGATGATTCTGGAACTCAGCCCATAGACAGTAAGGGGTTGAACAACTGCTCAGAAGGAGATTACAGGGCTCTCTTAGGTAGCACTGAGGCAAGACTCTGTTGCTTTGCCCATACTCAGATCTAGGTCACAGTCCTGGGTGGCAGTCTCAGGGCAATGAGAAGCACTAGCACACCCCAGCTTACAGCCACAGTGGAGCAAGGACCCTCCTTACAATTCCAGGACAGAAAAGAGTACATGTGGTTGCCCAAAGACCAGAACATGGGTCAGAAGAGTAATAAACCCATCTCTCCTTAGATCATATCACACTGGAAGAGCTTAAAACCTACAGGTCCCTAGAAGTATCCCTGAAAACAGCTACACAAAAACCTTGAAGCTTGGGATAGTGTTCATTTAGGGTTAGGATTCCATATACATCAAATTTCTTGCCCTCTCAATGAAAGGGTTGCAGAAAAGGGAAGCTGAGATAATTTTTGTTAAGATCTAGTCCCTTCTCAGAGAGAGCTTACAAACTAGTCAAGAGAAGATGAACAAAGACAAAATATAAACAAATCTAGTAAAATCAAAGCGGTTACTTACAAGTGCACTGGAATGACTCTTTTCCCAGGAGGGCTTTTTCACAAACAAAACATGGCAGAACCCCTGAGAACATCCCAGGAACAAACTGATGTCTATTCACCTTCTCTTTGTCTTTGGCATCCTTATTCTTTGTCTTCAGACACAACAGTAGCAGGAGACAGAAAAGACATCAAAGCAGTTGGAGTATGAGAAGCCAGTTTTTTATAGCACATTGCATTAATAATTATCTCTGCAAAGATTGTACCTGGAACTGAGGGACAACTCTTCTCCACCACTCCCAGCCGAGGTAAGCTAAAACTATGAGTTTGGACACTAATCTACGCTAAATACACAAATATTTTCAAATACAAGCACTAGAAAAAATGCAATTTAGAAAAACTAACCATTTTTAAGTACATGGAAGAAACATTTTAGCACCTGCTGGGAATCACAGACTACAAAGATATGAGTGTAATGTCGATTACCTTTTTATACAAAATATGATATTGGCCCCCACTTAATTAATTACCTTAGATTTATTTCTAGGGCTGGTCATTCTGTTCATGAGAAAGCTAAACGTGCGGCTCACTTTGTATTTCTCCGATTCTGATTTGGCAGGGATGATGTATTTATCCCATTCCTCCTCTTGAATTCTAGAACATAGAATCATTTAACATGAACAAATCAGGGTAGAATTGTAGATTTAGAACCATCATCCACTATACTCAGGACAGCATTTGCTAGATGGTTCAAATTTTATTTTTTCCCCTAAAGGCATGAAAAGCTTTTCTATTTATTTAAAAGTCATTTCAGTCCCACTCTCTCGCCCAAGAAAAAAGTCAACTCCCCCTTATTGGTGATAAAGCAAAGTTTTTAGGTCACAGATGAACCAAACAAGCAATAATCTGAAAAGCATTTGTACGGCTGGGAATCTGGGAAGACTCCGTGCTTTTGCAGACATGCAAAGGTATGTACAAACATAATCCTCAGAAATCTCATCACTTCTGTGCCAAGCTTCAAAGTCCTCCTGTTCATATCTCACTTCCAGAAATCTTACAATTAGTTAAATGACAAAGGGGAGGAGACTGTAGATTAATTCATGAAGTTAATGATAATTAAGAAGTGGCTAGATAAAATTTAGATATCTCCTAAACCTGGCTCCTAAATCACAGGACAGAAGAGACCAAAGACCTTCCATGAAAAGATGTATTTCCTTCAATGTCGATTGATAGTGCAATAATTCTCAAAGTCAAACAACAAAAAGAGATCTGCAAAAACCAACTGTATAAAATGAGAGAAAGTCACATATTAAAGATCAACATAATATCTATGTCAAATTAGATAATGTTCAAAAAAGCAACACTTGCCCAATATGTTTTTAAAAATTGAAATCTCTTCTACTTTGGGAGTCTATTTGTCATCACTGAATACAGTACATTCAGCCTCTAAGGAATGCTTCACAGCATACAGAGAAGTGTCAAAATACATGAGAATATATTACTATTCCTTATCAACCAAAGACTAAGAGAGGTTGAATGAAAAATTGTTATTTTTGTTATAAGAGTTCTTAACCCTAGAAGTCAACAAACTGTTTTTTTTAATATTTTGCTAATTGTATTTC
Source organism: Potorous gilbertii (assembly GCA_028658325.1). Taxonomy (NCBI): domain Eukaryota; kingdom Metazoa; phylum Chordata; class Mammalia; order Diprotodontia; family Potoroidae; genus Potorous; species Potorous gilbertii. The sequence continues at coordinate 694,774,720 of CM053769.1, read as the reverse complement.
AATGCAATTGATTTCCTTTGTAATCCCATGTATTTTACTTTATGTATTCAAAATCATTCTGAGAAGGGTTCTATAGGCTTCCTCAGACTGAAATAGGGGTCCATGACATGCACAAAATCATTAAGAATCTCTTCTTTATTCAATGAAATTAACTCAAATGCTATCAAGAAAGTTTAGTTGGCTATATTGTTAGCCCATAATCAAACAAAACACTGATTTTTTAAAGAAGAGATATCTTATAAGGAAATTTTGTTCAGTGACTTCACTTGTTTGGGTTGTTCTCTTACCAATAAAATTACAAAAATTGGGCCAAATAATCCCTAAGATCCATTCCGGGCCACAAAACCCAATATTGTCCATAAATTTCAATATGCTCTAAAGAAAGCTAAAGATTTCTTTCATATCTCTGGAAGCTACTTTGGAGTCAATATCTAGACATTCATTTGGCTATTATATTTTTAAGGGAAAAGAATTGCTATGTGTTTCCAATTCAGTTGACCTTTAAAAAAATAAAGGAAATGATTGTACATGATTGATAAGAGTTGCAATCCAATGGCCTCTGCCTGAACTTGTTGTACTGTAAGTCATGTTGCACAAATTACTAAGCACTACTGATGCTTGTGAGGGCGGAAGGGTTGTCATGTGATAGCTCTTCCTAATGGATTAATTTCTTAAAGCAGATCTTTGAAAGAGAAAGGAAGCATTAATATAGCTTGAGTATTTCAACAAGAAGGATGTAATCATGGTATATGTGAGTTTCCTCTTCATGTCCTTTCTACTTCCCTAACAACTACAAAACACATTTATAAAACATACAACGAATTAGCCAACTCTTCAGCTGCTTCATATCTTTCCCCTTTGCAATAATCTGAGGGGCAAGAAGAGCATCAGAGTCCTTACTTGTTTCAAAGCTTAGAAAGAAAAAGTCCCTCTGGACTCTCTAATGAGCAAATCATTTTAATTTCATGCAGCTGACCTATGAATTTCAGGATTTTCAGATTATTCCCTATTCATTTCTGTGACTTTCCTTTATAATCAACAGGTTCAGGCTTGGAAAGACCAAATAATGATGTGTGTTTAATATGTACTGAGAAACAGTTTTTATTCAGATTATCTTCTATCCAATATTCCAATGGCCCCCACTCACGGTTATCGACTGTAAGGGAAAAGCTTTTTCTGAGGGCTTCCATGCCAAAGGCACTGAAAAATCACCGATGTAGGGGTTGTGAAAAATACTCATCCACACTTCCTATTTCCTGGCAGACCACTCCTACACTGTCCCAGCAAAGGAAAATGGTTTCTGTTTTTTCATCAAAACTCTCTCTACTCTTTCTCTAGCATAGTTGTGGATACTATTTAGAGAATCTACAAGACTGTAGCTGAACACAATAATTTTGGAAATTTTAGGCTTTAACAATGCAACATGTAACATGACCATAATTCCCAATTTTCACTTGATACTATGATGAAGTGCATACATACAGAATACAACAAGCATATGTCTAGAAGCTCTAAGACCGAATCCACTGTTCTACCTAAGAACTTACCAATAAAAAAGCAAGGTAATATTAAAAGTAAAGCTGGACTGGAAACAAATTTGAAAAGGGTTAGGTTGATAAATTCTAAGAATCTCCCACCAGGAGGAAAGCACAAAGTTCAAAGACTTCCTCCAGACTGTTAGAGACAGTTACCTCATCAGTCACTTTCCTAGCGCTGAGACATGTGCAAGGTCAGCTGATGCCTTGTTATGGATCTACCTGTCCCCATGGTGCTTATTGCCACAACACAAGAGGGAGGTGGGGAAAAATAAGAAAGGAAGAAAGAGAGAGGAGTAAGGGATTCACAAGAGAGGAAGAAAGCAAGAGGCAGAATGTAAGAAAGGAGAAGGAAGGGATGCAAGGAGGAAAAGAAGTGAAAGAGAGAGAAGGGGAGAGAAGGAAGGAAAGAAGGGAGGAAGGCAAAGAAAAAAAAAAGGAAGGAAGAAGAACATTATTCAAGAGTCAGACATGCTTCCTTTGAGAAATTCTCATGAGTGTCATAGACTGAAATGAGGTTGTAAGATCAGGAGTATACTCTTTTTCAGTTGACAATGACATTTTACCGAAATTATGTTAACTACATAAAATAACAGCATCTCAAAAACAACTTAAGCAGAAGCACAACCTAGATCAAACATTGCAATTTGGGATGTCACTAATTTATTTGGCAAGATACAAAACAAATCTCACACTTAATGAGGTTCATTGATTGCACTATGTTCTATACTATGAATGCATCAGTATATTCCTGTCATTAAGGGAGTCCCTATCAAGATTCAAAACATACAGGAAAACATTGAGAAGTAATAGCTAGAAGGAAAATGGAAATGAAAAGTGGGAGAAAAAGGATAGTTATAGTAGGCACTTAATAAATGCTTATTCCCTTTCCCTAATACACAAATGCTTGTAGAGTCAATTCCATGCTTCAGATGCTAAGCTGTAGCTACCTAAGAGCTGAAGAAGGCTTTCCTAATTGTGCTATTCCAAATGATATCTAGATGACCAAGAAGCTTGACTTGAGAAGATATGGGAAAGATATGGGAAAATGTGCTTCTCCCTGCCATTCTTTGCAGATGCAGAAGGGCACATACAATGTCAGACTTGGTCAATGTACTGGTTAGCTTTGCCATATTGTTCTATTTTCCCTCTTTAAAAAGTATTATAAGGGATGGGGAGCAGGAAGGAGAGAGATATTTATAAATGAAAGTAATGTGAAAATAAAAGCTATCAAAAAAACTTTTAAATAACTATAGAAAGATAACTGAACTTTGTGAAATATTTTAAAGGAATATTTAATGATGTTTGTTTTAATAATATTTATTAGTCATGTATTGCAAATATTCTTAGTAGCAATAAATTTTTCTCCTTTGCCCTTATTATCCAAATTGTTTAATGATTTTTATTTTCTCTCCCTACTAAATTAAGTTCAATTCAACAAACATTTATTAAACACATGTTAGCAGTAAGATGGTGAAGGCACAAGATAAAACTTAGAGTTCTTGAAAACCAGACATTTTATCTTATTTCATTTTTGTTTTCGGAGCCCCTAGTCCTACCCTTTTCAAATAGTAGATGTGTAATAAAAACCTGTTGAAATAAGGAAGTAGCTTGGGATAATTGGAAAGAATGCTATCTCTGGAATCAAAGGACCTGGGTTCATATTCCCCCTCCTGAGGCTTACTAGCTGTGACTGTTGGTAAGTTACAATCTGTTTCTTCATCAATACAATGAGAGGATTGAACTAGATGGCCTCTGAGGTCCTTTCAAGGAAATAATGGTTAGGAGCCTGTGAACTATCATTAATCCAACAATTCAACTTGTATTAAGCACCTCCTATGTTCAAGACATAAGGGGAAGTAGAACATAGTGGACAGAGAGAGAAAGGATCCATAGGCTTCAATCAGACTAACGACCAAATGGTTCCAAGACACCAAAAAAGGACTAAGAATTTCCACTCTGGAGCACAACCACCCAAGAGATTATTACACTTCCCAGTTCTCATAATCACCTGTTATAAATGAAATAACAGCAATGCCTTATTCTCTGATTCCCCTTCACCCTAGAAGGCTTGAACTGATCTTTAATAGAAAAAGGCTGGCTTCTAGCCCCAAGGCACAGGACGCCACTCACAAATATCATCCCAAGTAATGGCAGAGATTCCTCTTAATATACAATTCTACCTTGTCCTACTGAGCTCCTTGGCATCTGTCATGCTTGGACACTGCAGTCACACATACTGATATGGCAAATCAGTTTTTATTTGTTTTTTAAATGAATCCAACAAGGAAATGTGTAATGGTTATACCTTTTCTCTCGTGATGGCTCCGATAAGCTGTAAGCTCTTTGCTCTACAAAACACAGAACAGAAAATTAAAACTAAGGCTAGTTTACTAGCCTGGTCATTGCTTTATTTCATATGAAATACACAACTTCCACCATTTTTTTGTCAGACCAGGTAGAAAATCAGAAAAGAAATTTTTGCACGCGAGCGTCACCCCAGACAGGATCATCATGCTCCATGAATACAAACGCCACTACTATGTAAAGTGTTCGAATTTTTCTTTTCCTGAATCTGGGTTAGCTTCAGCAAATGCCAGCAAATATTTCCAGAAGTGCAGAGAATCAGCAAACATCGTGTGCCCCAACAATACTAATTTTCCCCTCTATATAGTCCAGCCTATATAGCTTCATCCCTGCTTCAGAACACTTAGTCACCAACACACAGAAGTGTTTAAAAAGAAAAAAACAACCTTTAGCACCTTTCAGCAAAGCTCAAGAAAAATATCCTGCAGTCTAGCAGAGGGAATTATAGATTGTAATAAGGCTGCAGTACCCACGACAAGTTGCAGGAGCAGCAGCAGTTGGCTCAAAGAGTGGCAATAAGATATGTCTTAAGGTTCATTGAAAAGAAAGGGAAAATCAGTTTCCCAACAGACACTGCAAGGAGCTTCATGCAAGCAGCTTAGTGCCATCTTGTTTCCAGGAGAGTACTTACTACAAGGATGAAGCAGGGACACTGATTTAGACATTGAAAGTGACTGAAGGAGGGAACGACCACTGTTGAGGAACACACCATCTACAGAGTGAGGATAAGTCCTTTAAAGTTATAAACCAGAACGTCAAAATGATACCAAAAAAAATGGAAAATGGAAATGCTTCATATGTTTAAGAAAATCCATTATGGGAAAAAGTAAGTATAGGCTCCATAAATATTGGACCAAATCCATAATTTTCTTAGTAGAGAAAACTCCCTGGACCACTGCAGGTCATCATCCATTCCTCAACTTATAGTCTTAGAGATTGATGTAAACATGGGTGTGTATTAATGATGACTAGTACTATTTCATATTTAATAGAGAATCTAGCTCACAAAAGTTCATGGTTTTGTTTTAGATATTGTTTAAATGATCCTCACAACCACTCTATAAAGAAAGACATGCAGGTATTAATTATCCTTAATATATAAGTTGAGGCACCAAGAAAACAAGTGGGATGACCAAGGTTATTGAGCAGAATAGTGATAGACCCAGATTCTAAGCAGGCTTCCAGATACTTTATCTGAGTGTCTATTCATATGACTATATTATGTCTCAAATAAACATTTATTTCAAATATAATTTTTTAAATACGTAACTATTTCAGAGAACTCTTCAACTTGACAAAGTTGTGATTATGAATCCAATATTTATAAGGTTCCTTTTAGTCCAAGTACAAAGTATGCCCCCAAAAGATTTATACAATGGGATTTGGGTTTGATGTATAAACAGAGGTTGCCATTTTGGTTGCCAAAGGGACCACCTACTGTGGATGAAAACTGACAACCTAGGTTTGGAAAAAAAGCAATAGGAAACAGTAGAAGTAGATCAGTATCTCCAGAATTAGGGAACCTAAGTTAAAATTCCATCTTGGAGGCTTAATATTTACTGTTGCCTTGAACAGTTTATTTACCATTCCTTGGTGAGATTCAGTTTCCTAATCTATAAAATGAAAGGGCTAATCTAGATGGCATTGGAGGTCTCTTAAAGCTAGATCTACAATCTTAATATGATATTGAGAAGTAACAGCACAGATGATATAGAAAATGAGAATGCAATGACATTATGTCTTCCTAAATTGATATCTATGGATGGGCACAGAGAGGTAAAAAGTATATATTCAAAAAATTCTCAGAGTTAGAAGGGATGTCAGATGTCATCTAATTCGATCCTTCTGTGTGTGTGTGTATGTAATTTTCAATATTATGTGTGAGAAAATCAAAGCAAAAACTTAAATTGATTAAACTGGAATCCACACAGTCAAAGTGCCAGCACACCTTGAAAGAGTTCTTACAATAAAGTAAATGTCAATTCCATCTTCATTTAAAAAGAGGAGTCAGACAAAAGCACAACTCTGTGGAAAGGTAGATTTGAGGCACTCTGTCTGCCAGGATTTTGATTTTAGGTGAAGCAGAGCCAATATCCCCAGTGACTGTGAATGATTCTATCTGGAAAGGGACTTTTTTTATACGTAGACCATAATCTGCCATAGATTACTAGGCTATCCTCAGCTCTTAAGGCTTGGGAATTTCATGCAATTTGTTTGAAAAGAGAAAACATTTCTAAGTGGCTCATCTTCTGGGGAAGGTTAAACTTGACTTAAAATGGCACTTACTTTAAATGCATTGTCTAGGAAAGGGGTTTAGGATTAAACAGAAAAAGATCCGAGGACTGATAATACTTCTCCTCCATTATATGAACATCCAGGCTATAACTGAAGATTTAGAAACTGAGCTCGAAGCAAAAGTACTACATTAAAATCTCCCAAACAATTATTCAATTAAGGATTCAGCTCAAATTATTGCCACAAAAAATATAGTCTGGTCAGCCCTCTCAGAATGCTTAGAAATGTCAAAAACCAGGCAAACTACAACCAAGTAGCACAAGAGAGTCCATCATACATATGCATACACATACACACACACACAAACACACACTCTATGTAAGGTTATTTCATACTATTTTTAAGTAGCAGTTTCTTTCCTAATATTTCAAGTATAAATTTTAACATGTAGGAATTAATCATAATAATATCACAGAATAACTTGACAAAAAAAATGAAATTGACATCAACGCAAATCTGGTCCATCTCAAAGACCCTGATAATTCTCACTAGAAGGAAAGGCTCATGATCCAAACAGAATAAATCCATTGAACTTTCTTTTTCTCCTTTCCTCCAAATATACCAAGAACCTTTAAAAATTTTTTTTCTTCTCCTCTCTATAAGTCATTTATGTATTAATGTTCATAATTGATTTTTTAATTCTCTCTTCCTCGCAAAAGGGGGTGGGGCAAGTAAGGAAATACTTGGTAGATGTTGGGTTACATTTATGTATTTATCTTACCTATTTTTTAAATAGCTGAATTTTACACAAATCATATCTAGTGGAATAAGTGTAAATGTCTAATTATATAGCCACAACAATGTGAAGACAGTATTTCAATAAGTTTTCCTTTAAAATAGTTAATTTCTAACAGTTTCTAGACTTTATAACCTCAGTATGGAAATACTTGCAAAAATATAATACAAAAGGAATAAGACAATGGATAAAGGAAATGAATTAAATTTTTTCTAGAATGGTGGTGAAAGATATTAAAATGATTTTTATTATAGATATGAAAGATATACCAGAAATCATGAGCCCATCTCTCCTTTGACAATCACTATGGAGCTTACAGAAAAAGAAAAAAAATCCTAAGAAGCAAGATTCAGAAGAACTGAATTCTGCCTCTAGTCCTGTGCAACTTTGAGCAAGTCATTAAACCTCTGTGGAACTCAGTTTTCCCATCTGAAAAATGAGGGAATTGGGTATCCCTTCGTTCCATGATTCTAAGTTAGATGGATAAATTTTTTCTGTTTTAAAGAGATAATGAAAAAATACCTATATTGAGGCAGCTAGATGGCACAGTGGATAGAGCACCAACCCTGGAGTCAGGAGTTCAAATCCAGTCTCACATACTCATTAGCTTAGTGAACTGGGCAAGTCAGTTAACTTTGACTGCTTCCCTACTCTTCAAAAATACATACACATACATAAAAGTATGTGTGTATCTTATCTATATACATATATGTATATATATATATATATATATGTGTATATATTTTTTTTCATGAAGTTACAGCTTTAAAGCAGAAAGGAACCTTAAAGAATACTCCCACATTTATGCACAAAAACTAAGGTCCATGGAGACGAAGGGACCTTTTTACACAGAGCCAGGTATCATGTGGCAGAGCTGGTATTTGAATCCAGGTGGGTTAGGTTTCAAATCCAGTCTTCTTTCCACAACAACTCCCCCAGAGTACTTTATCTAATATGAATTGTGTAGCAGAAAAAGTGTTTTCATTAACTGCTCACAAAAGAAAAACTATTATCGTTGCTGAAACAATAGATTTATTGGTGTATGTGTGTGTGTGTACATGCACACATTTTGATTTAAAGTTCATCTCTACTTGACTGATTTGGAGTACTCAACATGAAAAGGACTTCTGCTAAGTCTGAAGAGATAAATAAAAGAGAACACAGAAATGATTAGCAAATTTCAAATGAAAACCCCCACTTGTTGCCTAGACATAATTTAGTTACTTTTCTTGGCTGACAATACCCTCTGGATGCTTTTGAGTTCTCAAAATCGGAACAGAAAATAATGCTTACCTTCGCTGGAGTCACACACTGTGCAATCACGTACCAGACGGGCTTTTCCTAAGGAAATTTTGGGCGATGAGCAGGAGTAGGAACGTGAACGTAGTCCAGAGAGAAGGGAATCCTGAGGGACAGCACAAATAAGTACAAATTGAAGATATGACTTAGAAATGGAACGTGATTGATCACCCTTGGGGGCATTGCTAAAACTTCTAAAAGTGGAGCCATTCGATCCAACCATTTCTGCTACAATTTTTTCACATGAAAGCTTCATTAAAAACAATAAAAACGGAAAGTTTCATTGTTCTATTTCTACTGTTCACAATTACACAGCTCTTGAAAGGCCATTATTCTTTCCAATGCTTAAAAATAACCAGAAAATTTACTTTTTTGTCGTCCAGATAAGCTTGAATCTTTGAGGACAACAAAGTTAAAATTCAGGAAGGATAAAGATTCTCTGCAAAAATAAGACTATACTGATATGACACCAATATTACCAGTTAGAAAGTGAAAAAGCTAGACTACTTTTTATCTGTGATGTCAAATATGAAGAAAGAACGTTGGGTTGATGGGCTGGGACTCAATCTTGGAACAGCATGGACACATTGGGATCTGCATCACTGGGTGGGAAGCACCCAAACTGATGAGCTCACCCACCCATTGGAGAATTTTGAGTACCTGAAGTGGAAAATGATCAGTCTGATTTCTTAACTGAATGAATTGGTTTTTCTGGTGTTACTTGGAAGAGCAGTGAAAAGACAAAAACTTCTATAGTAACTTGAGATTGTTTAGACTGGAAAACTATTAAAAATGAACCTAAATTTTAAAAAGTACAATGTCACAGTAGTTTCTAAAAGCAAAAGACTTCCATAAAATACATTATGCAAGTTGTCCCCTTTGGGGAGAAACTCAATAATTCCTATTTTGGAACAGATTCACCATATAATCCTTCTAGGTCTAAACTTCATTTCCAAGATATCTCCATTCCAGCTGTTTCTCAGAGAATTGCATTTCTTCCTTCACAGTATAAGACATTATTTTCCAAAACCAGGTTATGGTCTTTTACTCTAACATTTAAACACCACTGAATTTCCATGACTATTTTTTCTAATTTTTTCTTCATCTTAAATGGCTTTCCATTTTGGTCTCTCATCCCTAATCATATATCATTGTTGTTAATACATCACAGAACACTAGTTTGCATGAAGATAAAGAAAACAAGATAATATACAACATTTTCCACACTCTAGGGAATTTAAAGATTTAAGCACCAGAAATTTATTAAAGACAGACCTGGAATATCATTCCAGTGTGTTTCATGGAATATATGGATATTATGATTTCAGAACTGACCACTGCCTTCTATTTCCTAGCTATCACTTATGATTAGACCCAAAATGAGTCCTTGTAACATCTATCCACAAACATCTAACTTTTCTTAACAAACCTCTCTGTCCCAAATTTATGGTGTGAAAGGAAACAGAGGACAGTTATCAAGGACTTTAAGTTGCATTAAGTCACAACTCCAAAGGAATCAGCATTATAAATCTCGTTATTTACTTAGAGAATTTCAATTGGGAATATTTCTTCTCAGATATCAAAGGCCAGAAAAGTCCTTCTGGCATTTTTCTACCAGAGAAATATGAGGGCTATTGTCAGATATGACTGTGCTCCAGGGTCCCAATGCTGAACCAAAGAGTCAATGGAATCACATTTACAGCAATTACTCTTTTAAAATTCTCCATAATTCTTAGGCAATAAATTCTATATTTAACTTTCAGTCAGGCAATGGTCAGGCTATATTTAGTCTAAGGGGGAATTGGGAGGAAGATAAGAGATACCTAGAACCAGTGGAATGTTCTACTCCACTGAGAACCCTGAATATCTCAAAGGTACAGAGAAAGAACTTTTCTTCACAATCTGTACAACTGAGTTGCTACTGGTAAAGAAGAAAGTGATGGAGAAACCCCAAAAGATGGCAACTTTATGCCAAGAGAGCCATGAAAGGTTTGACTAAATCATTGATGACAGGTTGGTCAGTGTATGATACCTATATCTAGATAGATAGGTAGACAGATATACATATATATATGCATAAAAATATGTACTATATATATAAACACACATAACATATATATGCACATGTGCATATGTAAGACCATACACACACTTGATCTTAGCCTAAACAGACTAAGAAGTGATATTGGTCATTTATATATGGGCAAGTATGTGCTTATATGTATAAGTATGTATGTATACACATATGTATAGCTATATAATATCTAATGTGTGTATAATATGGATTTGAAGCATAACTTCAAAACATAATGTGATCATCTCGGACAATGCCAAAACTAGTTCCTTAAAAGTAGAAGAAATTCAACTCAAGTATTTCTGCTACATTTTCTTCTCTGCATAGAAAGTTTAAATGTTCTATTACATGTCTTGTTGACATTATATCCAGCTTTCTATCTCTATATCTATAGAGAGAGAGGGAGAGAGAAGAAGAGAAAGAGGGGGAGAGAGGAGAGAGAGAGGGAGAGAGAGAAGGAGAGAGAGAGGGAGAGAGAGATGGGGGGGAGAGAGAGAGAGAGAGAATATCAGACCTGCTATTTCTTGAACAAAGGAAGATTCTCAAAAATTCCTATACTGATGCTAATGACACTTGCTTGGCAACTTGGGAGTCTTAAGAAGTTGCCTGGGATCCCGACTTCCTTGGGCAAGGTCACTTATCCAAGGTGTGGCAAGGGTGATATGAGCCAAGGACTTGCTGACCTCCAGGCTGGCTCTCTATCCACTCTACCAAGACTCCTTTTCTGAGTATAATAAATGCTTTGTAAAACATAATTTTTCTGGAAAATGAACCATGTGAGACTGTTAGCATTTCATGAAGATTGAACTGTCTCTCACCTCAAGTAAAGGTGGTTATTTCAGAACTTCATACAATATTCATAACTAGAGCTCTGGTCTGCATTTGTAACCATATACAATTCTTATCTTCAGAAATATTACTTGAGCATCAAATTCTGAAAGCTTACTATCATTATAAATAACTGTCAACTACATCAAATATTGACCGCTGAGAAAAATCACTTGGGGGAAAGGGGTGTGGAGAGAGGGAGGATGCTCACTCACTTCTTTCCAAGTACATTTCCTGAGAAGCTATAAACCAACGTAAAAAGCAACACTTGGAGTTACGACTACCAACAGACTTTCTTCCATTAATTGGCTCAAGTTTTATTTTGGAAACAGATCAGTTAAATCGAAGATGAGAGAGGAATAAAGATGATGGTTTCTTAAAAGCAGTTCCACCTTAGTCCTAGTCATTTCAAAAAAAGGAATTTGTACATTTCTCATTCTGTGTACAATTAAAAGTAGGATAATCAAAACCAGTTTCACTAAGCATTTTACAAACTTGAAGTTTCATAGTGCAGCCTGTTCATACAAATGCATATTTATTGAACAGGAACATAAGAGTAAAATGTGAATGCAAAAATAAAGAAGTATTGTTATACAGTAGTATCCTTAAAGAAATGGGCTGGCAGCAATAAAAAGTAAATGGGTAGAGGGAAATTATATCCAGACACACAAAAAATGATTAATATTCTTTTTTAAAATAAGCAATAAAAGAGAATTTCAAGTTGAAATTGCTCACAATAAAAGAAAACTGTACTACTAAAACATTGTTAAAGCTGACGTTAACTAGTAGAGACAGGAGAACAAAATGCTTGATGAATATCGTCCCCTCTTTGTTTACAATTTTCACCTAAGGCGAGTAACATTTTACATGAGGCAAGTAGGTGTGCCAACTTTCACTCATCATACTGTCAGCTTTTGTCCACTGGCCAAGTCAAGTTAGTAGAAATAATTATGCATAAAAGTTTTCAATTTATTTATAAAATTGTACTAATTTGTACTGAAGGGATAAACAATAAGTCTTTATGAGCAGGGACTGTGGCAAATTAAAGTGAGGGAGAGTGATAAAAGCAGGCAGACCTAGTCTGGCCCAGGGTCTCTAAAATGTAGTTCATATATTGGAAACAGCATATGGTACCCTTCATGGGTGTCTGCTTGCATGTGTGTATATATGTATATGTGTGACTATATATACACACGTATACATGCGTGTGGGCAGATAGATAGAGCACTGCACTTGAAATCAGGAAGACTCATTCTCCTGAGTTCAAATCTGAACTCAGACACTTCCTAGCTGCATGACCCTGGGCAAGTCATTTCACCTTGCATGCCTCAGTTTCCTCATCTATAAAATGAGCTGGAGAAGGAAATGACAAAACCCTCCAGTATCTTTGCCAAGAGAACCCTAAATAGGGTCATGAAGAGTCTGACACAACCGAAACAACTGAACTATAATAATACATGTGTATTTACATAACGAAGCTGTTACAGTTAAGTGAAAAAAAGCAAAAATCAGAATACCTTTGATTGTAGATTGTTGGAAATTGAAAGGGATTCAGTCCTGCTGATGTTAAAATCCAGTTCAACATTAGTCTCAAACGAGTCCAGCTCATCCCCATTTGTGGTTCCTGTTACTGAGGAACCGTGAGCCTCTGGTGAGTAGCAGATATGGGACTGCTCTGAATTCCCTTCCCCTTCACTGTCAGCATCCAGGGCATCAAGGCTGGAACTGAAAGACAAATAAACAGTTTTTTCATTATGCATTATGTTAAAGGTACCTTTGGGTGCAACCTTTTGGCTGAGTCCAAGTTTTATAGAACAAACACTGTTATCAAGGGGATTTGTTCTGTGAAGTTTGGATTCAGTCAAAGGGCTACACTGGAGAACTTAGAGGACTACATTTGGCCTTGAAGCCACAGGTTCCCCAACTAAGGTCACAGGTGTCAAACTCCCAACCTGGCAAGTGCTGCCATAACCAGGAAATGTTTTACAAAATAAACAAAAATCTGATATAACAGGTATGATAATTTGTGGTTTTCTAAGTCAATATGCAGCCCATAGAGATCCATTTCTATCTGAGTTTGACATCACTGGTCCAGGCTGACCTCTAATTTTAGAGAAGTAAAGATACTTGTCCAAAGTTACACAGCTAGTTAGTGGGAGAACTACATGGAACCCAGGGCAAAGAATCAGAGGATAAGACTGGAAGAGACCTTAAAGGTCATCTGTTTCTACTTTTTCAGTTGAAAGATAAGGAAACAGATGCCCAAAGAGGAGCTCATGTTCTCAAGGGTGATGCAGCATGGAAACAGCTATGTACAACATAGGTACTAGGTAGGTGGATATAAGGGAATTTCAGAGGGAAGGGGGAAGGACTGGGAAAGAGCAATGAAGACTGAAAATGCAGCACTCCTTCCATTCTACCATTCTGTATCACTCACGGTCTAGAATCCCTTCTTCCTGCCCAGTCAATTAATTAAAGCCACAAATGGATATGTCAACCATACCTTACCATTCTAAATCTAAATCCATTTGGGAGGAAGAACTGTGAGCCAAATTCTTGAGTCAGTTGTTGAAGTGGTTTGTTTTCTTGTTTGTTAGTTCAGTGGTTTGGCCCAAATTCCTTTCCCCAAAAAACAATGTTCTTCTCTAGTAAAAGGGGATTTGATCATTCTCAGAAGTAAAAGCTGCTTTCAGTTAATATTCCCTCTGCTTCAATTTGTTGTTTTTATTGTTGTTTTTAAACTTTATTACAAGCCCCAGGAAGTCTTCCTCCAAATATTTTAAATGCAGACAAAACAGAGCCACTTAGCAGCTCTGATGTCAGACTCTGGAGAAAATCTGCCTTCTGAAATATGTGGTATGACCATTCTTACCCTTGTCTCTCAGCTAGAAGCCTCAAGGCTCCGCACATCTTCCCTTACTCCCCCTTCCATCCCATCAGAAAATGTATGAAATCAATAGCTCCCTTCTACCTGAAATTTTACCTCATTTTTGTTACCTTCAGATTGAAATGAAAATAAAGGAGCTGGTCACTTACGTTACAGTTTTATTCCACTACATTTTAAATTTTAACCAAGAGTCATCTTAACACCCTTCCTAATGTAAAAATACTTGTACTACAAGGATATATGACTTCAATGGTGTGTATACTCTCTCCACCAGGGTAAATTGTAGCCTCTTCCCCATGCCTTAGAAGGAAATCTTTGTGAACGCTTTGACTCTAAAAAAATGCATGTAGCAGTGAGCTTGTCTGAACTTAACGGAGGCTGGTGCCTTTAGCTAACAAGGACATCAGACCGTCATGGGGCCTTTCAGCTAGGTAGGACTTTCTAAGCTAAGGGCTCCATGTTCCCCACCTTCCAGAACTCAAACACTCAAACCAGAACGAGGCATTAGAATAGGATTCCATTGCCAGGAGTGAGAACTTTTTTTATCATGACTATATCATAGATAAAACTCTATTTCAGTAACAGAAGTTTGGTAGAGTTGAAATTTTTAAAAATGATCAATCAAGAATTTATTAAGCACCTACTATGTGCTGGGCACTGTACTAGGGGCTGGAGATACAAAGACAAAGGATGAAACAATCCATTTTCTCAAGTACCTTCTGTTCTAAATGAAGAAACACAGATGCACAGAAGAAATATAATAAGAAGAAATACAAAATAGTTAAATATGAGGCAGTTTGGAAGAAAAGACATTAACAGTTGGAGGGCCCAGGAAAGGCTTCTTGTGGAAGTTGGTGCTTGAGCTGAAATCTGAAGAAAGAGAGGGCCTATAGTAATGGAAGTGAGGAGTGAATGTCTTCCAGGCACACAGGACAGCTGGTACAGAGGCATGGGGATGGAAGACAGAGTTCTGTGTGTGAGGAACTGAGAGCAGACCACTCTGATTGAACCCTCGAGTATAGGACAGGGAGTAATGAAGACAAATCTAGAAAGACAAATTAGGGCCAGCTTGTGAAGAGTTTTAAAAGCAGAAGAATTTATATCATATATCATATCATATTATATTACATGATATATTATAATACTGTATCATATATCATGTAACCGGAATTTACTAAGTAGGGGCATGACATTTACTTCAGGAAAATCTCTGTTAGCCGTATGGAAGATGGAGCGGAGTAGGGAGAAATAAGGCGAGAGACCAGTTCGGAGGTCATCTCTAAAGTCCAGATCAGAACTAGGGAGGGCTACTGGGATATCAGCATTGTGATTAGAGAGAAGCGGTCATCATCTGAGAGGGAAAATAGCAAGACTTAACAACCAGATGGATACTTTGGGTGAGGAAGAGGGAGAGGTCTAGAAAAACACAAGAAGACTAGCCTGAAAGATGGGAAGAACTGTGGTGCCTTCCTCAGAAATAGGGAAATGCAAAGAAACAGGAGGAGCAGGGAAAGGGGGAGAGGAGAACAATGAATTTGTCTATTCTGAACAACAGGGTATCTGGTTAAGTCACAGAACAGATACTTTGATTTATGTGACTTTAAACAAATGTGGGCTTGTGCAAATATTCATACTACAAGGTTCCTTACATTGGATGGATTAGGTCAAGTCCCAAGGCCTTGAACTACTCCAAAAGCATTGTCATACAGCAGAAAACTGGGCAGTAATGCTAGCATACTGGAGGGACATAAAAAATTTCTAATCTCCAAAGACTATATTTGCTCCTTAGGGGCTATTTAGGGGAAAGAAATGGCTTAAAGCTGTAGTTCTTAATTCAACATGATAATATTTTGAATTGTATCAAGTTATTTATTTCAAAAAAGAAGTTCAGTCCCATTAAAATATTAACAGACAAGGTCAGTCTTTGAAATCATTTTTAATAATTTAATTGCAATTTTTAAAAAAAGCCACTGTATAATTTTTCAGTTCAGCAATGCTTTGGGTGGGGGAGAGAAAAGAGGAAAGTTCTCATCTTTTAACTTTCTGGAATTCATAAACCACTGGGTTCTTTAATAACTCAAGAAAATCAAATGGTTGACTGCCTGCAATAACATTCTACCCTCCAGCATAAGACTTTCCGTTTATGTATGCTATCTTTCCATCTTTAAAAACCAGCCCAGGAATACTGAAAGGGTTGATTTACATAACATCTTTTAAGACTCTTTTTCCCTATGGAATCAGACTCATTAAGTTACTCATTCTCTTTGCTGTATTACTGATCTCTAATGCCCCAATGGCATAGAAAATATGGTTCAGAATGACTTTGCTCCCCTCCATATATGAACTCTAATACAAATAACATTTCATCTTCTCACTCTGTGCCTCTCTACTGGCAATCCCCCATTCTTGGCATGTTCTCCCTCCTCCCCTCGGCCTTTTGGCTTTCTTTGAAATTCAGGTAAATCCATGTTCTGTGGGAGGCCTTAGTTTCATAGGAAAGTCTAATCCAAACTGGAAATCAAATCACTGAGAAGGAAGAAAACTAAGACTACTGATGTTAAATTAGTGTAATACACTAAATACTGAGAGCAAGACCTAACTTAGTTCCTTCTAGGCCACTAAATGGCAAGTGACCCTGGAAACACACTCAGGGCTCTCTAGGCCTCTGTTTTCATATCTGTAAAATGAAAATAAAAAGTCCCTTCAACTTCTTCAATTTTTATTTTTTACAATTATTTATGCACTATAATATGCATTCATACATGCCTAGAACCTAAAAGAAAACTGGTTTTACCATTTTACTTTATGATAAGAAGAGAAGAAAGAAGAATT
Source organism: Potorous gilbertii (assembly GCA_028658325.1). Taxonomy (NCBI): domain Eukaryota; kingdom Metazoa; phylum Chordata; class Mammalia; order Diprotodontia; family Potoroidae; genus Potorous; species Potorous gilbertii. Next base: position 694,757,867 of record CM053769.1, on the reverse strand, counting down.
TTTAAAAATCTTTTTCTATGTATTTATTTTATATTAAATGGATTTTTTTCTTTGCAAAAGAGTCTTTTAGGCTAGAGATACAGTTTGTAATAAGAAGACTGGGCAAATCTTATTAAAATTTTCAACTGAGAAAAATTATAGTGGGGTTTAACCTGACTACAAGATCAATTCATACCCTTGACTGAGATTTCTGACCACCTCTCTAAAATGGAGCTTCTTACCTTCTTTTCTTTTCAAATTCACGCATTTTGAAAGGAATACGTGAACTTAGTGTACATAAACTGGCAGGAGACAGGAAGGGCCGTCGATCTCCAACGTTTACTGCTATTTGACTATCTTCGCTTAACGCAGTAACATCTTGACTGGTTTGCTTGGACAAAGCATGGGCACAGTTCTGAGACAGCAAAGTTGAGTTTGCGGATTCTGGGTTGGACTGAGCAGTTAGACCTTCCACATTAATATAGTTAATATCCACATCACCAACCTGGAGTTTGAAAGAGAGATTTGTGGTGAGGGAAAAATAGGTAATATTAGTCTTGCTACAAATTAACAACACTTCTTCAATTAAAACACAGTTTAAAAATTCGTTTATTATTTTGCCTTATTTTATGAGAACAGCAAAGAAATTATTTTAATGGCAAATAAGTTTTTACAAGAAGTTCTAGCCCTGTTCTTCCATGATTCTGATTTTAACTCTCTTAGTTAGGTTGACATAAGGAGATAATATGTGCCTGCAAAGACATCACATTCTCTCTCTTCTGTTATTAGACTCCACAGCATAATGACAAATTGAATTCTGTTTGGAGAGCTGGATGATGGAAATCTAGTGGGGATGATAGGATACTGGGTTGGAGAAATACAGATACAGTCAGAGAAAGGGAAAAAGCATACCAGTAACAGAGAGAGATATGTGGGCAAGCTTCACCTATACTTTCTGGGAGAAGCCCAATGCTTCTTAACCAGCACTGCTATGCTTAGAAGTCAGCTCTACTAAAATCTATGGCTATAAGGCCAACACACTCTGCCTGGAGTTCATTGATATATCCTCCCACTTCACTGGAGAAACAAGGAAACTGATTACAGATTATCACTCCCAGCACGCATCTGTGGGTGTTGGGGATTTGGAAATGGTTGCCAAAAGCCTTTAACACTTGGTTTTATTCCTTGTTATTATTTGGCATTCTAATTTAATTAAATATATTTGTTTTGAATTAATGTGTCATCTGTCACGAGCTGGTATAATGAAATACATTGGTAGGGAATTAGAGCTGCAATTTGTTTTTAACAGAAGCCTACCCCAACAGTACCTACCTACAGCTGGGAATAACTGAGATATAATACAGTACCAAGGGTGGGCAATGGGAATCATCTGTTTTACAAAGCTCAATAATCGTACTACCTAATTTAAGAAATTTTTTCCAGTAGATATTTTGAAAACTTTTTAAGGGAAAAAGAAGAGTTAAGCTTTTTTGGAAAAGTATTATTGAAACTTTCCAAACTGTTTCCAGATGATGATTTTCTCAAATAAGCAGGTAATACCACCTGATGGATGACAGCATAGCTTAGTAATTAAGTATTAGCAGCATTTTTAGGAAGTTGTGCCAGGTTGAGAGAGGGAACAAGGAAAGGAGACAGGATGTTTTCCAGGCTATTGCTAGAGCAAAGAGGATTCCAATATATTTCAAAGTTGTACTCTGTGTTCCTTACAGTGTCTTAATGACTGAAGTGGAAACGAAAAGAGTCAACTTCCTAACTTGATAAGATTATTAATATATGCCATTCATAGTTAATAAAGCATGCCAACCAAGATCAGTACACTAACATAATGCATTACATGATGTAGAAACTTGATATATGCATTTTTATCTGTCTCCATTACAAAGTTCCTCAGACAACTACTTAATAAATGGTCTCATTAAGCATGATATTCATTAAAGTTATTAAACCAAAGTTAAACCTTGCCCAAAATTATTCCAAAGACAAAGAAGTTATATTCTAATCTTACATTGGAAAGAGGGGTAAAAAACATGTCCCACAACATGTTAACTGGTGACCTGTCTTTGCTTAGTAAATGCACCCTACTTACTGCATTTAACAATGAAGTTGCATAGATTATTATGAGAAAGTAAATGGAGAAGCAATGCAAAATTCAATGAGTATCCATTTGGAATAGCAGAACAGTTAAAACTTAAAACTTAGAAATTAGAAGAGACAAAGAGTACCCAAACTAACTGCTCTATCCTTGCCAAAAATGGCACTGACTCTAGTTTTATCCAAAAGTTGGCACTCATGGAAACACAGTATCATCTCACAACATTCTTGGCTTCCATCACTATCTATAGATTTGACTTAGTACAAAGGGGAATCTAAGGATGCTCCAAACTTAAGCCACATCAAAAAACAGCTGAAATTCACAATGAATGTAAAGAAACACATCTTTCCCCTACTTCAGACACAAACCTTAGTAAATGAGATTAAGAAAAACAATGGAGGGAGGAGCCAAGATGGCAGGGTAGAAAGATTCACATATGCTAGCTCTGAACCCACAGTCCATGAATCTCCTGTAAAAAGAACTCCCAACAAATTCTGGAGCAGTGGAAGCCATGCAGCAATGGAGTGAAGGAGATTTCCATTCCAGAGAGCCCTGAAAAACCGATCCCAAGGGTCCGTCGCACATCGGACGGGAGCGGAGCCTGGCCCTGCCTTGGTTGCACGGCCCCAAGAGGAGCAGATCCGAGCAGGCTTCAGGGACAGAATTTCTGGTGGCCACGAAGGTCCCTCTACCCACAGGCACTACAGGTCAGTGAGAGAGACTTCTGGGCTGGCTGAGAGGGGAGCAGGGTGTCTCCATAACTCAGGCCCCCTCGGGAGGCAGCAGCAGAAGCAGCAGGTGGCCAGAGGCTCCCAGAGCAGGCAGGAGGGTCCATTACTGAAAGTCTCCGCATAAACCCCCTGAGGGAACTGAGCTTGGGAGGTGGCCCTGCCCCCACCTGAGCACCAGAACTTAAACCCA
>CM053769.1:694730757-694754354 GCA_028658325.1 Potorous gilbertii | reverse complement strand
ACCTAAATCATGTACCCATCTGGACTTTATTCTTATGTATGGTGTCAGGCATGGGTCTATGCCTAATTTCTGCCACACAGTTAACCAGTTTTCCCAGCAATTTTTGTCGAACAGTGAGTTCTTATCTCAGAAGCTGGGGTCTTTGGGTTTATCAAACAGGAGGTTGCTATATTCCTTGCCTACTGTGTCTTGGGTGCCAAGTCTATTCCGTTTGTCTACCCCTCTGTTTCTTAGCCAATACCAAGTGGTGTTGATAATTGCTGCTTTATAGTACAATTTGAGGTCTGGTAGCGCTAGGCCACCTTCCCAAGCATTTCCTTTTCTTTTTTTTTAGATGTTATATCACATATTGCCCCAAAATAAAATAAAAGCCCTGCATACCAATAAAAATAGTCAAGTCAAATCTACAAGATATCTTTGACTGAAACTACATCTCATTCTTCAGCTGTAGTCCGTCACCTCTCCGTCAAGAGGTGGGGAACGTGGAACATTGTTCTTCTGAAATAGAGGTTGGTCATTATGTGGACCGCAGCTCTTAGTTATTTCAGAGCTGTTTTCATTTGCAATTTTGTCATCGCTGTAAAAGTTTTTCTTCTGACTCCACTCTTCTCATTTTGCATCAGTTCATACAAATCCTTCCAGATTTCTCGGAATTCATCTTTTCTATTGTTTCCTGTTGCAAAATAATATTCCATTACATTCATATACTACAATTGGTTCAGTCATTCCTGACATCGTTGCTTTGTTGCTTGGGGTTTTTTTTTCCTGAAATATGGGTCTTTCTGTTTTTAATCTCTTTGGAGATATATGTCTGCGAGTGATGTGTCTGGGTCAAAGGGTATGTTCGGTATAATTACAAGGATACAATTCCAAATTGCTTTCCCAAATGGTGAGACTACTTTGTGGCTCTACTAATAGGGTTCATAGCTCTTCCAACAAGTCCCATTTTCCTTTTGTTTAAACCTCTGCCAATCTGATGACTACGAGGTATTTAAATTTGTCTTTCTCCTATTACCAGTAATACTAATGATTTCTAGTGACCTTTTCCCCTCTATGGCTGTTCATAACTTACCTTTCCTCTTTGGAACAACACCATTCATATCCTTAAGAACTGTTGGGAATGGCTATTGTACTTACATACTTGCATCAAATCTTTATGTATCTTAGATATCATGCCTTTATTTGCCACAAATATTTCCCCAGTTAATTATTTCCCTTCTAATTCTCAATGCATTGGTTTTGTTTATGCAAACCCTTCAAATTTTATATATTCAAAATTGTCCATTTCATACCTGTGATGCCCTTTATTCCATATTTATTCCAGAACTTTTCATCTAGTCATCATTGAGAGAGGTATTCCGTTTCCTACTCTTCTAGTTTATTTATGACAAGACTCTTTATATCTAAGCCCTATATTACATTTGAAGTTTATTGTGAAATATGGTAGATGTTGGTCTAAATCTCTCATCTACCAGACTGCATTCAAATTCTTCTAGCAGTTTTTGTCAAATAATAAGGAGGCATCTAGGTGACTCAGTGGATGGAGAGCTGAGCCTGGAACCAGGAAGATCTTAGTTCAAATCTGGCCTCAGACACTTAGCAGCTGTGTGACCCTAGGCAATTCACTTAACCACTGTTTACCTTGTGTGTGTTTGTCCTTTGTTGCTGTAGAAGATCATGCCATCTGAGAAATAATGACATGACTTACACTTGACTTTGTTTTGAGGGACAGCTGTGCAGGTCACCAGCTTCACTTTTCCTCCAGGGCCATCTGAATCCAGTGACCAGATATTTATCAGCATGACTGGAGATGACCCAGGATGAGGCAATTGGGGTTAAGTGACTTGCCCAAGGTCACACAGCTAGTGAGTATCAAGTGTCTGAGGTGAGATTTGAACTCAGATCCTCCTGATTCCTGCACTAGTGCTCTATCCACTGCACCACGTAGCAGTCTCTAACTGTTTACCTTAATCTGCTGGAGAAGTAAATGACAAATCACTCTAGTATCTTTGCATGGAAAAAGCCATGGGCAGTATAGTTCATGGGGTTATGAAGAGTCAGACATGATTAAACAGCAGCCACAAAGTCCTTGCCCAAATATTTTAAGTCTTTAGGTCTATGGAACTTGTGAAGTTATGTTGTGCCTTGGTTTCTTTTGCAGTCAATCTATTCCACTAGTAAATTTAATTTTTACCAGTATCATGCTTTTGGATGATTACCGTTTCATGGTGAAATTTGAGCTCTTTTATCAGTCGGCCTTTTTCCTTCCCATTTCTTTCCTCATTTCCCTTCAGATTCTTGATCTTCTGTTTCTCTAGGTCATGATTTTTTGGTTGTTTGGTTGTTACTGTTCTGTAAAGTAGAAGCATTATTGTATATGGAATAAAGAGCCAGACTTAGGAAAGGAAAGATTTGGATTCAAATCCCACCTTTGATGCATTTTATTGGTGTGATTCCGGGCAAGTCTCACCTCTCACCAAGATTATGGACAACTCTCCAAGATTATAAATTGCAAGGAAGTGGACTACCTGCACTGATAGCTAAAGTTTCCTCAACTGAGAATTCCTTATACCAATAAGAAATCCTATCCCCATCTATGAAATAACTCTTAAGCAGTTTGACATAGCACCAAATCTATAAATTAACTTAGATGATATTGTCATTATTTTCTTGGCATGGCCCAACTAGGAACAAATATCCTATTATTGTTAAAAATTATGATATTATATACTATAATATTTTAAATAGTATTAATATGAATATCTTATACCATTCTGACTTTATTTTTATAAAGAATGTTTCATAATTATATTTGTTTAATTCTTGTGTGTGTTTTGCTATGCAGATTTCCAGATACTTTATAAGTCTGTAGTTATTTGCAAAGGAATGTCTTTTTCTATTGCTTCTTGCTGTATTTTATTGGTAATATCCAGAAAGGCTGATGCTTTTTGTAGACTTATTTTATATTCTGCTACTTTAATAAAGATATTCATTATTTCTATAACATGCTTTTCTCCCCCAAGTAGGTTGGGTTCCCAGAGGGGTAACTGCTATCACTAGTGCCAGGGTCTGTAAATAATTGTGTGAGTGGCTATCCTCTTCATGCTAGTTCACGAACTTCCACCAGAGTGCTTCTGGCTAACCATCAGCCAGTAGACTACTTTCTTTCTTTGGCATTGGACTTAGCCACTTCCAGGCTGGGATGTACAGGGCATTCAGCCTCTGTATGGCTGCTGGACTGGATCAGGAAGGTCACTAAGCTGTTAAGTGGCTTCTGTTGGATTTGGCCTGGCAGGCCACTTGGCTGCTGGACCATAGCTTCCAGACAGGGCCTGGAATCCTGTTTGGCTACTGAACAGTAGCTTCCAAATAGTGCTGGATAGGCTCCTCTGCCACAGAGTTATTACAGCTGGACTGGGCTGGGCCAAGCAGTTACCTTAACCCCTGGGCCCTTCTCAGTATGTGGCATCTTTGCTGGAGGGATTGATTCACTGGATCCTGTGGACACGTTCTTTCATAGGCAGTTTCAGTCTTCTATTAGCCCCTGGATAATACTGTACTTTAACTCCGGCGTTAGTGTCTTTTTTTCCCCTTAAAGATAGAATGCTAACATGCTCTTTCAGACAGAGCATACACCATTGGCCTATGATAGGTGAAAATTACTTGTGTGATTCCTTCACAGTCTCAACGCTGAGGTTTACCATCTCCAGAGAGGAAGGAGGAGAGATCTTGCCTCTGTTTGGGCAATCTTCACTAGTTCACAGTCCATTACTTGGTAAGGTACTCTACTTTGCCTTAGAGCCAAGCTTGCCTATTCAGTCAGTTAAAACTCCCACTCTCCTTTTGGGATCTTATGTAAATGAGTAACCTGAATCAATAGTATGAATTTGTCTGTGCCGTAGAGGCAAGTTCATTCCCTCAGCCCCTACAGCCCTCTTCTCCCATTACAGAGTTGCTCCAAGAACCTCCATTTTAAGGAATGACCCAAACCAGCCCTGCCTCGTTCTCAAGCTTCACCACCATGAATGACCCCTTGCTTGAATGCCTTCTGAAAGTACTTTCACCTTTTCATCTCCTTTTTATGTGTTGTGATCCTTTGGTAGAATGTAAGTTCATTGAGAGTACGGACTATCTTTCTTTTTCCTTACATTCCTATCCTCGGAACTTATCACAGTGTCTGACACTTAATAAATTTTTTCTGTGTTTTGGATTTATTTCCTATGCAATCAAGCCATTCAACTGACCCTTTCTAAGGAGGAAAATGCTTATTTTGCACCTGAAAGTTTTCCTCTTTACATTTCAACATCTCTATCTTTTTGTCCCTTCAGTCCTCTGGATTTTGTTGAAGTTTCATTAGGTTATCTTATTTCATCTCAGGTCATTTTATTTGACACTTTCATATTCTCTGAATAAATTATCAAATCATTTGCAAAAACCCCAGTAAATTTATTTCCCCTTTGTTATTGCTAATGTTTCTTTCCTTAATTTCTTTATCTTGTTTTGTTGACATAATTAACATTGCTAGCACTCTATCAAATAATAATGGTGAGAGTGTATATCCTTGCTTTATCCCTGATTTTATGGGAAAGGTCTTCAGTGTTTCTCCATTACAAATACTGCTTGGTTTTTTCTTTTAGAGAGATATTTGTCAAAAGTTGTTCCAGCCTCTATTAACATAATCATATAGTTTTTGAGTGTTATTATTAACATGGTCTATTATGTTTACATTTTTCCTCATATTGAACTCACTATATTCCTGGTATAAGTCCAACCTGGTGATAGTATATTTATATGTTGTTTTGGTGTCTGCATCTAATATTTTATTAACTATTTTGCACTGATGTTCCTTAGAGATATTATTTAATAATTTTCTTTGCTTCTCTAGTGTATGTATCAGAATCTTATTGATATTTTCAAAGGAGTTTGGTAAAGACCCTTTCTTTCTGTATTTTTTAAATTATATTATTTCTTTTCAGTGTTCTACAATCACTTCCATATGTCTTAGATTATTTTTCCTCCCTCCTCTTTTTTCCCCCCTCCCTTCCCACTCCCTCCTTGAAATGGCATACAATTTTATATAGGTTCTACACATACATTCCTATTAAATACATTTTCATCTTAGTCACATTGCATAGAAGAATTAAAATGAATGGGAGAAATCATAAAACAAAACATAATGCAAAAGAAAATGGTCTGCTTCATTCTGTGATTAAATTCCATAGTTCTTTTTCTGAATGTGGAAGGCATTTTCCCTCAAGGGACCATTGGGAATTTTTTAAGTCCTTGCAATGCCATGAAGTACTAAGTCTACCAGAAAAATTTCTCACACGCTGTGGTTGTTGTTGTGTACAAAGTTCTCCTGGTTCTGTTCCTTTCACTCAGCATCAGATCATATAAGTCTTCCCAGGCCTCTCCGAAGTCTTCATCATTTCTCATAGCAAAGTGGTACTCCATTACATTCATATACCACAATTTATTCAGCCATTCTCCAATTGATGGTCAACCCCTTGATTTCCAGTTTTTGACCACCACAAAGAGAACTGCTATAAATATTTTTGTACATGTGGGACCCTTTTCCATTTTTATGATCTCTTGGGGATACAGTTCTAGAAGCAGTATTGCTGGGTCGAAGGGTATGCACCTTTTTATAGCCCTTTGGGTATAGTTCCAAATTGCTCTCCAGAATGGTTGGATCAGCTCACAGCTCTACCAACAATGAATTAGTGTTCCAACTCTCCCACATCTTCTCCAACATGTATCATCTTTCTGTTTTGTCCATGTTAGTCAGTCTGATAGGTGTGATGTGGTATCTCAGGGTTGTTTTGCCTTGCATCTCTCTAATCAATAGTGATTTACAGCATTTTTTCATATGACTACAGATATCTTTAATTTCTTCCTCTGAAAACTGCCTGTTCATATCCTTTGACCATTTATCAATTGGGAATCTTTCTGTATTTTTATAAACAAATTATATAATATTGGAATTAAGCATTTTTTGAATCTGAAAATCCATCTGTCTCTAGGTTTTCCCCAGCTTTTAGAAGATCCCATGTGGTTCTTTTTCTGAGATTGGGTTTTTTAGATTCCCTATTTCTTATGTTATTATTTTTGTAAATATTTATCCATTTAATTTAAATTATGAGTTTTAGTGGCATATAATTGAGCAAAATTAGTTTCTAATAATTTACTTCCTCTTCATGTGTTAGGAATTCTTCTTTTCATGTTTTATTTTAATAGTCTGGTTTACCTCTCTACTTTTTGTTAGAATAGTCAATGCTCTTTCTGTTATTCCTTTTAAAACCTCAATACTATTATTTATCAGTTCAATGGTTCTTCATTTTTAATTTTGTTTATATCTACCTTGATTTTCAGAATTTCTATCTTTGTGTTTAGTTAAGCTTTTTATTGCTTTTCTGGGCTTTTTAAAAACTTGTATGCTTAGTTATTGATTTGTTCTCATTCTTTTTTATTGATTGAAGTGTTTAATGATATAATTTATCCCTCAAGGACTGCTTGAGCTATATACCTTTGAATTTGCTGTTTAATTGTTGCCATATTTTGTTGTTGAAATTATCTATCACAGACAGTTCTCATTTCTCAAATGTCGACCATTCTGTAGAATGGTTTTTTCATAATATGAATTTGCCTGCTGACATGGGAAAGGGGATGGGGAGGAAGGAAAAGAAGTAGGGGGTTGCCTGTCCCTCCTTAAACAGAGGGTGCCAACACACAGTATAAGGACACTTGGGCCTCAGGAAGAGAGAGTCAAGGGAACATGGGGGCCGGACATGTGGGGGCCTAGCAGAACATAAAGGAAGAACATGGTGGGGGTAGACAGGTGAGGGGCAGACACAGACACAGATAGAAGAAGACAGGTGACATATGCCTAGGGACAAATATTCAGTACCAGCACTGAGTGCTGACAGAAGATAGACACATAAGGGCTGGACAAAAAGCTGAGTGGGCAGAGCAGGACAGAGGTCTCCTCTCAGAGCTTAGTATCTCAAGCCAAGCCCTGATGGAGCTGCAGGAGGTATTCTTCTGCTTTCACTTGGAGAGTGTATTTTTAGGGTTTTATTTTTTAGGTTTTTTGCTTCAGCATGGTAGAAAGCCATGAAGCATTGAATGGAGATATAGGAGAAGGAGGGAAGAGAGAAAACACACTACCATAAAAAAAAATGTTTTTGGAATGCAGATTTCTTTTAGAATTCTTTATATAAAGTCAAATACATGTAATATGAATTTATATAAAGCTAGAACTCTATGTGATTTTTTCTTTGACGTACCTGTTTTTCATGATTAATTTATTTAGATGTCATTTAAATTTCAATTTTTTCTTCAAATACTTTTTATTGTTCATAACCTTACATAAGGTTATATAAGGTCATAAACATAAAAAGGGTAGGTTTAATATTGCTGCTTTTCTGAATTTATTTATGGCATTTTTGTGCCTTAGCACTTGGTCAGGTTTTTGTTAAAGTGCCACAAATACTTGAGAAATATTTTATTCCTTCCATTCCCATTCAATAATTGCAAGAGAATTATCATATCAAACTTTTCAAAAAATTTTATCCTGTTCTATAATTTCTTTCTTGTTTATCTTTTTATTGTTCTTCTCTAGATCCAAAAGGATCTAAAAGTCCTCATCAAAATTCTCAGATATTATCATTTTCTTCCATTCTTCCTGTAACTGGATTAACTTTTCCTTGAAATATTTATAAATTATGCCATTCGGAGAATATATGAGAAGTATTGCTATTATTATTCATGGCCCCCTTAATCATAATGCAGTTTCCATGCTTCTTGTTTTAAATATATGTGTATATGCATACACACATATTTTTCTATTACCTGGTCTAAGATCATGATTGCTACCTCTGGTTTTTTTAATCTCCTTGAAGCATAACAAATTGTGTTCCATCTTTGTGTCATAACCATACAAATATTTGCAATTGTGTTTCTTATAAACAATACGCTGTTGGATTCTTTTTTCTATTCCTTCTTGTTACACTCCTAAGTGTTATGGGTGAACTCATCCTATTAACATTCACAGCTATGATTATTAATGGTGTGTTTCCCTCCATCATATTCTCTTACATATTTTCCTCTCTGCAACCATGTAATCACTCCTTGGAAAATAAGAAGGAGGTGAAGAAAGAAAAGGAATCTGTCGGATGCTAGTAATCTATAATTGAAGTCATCTCTTGTATTCTTCTGCTATTTTCTTCACTAAATCCAGACTCCAATCTCTCGTTCTTATTCTTCCTTCTTCCTTGATTCCTTGTATTCAACACTCCAAAATTGACAGTTGTTTTGCTAGTGACTATTCCCTCCTTAATTCTTCCCTAATTTTCCTTCTCTAATGCCCTTCCTGTAAACTTTCCACCTTCTCCATTTGTTTCCCTGTTGAGTTTAGTGGATTTCTATGCTAAACTCTGTATTTGTATTGTGTGTGCATCCTACTTTGACAAATTCAAACATGAATGAAGCTCTTGAGATATCCACTCCCCCATCTTTTATTCCATGTGTTTATACTCTTCTTCATGCAAACTGATTGTGGGCAATAGCAAGTTCCTCTGCCATCCTCACCCTTACCCTTTGCCCTTCCCTTCCCTTTTCTTTCTCATCTTAAAACCAACAAAATAGAATGAAACTATATCTAATACCTGTGTTTGTATTCCCTAAGTGAACCTTGGAGATGATGAGATTAATAACACTTGGCTCTCTTTCTCCATTAGAATATGTAGCACACATAAGCTCTGGGCTCACACTCACAACACCCACCCATCCTCCCCAAATGCCAGATTGGGTCCCCAGAGCAAGGTTATCACTTCACCTTCCTTCACGGTTGTTAGGGTAACCCTAAGAGGCCATGTAGTTCTACTAATACCTGTGCTCAAGATCTACCATCCAAGATACTGTCCCCAACATCAATTGACCAGTGCTAGTCAATATCTCCCCTTGTAGTATCTAATCAGTCGTTACTGCCCTATTATCATTCTAACCAATTTTTATCTCTTTGACATCACTGATAACCAATAAACATAAATTAGCTTTTATAAAAGAATAGTTACTGAGGAAATATAATGAGACTTCCATAATCTCAAAAACCAGAAGCATGTTCTCCTTTACCACCTCAGACTCTGTGAGGATTGGGCTCAAATTTAATTTGATTGCTACACACTTCTCCCCACCAGGTTTACTTCTGAATGTAGCATAAACATTGGATGCCATGGCGACTTAGCCTCCAGGTTGATTTACTACTGGGCTGGGTCATGCAGGTCACACCTTAAGACGAGTTCCTCCCCATACTTGTCATCTGCTACTCCTCACAGATTCAGCCAGATTTCTGTTATTGGACTTCCGTGTCTCTTTGGAGCTTTCAAAACTTCAAAGGTCACTTCACCTGTTCTTTCTCCAAAACTCATTCATCTAAGAGCAGGAAAGACTAGACATGGTAAGGCCAGAATTTCCATGAGTACAATATTTTCACCAGTACATGGAGTTCCTGCATAGGGAGAGTGTCTCAGTGACTCTACCTCCCTCTCCCTCATACCCAAAGACTTAAAGCAGTTCTTACCATACTCACCACTGAGGAAAAGGAGACTTTATTTGTGTATGTCATATATATATATATGACATACACAAATGAAATATTGAATGAAATGTGTATATATTATATATACATTCAGTTCCAGATCAGAAGCCAATTAAAAAGTTTTAATCTTTATTCAGTAAGCCAGTGGAGTTACAAAAACCTTGCATATGCTCTGAGTCATGAGGCAAGACCTCTCCACATTTCTGGAAGCAGGCTCAGAAGCCTCCACATGGATAATGCAGTAGATTTTATCATTGCACATGCTTTAAGGATTGATGCTCCATTGATAATTCTTCCCACTACAGATATAAGCAGTCTAACAACATTTAACCCCTTCCAATTGTTCATATGTATTTATCTTTCTAAGTTTCTCTTGACCCCTGGGTTTTCATCTCAAACTTTCTTCTTAGCTCTGTTCTTTCAGGAGGGATATTTAAAAGTCTCCTATTCTTTTAAAAGTCTATTTTTCCCCTATAGAATTATATTGAATTTTCAGAACATATGACTCTTGATAGAAAATCTTTTTCTCCTTTGGAATATTCTACTCCAATATTTTTCTTCTTTAAGGTAGTTGAAGCATTATCTTGTATAATCTTAATTGTGGTTTCTTGTTAAACTCTTTCCAACTGCCCACAACACTTTTTGCTTACTTTGGAAACTTTGCATTTTGGCTATAATATTTCTAAGTTTTTCAGTGTTGAGTTTCAAGAATTAATCAGTGGATTCTATTTTCACTTTTCCCTTTGTATCTAATAGATCTGGGCAATTTTCTTTTATAATTTCTTGAAATATGATGACCAGAATTTTTGTTTGGGCATGGTCTTTAGGGAGTCTAGTGATTCTTAAATTCTCTCTCCTAGTCTTGCTTTCCAGGTCAGTTTTTTTAAAATAATAAATAACATATTTTCTTGTATTTTTTCCCCAATCTTTTGACTTTGACAATTTCTTCTTTCATAGATTCATTGAGGTCTGATAGCTTCATTTTATTTTTCAAGGAGTTCATCACTTAGATAAGTTTTTCGACTTTCTGTTCTAAGTCATTTATTCTCTTTCTATTTATTCTCTCCCCCCATCCAACTCTTATTTTAATTCTAATTTCATATTTGCTTATCACTTGCTTCATTTTTTAAGTCACTCTTATAGTCCTTATGGCCAACATACTTTTGCACTGTGGCTCTACTCTTTTTTGTTAAGGAGTTACTCTCTTTGTCTCTAAAGTTGACCTCTAGGGTTTCTCTTAACCCATACTATTCTTTAAATATGTTTGGCATTTTTACTCATGTACTTATTTCCCCTCCTGCAGCCCTTTGCCCCTAACTTAATGTTATTCTGGAGTTTGGGTCATATTCCCTGCTGTATCCCCTCTCCTGGCTACCACTGGCCTTTGGCTATCTGTTTATGTTTTCCCTTTCTTTTTGCAGGTCTGGACTGAGTGGAGGCATTTGTTTTTGTACTTTTCCATTTTTTTGTATCCTCATTTCATCTGGAGACTTTCTTAAATCTTTCATAAAGTACTGTAGAATAGCCAGTCTCCTCTACAACTTTCCATGTTGTTTTCAGGTCCAGCTCTAGGTTTGGGTAGTGAGAGTTAGGCAGAGTCAGGAAGTGGGTGCTTTCAGGCAAGTCCCCAGGGCCATTTCCTCATCAAGTTGTGTGGTATGATTTCCTTTATTTTAAAGGGGTTGGACAAATGTGTGTGGGAAATAGCAGCTAAGGTCACAAAGGACCAGCCAAAATAGAAATAACAAGTGAATCAATGAACCTTGGTACATGTTCTCCTATTTTCCTGCAAGATTTTCAGAACATCAGTGGGAAAATTTTGGAAGTGATCATTCTCTCCTCAAATTTTCTTTTAGCCTTTCAGAGGCAAACTCAGCAATTTTGACTTTCAGTGCAAGAAGCACCCAATATACCCTCAAATTAATTTTATAATTTATGATTTAAAAATAATACAGGTGTGATGGAGGGTGGGGTTCTGGTTCATGCCCAGAGTGCTTCAGATAATGTTTCCATGTGGAGGATGCTAGGGAACTGTTTCCAGGAGAATCATGATGACACAGAAAGGAAGTACCCTGGAGAGACAGACTGTAGACATTCTGTAACTGGTTCCAGTCAACTAATCACATACTTGAGAAGAAGCTCATTGATTGGCTGCAGAGTTGTTTAAAAAGGCCATTCAGCTTCAGCCTCTCCTTCTTTGCCTGGGCACTCTTGGGAGAGCCAATGAAGGGAATGGAATCTTCTTCCTTGTGATTTAAAAATGTCCACAGGGATGCTCAGCATCCCATCACTTCAGAGTTGATGTCTGCAGCCAATGAAATTGGTGTCTTAAAGAGAGTAAAGCCTATCTCAATGTCCTGTCATTCTAGCATCTGAATTTCACATCTAGGACAGCCTTGATGCACTGAAGAATAAGGAACAAATTTAGGAGTAACCTTCCACAACCTAGCCCACCTACAGCTAGTAGTCATACTGCATTTGTCCTTCATTTTCAAAGAGGACCATGACATCAGGGAAATGATGACATGACTTGCACTTGACTTTGATTTGAGTGAGAGAGGGCTGTGCAAGGTCACCAACCTCACTTCCTCCTCCTGAGTCATCTGGGTCCAGTGACCAGATATTCATCAGGATGACTGGAGATGGTCCAGGATGCATTGGGAGATCCTGGACCTTTTAGGCTAAGGCCTTTTCAGTTTCTCACTTTGAGTACTCATACTACATATGAAAGAGGTAGGATCAATGCTATGTAGAAATTGAGCTAATTTTTTAATCTAGTCCTCTTCCAGAGTCTAAAGTGGTATTAGAAAAATTGTGCCCCTGAGGTATTGGTGGAAGTGTGCATATATCCTTTTGTGAAAACTCATTTGATGTTAAGTGGTTAAATTGAATTAGGTGTGTTAGTTATAGGCCTCTAACAATATGGAGAACATAGCCAGTGAGGGCTCAAGATGATGGCAATAGATAAAATAGACATTCGATGCCTCAGGATGTCAAACAATAAAGGAAAATTCAGATCTTGAACCCACCACCCATTTGGAAGAGTACCGGCAATAAATAACACAAAGTTGTCTCTGAGGAGAACACAGAAGAGCTGAATGGGGTTAAGCTGAGAAGGAGTGCACTTGGTGTGTGGCAACAGTGGAAAAGTAAAAGGAAAGGAAGAAACAAGGCATTTTGTAGCTTCCTAGTTTTAACTAAATATCCTTGTTAGCTAGGTAACTAACTTGCTAAAAGACTGAATGTGCTGTCAAAATATAACAAAATTTAAAATTGCAGTCTTTTAAAATCATTGTTTTAAATAGTTTTGCCCTCTTAGTTTAGTCAATAGATGATAGATTATTTATTAAGTGCCTATTATGGTACAACAATTTGAGGGTATATTGGGTGCCTATTATGGTACAACTAGGTGAAGTACCAGGCCTGGAGTAAGGAAGACTCATCTTCATGAGTTCAAATCCAGTCTCAGATACTTTCTAATACATAATACATACCTAATACATAGGTAGACCCTGGGCAAGTCACTTAGTCCTGGTTGTCTCAGCTTCTTCATGTGTGAAATAGGTTGGAGAAGGAAATGGCAAACTTCTCCAGTATCTTTGCCAAGAAAACCCCAAATAAGTCACAAAGAGTCAGACAGGATTGGAAAACAACTAAACTCATTAAGTTCTGGGCAATTGCTAAGCACTGGGGATACAAATTCCAAAAGGGAAAGACAGTTCCTACCCTCAAGGAACTCACATTATAATTTCAGTGCCTTGGGACAAACCCCTGATTGCTTCACCTTAGAGTTCTGTAGTCTTCACCATTTAAACTTTCTGCCCTCAAACAGAAACTCTTTGAAGGCAAGAATTATATTGCGTTTTATATTTGTATCCACATTGCCCAGAATGGTGTGTGCATGTACTTAATTAATGTTTATAGAACTGAAAATGGCAATAACATACAACAAGCCAGAACTCAGTTTAATTAATAAAAATGTGGAAAAGAGTTTGTTAACTCAGCTTTCTGTTTTGATATTAGCCAATGATAACATTCGGGACTACCTAGTATATCTAATTAATATATAATGGGGCAGCTAGGTGGTGCAGTGGATAAAGCACCAGTGCAGGAGTCAGGAGGACATGAGTACAAATCTCACCTCAGACACTGGACACTCATTAGCTGTGTGACCTTGGGCAAGTCACTTAACCCCAATTGCCTCATCCTGGGTCATCTCCAGTCATCCCGATGAACATCTGATCACTGGATTCAGATGGCTCTGGAGGAGAAGTGAGGCTGGTGACCTTCACAGCCCTCCCTCACTCAAAACAAAGTCAAGTACAAGTCATGTTATCATTTCTCTGATGGCATGGTCTTCTTCTGCAATGAAGGACGAACACACACAATTAATATATATATATTTTTTTCAAACACTTGAAAATGTTCACATTACACAAGTCACTCAAATGATCTGTGCCACATTTTCTGATTTGATTAAATCTGGAGAATAATAAGCTAAACCCTACTTTGTTTACTGAAATATCATGAATGTTAATGAATTGTTACTTTGAACTACTCCAAAGGATTAACATATACCATATTGTTGGCATATGTTCTATATTTAATTAGGGAGAGACTATTCAAATATAAAAATAAAGTAAAAATATCCAAGAAATGCCGAAGCAAGAAGAAATGTCTTTTAATTGTAGTAGATGAAATTAAATTTAAAATCTATACCAGATAATTTATTTTGTAACAACTTTCAACTTAGGGAAAGCTAGAGATAGAAAACACACCAAAAAGTTAGTGAAAAATTAAATAAATGTAATTAAGTAGCTATAACTATTAAAGTTGTAAAAGTAAGAGGACAAAATAGTACGGAAAAAAGAATGTGGTACAGAGTCGAATTCTACTTCTGATGCCGGCTACTTGTATGGCCTTGGGTAAGTCATTCTTCCTTTTATTTCCTCATCTGTGAAATAAAGGGATTAGACTGGTCTTTGAGGTCCTTTCTAGAGCTCTGATCCAGCGAAATTTATTGAACTGTAAGATTTTCCCTACAATAAAGCCATTCCTTATAAACAGTGTAAAGGTGCCCAAAACGGTAGAGTTGTATTCATTCCATTATGTCTATTACAAATGTATTTTAAAAGAGTAAGTGAAAACTGAAGGTATTTTGAGTCGTGCCAAAACCAATAAATTTGAGAATTAGTTCAGAGTATTGACTGAATGTGGTTAGGTGCTGCCATTCTCAATTTGAAGCATAAATCATCTTAATAGGCTGCTGGTTGCCGCTCCTTCCTTCTCATCAAGCCAAAAATATCCAAAGAAGAAGGAAAAGCGGAGAAGAGTGTCAGATTACTTCACAGGGAAAACTGAAAGAAATCGCTCTGGCCTGCCAAACAGGGCTGTATTAAGTAGCCCGCTCAAGTCCCTGGAGGCCTCAGTTTCCTCCTCACTCTCTTTTTTTAAAACCCAGAATAGCAGCACGGACATTGTATGGAGCAGAATAGGTCATGAGACATTTTGTTGTGGTGGTGGTCTGGGAACGCCAACAATGAGATTAGAAAATTCTTGGAGGAGCCCCTGCCATTTTTTCAAGTCCACAAAAAATTGTCAGGCATGTAAATCAGAAGAGAGCAAAGGATTTCATTGACATTCCTGATGGTGATAGTCAGGCAGGGGCAGTCAGAAGCTTAAGGATTTGGACATTGGAATGCACCTGAGTACTTTTCTGGACAATCATGAAAATGGACTGTATGGCATGATGAGGACTGGACCTTTTAGGAGCCTAGTTTTGAGTCCTGGAGTTGTCACTGATTGTGTTCTGGACCTGAGCTCTCTGGTGAGCTCAGATCTTAAAAGTCACGCATGACAGAGAGAAGCAGGCACGCTTGAGTGAAGATGACTACAGCATGGCAGCCCAGACTTGTAAGGAGTGTCAAGAAAGCTAAAACCGAGAACTCACTGAGGCTTGCAAAATAAAGGTTAAAAGATGAGAAAGGGGGCTTTTTTTAGCTGTGAACAAAGAGTAATAAAGGGAAGGGCTCACTACTTAGGGAAGATGAGGTGATGTGAACGGATGACCCAGAGAAAAAGCAGAACTTCTTAATTCCTATTTTGTTGCAGCTGTGGAGTAGTGGAGAGAGGACAGGATTGGGTGCTCAAGTCCCATTTCTTCCAAGTACCGGCTGTGACGCTTGAGCAAGTCATTTCAGCTTCTTTGATTGTGATATGACGTTTAGGGATAATGCCGTGGGCACCCCTAACTCAGTTTAATTGTGAAGATTAAGTGAGGTGCTACAGTAATACCTCACATTTACAGTTTTCCAAGTGCTTTCCTCACAATAATCCAGAAGGGTAGGAAGTGCAAGTACTGTTATCCCCACATTACAGATAAGAAAACTGATGATCGGAGAAGTGAGCTGTCACAAGTAACGCATCTAGGAAATATTAGAGCCGGGACAGAAACTGGGTCTTCTGAGCCTCATGCCAATGTTTCACTATATAGTTGTGAAAAGGAAAACTTGTGAAATGCATGTTACCAAAATTACGATGATAATTTTGTCAAAAGATGGGAGAACAAAAAATATTTTTAATAGAGGGAATGTTCAATAGCTCTCAATGAGTTAATGAAACAAATTATATTCCAGGTCACTGAAAGAAACTACAGATGTGATTTATGAACTACCACCCATGACATCTAAAGAATCACAAGTGGGAGAGAAATTGAAGAAGTAATTGGAGATATACAAACATTTTTCATATTTAAAAAAAAAAAGAGGTACATTGATAGGATTGTAGATTTGGAGCTTAGAGGAACCTAGAGATCATGTAATCCAATCCCCTCATTTGACAGAGGAGGAAACTGATGCCTCAAATGAGCCTGAAGTAACCACAATTCTAACCCAGTCTTTCCATTAATCCACGGCCCTTTCCATTCAACCACTATATGCCTCCCTGACTCAAAGTATAAGCTAGTAAACCGGAAATCTGATAGCCAGCCTGCTGGTAGACATCTGATGGCATTGATAGCAGCTCCCTAGGGAGTCCCATGGTTACCCTGGTCATTTCCGTGCCTGTGGCAGAAAGGCTGAGTCAGTGCTGTGATCTCTCTGATTATCAGGAAGCCAACAACCTTCCATCCCTCCATTCCATCAGGCAAGGCAACCCAATTGCTATGATGGGCATGTGAATTTGCAGCTCTAAACCCTGTCAAAATTAATTGTAAGCTCCCATATACTGACTACATCCATCTCCTTTTAACATACTAGTTACAATATCTCAATGGCATAACAGAGTTGCTTCCCTACGGAAGCAAATACATACAAGTATGTTGTGTGCACCATATTTTTCAGCATAGAATTAAAAAGCAAATAAGTAGTACTTAATAACCTGGAGACAATGCATAATAAAACAAATAAACACCTACCAAATAAATGGCTCTTATACACCCTAGAAGTCCTCCTACCCCCAGACACAGAATCAGTGGGGACATAGGTGTTCTAGGACATATACAGTCTGAGTTCTCCTTTGAGTAGACAAAAGAATGCAGTCAGTTTCCTCAGGAAACAAACAAAATTACTTGAGTCACACTTCCTAAAGGATTGGTCATTGAGTACAGATGCAGGAATTCTGTTATCAGAGATTCGGTTCATTCATGGGCACAAAGGGTTGGAAGGAGGATTGTCTCATTTCTGGAAGGGACCTCTAATCTAGAAACATGGTTAGTGGACTTAGGGATCATCCTCACTGTCCTTACATTGCTTTCATGTGTCTGTGGGTCCTCTCACCATAGCCTTGACTATCCTTCTCTACTGATGCTGACTCCTCTTCTGTACCAGAGCCTAAGTTTTGCATCAAAGGGAGAGAGTAGTTGCCTACTGAGGTTACCACACTAGATATTTATAATCAGATACAGGGTCAGAGAAATAATTGTACCTACTTCTGGGTCAGAGAAATAAGAGTATTTAAGCAAGGTTCATGCTAAGTTTACAAGGATATGATTGTGAGTTTGTTGCTGGTATACAAGTGTCAAGCCAACACATCTTTTTGTGAGTTCCTGATTCAACATTAGGGACAGTATAAGGAGTGACAGCCGTGTCCGACTCCAGAGAGCTCGCAGTGAGTGGCTTAGATATGGTGGCCAGATATTCCTTCTTGCCTCATTCTTTCTTAGTCTACATGACATTGACTATTGACCTTCTGGGAGAGATATTTCTAGGTTGTGTGTGATTTGTGTCTCTGACTGCTACTACATGACCTTGCCTGTCATTTCAACTTCCTGGGTTTCAGTTCCCTTACTCATAAAATCTGGGTAATAATATTTGCCCTTTCAATACTTGCAGCTTGATGGTACAGTGGAGAAAGAACAGGATTCGGAGTCAGGAAGACCTGAGTTCAAATCTTACCTCTGATATTTATTAGCTTTGTGACCCTGCATAAGAAATTTTGTTTGCCTCTGTTGCCTCATTTGTAAAAATGGAGAAAATAAAAATATGTCCTCCACAGAATTATGGTAAGGATCCAGTGAATTGACATATGGAAAGTATTTTGCAAACCTTAAAGTGCTAGATAAATGCTATCATTAGTGTTATTAGCTACTTTCCAAAGTTGTGAGAAAAGCACTTTACATTAGGAAGCCAGTGTGGAGCAGCGTGTAGACACTGACACTTAGTTGTGTTGCCAAGGGTGGGTCACTTAACCTCCCTGAGTTCAGTTTCCCTATCTATAAAATAAAGATAATATATATTATACACACACACATATATAGATACATATTGAGACCCTCACAAGGTTATTATGAGACTTCAATGAGATAAAAGGTAGAAAGTACTTTGCAAATATAAAAGTGTTCTCTAAACGTCATATCAGCCATACTGGACTACTCCTTGTCCCTTGTTCTCATCCTGCTCTTCCCTTATGCTTGCCTCTGCTCATACTGTTCCCAACCCTAGAGTATATTCCCCTCCAACCTTGGTCCATTGAAATTTCCTCCTTCCTTAAGGACCCAACTCAAGAACCACCTCTCTCATAAAGCTCTGGAACTAAGAGGAGCTGTCAATACAAATCCTTGGAACCACACTCTAACGATAGAAAGGAGAAAATCAAAAACCAAATTGAAAATCAAGAGATTATTTTGGGAAGATAGTCTAGGTCAAATACAACTACAATTTGCCCTTTTTGTTTGTTTGTTTTTGGGAGTAGGATGGTTTTTTTAAATTAAATATTATCTGGTTGCCATATATTATAAAATAATTTATTCAATTTCCAGCTCTTTTTCTTCAAAATTAGGGCGACTCCAAAATGCAAGAAGAAACATTGGAAGTTTGTGGGTTCTCTTCTACTGGAGATGTTCAAGCAGATACTGTATGATCACTTATCATGGTGAGATATAGAAGGAATTTCTCTTTAGGCAATTTCTCCTAGAGAAAGGCTTCTTAAACTTTTCCCACTCACGACCCCTTTTTGGTTTCTGCAGCATTTATTGGCATGGTCTGAGGGCATGCACAGGGCAAAGTGTGCATGGTTTGTGTTCAGAACCAAAGATGCAGGGAAGTTGCTCTACGCAACTTGGGCAAGTGCTGCCAGAAACACCTCAGATTCATTACAAGTTTGATTCTCAACTAATTTTTGGTAGATTCACATTCAGAAACCTTTTACTACTGCCAACTTTTTGGTGACTCCACATGAAGTCGACACCCACAGTTTCAGAAACGCTGCCCTAGAAGACGTCTGAGATCCCTTCCAACTTAAAGTTTCTGTAATACTGTCATTCTTTGTTCCCTTCTCACCACCCCCTCCCCCCAAAAAATCCTAGGGAAATAAAGATTGTTAATTTTACTTAATAACTAATCAGTGGCACTCAGGTAGACTTTAAAGATGTTCTGGAAAAATGTCTCAGGAAAGAAACCATAGAACAGAGGTGTCAAACTCAATTATTAGAAGTCAGGCTGCTAGGGAAGCTAAGTGGTGCTGTGGATAGAGTGCTGGTCGTGGAGTCAGGAAGACTCCTCTTCTTGAGTTCAAATCTGGCCTCAAACACTCATTAGCTGTGTGACCCTGGACAAGTCACTTCACCCTGTTTTTCTCAGTTTCCTCATCTGCAAAATCAGCTGGAGAAGGAAATGTCAAACCCCTCTAGTGTCTTCGCCAAGAAAACCCCCCCCAGTGGGGTGATGAACATGACTGAACAGTAATAAAAAGGCCTAAAATGGGGGATAAACTCCACGTTAGAGAGGGGGCACTTCAGGAACTGAAGAACCACCTGTGCAAAGGTACTCCTGGGTCACTGGCAGCAAAGTCTGAGTCAGCTTAGAAACCAGAAGATTTTTTGCCTGTGAGATCTAGAGATGGGAGGTGGATGGGCAAGACAGCATAAGAACCAAAGAAGGGATCAGGGGCAGACAAAAGTGGGCACTGGTTGGGAGAAGGGGACAGAGATCGTGCATAGATAAAGTGCTGAATAAAGAAAGATCAGACCCCAAAAGACCAAGAAGTTTTTCTGGATTGTAGCAAAATCACACTAGTAGTAAGTGAGAACAGAATTCAAACTGAGATCCTGGCCCCAAATTTAGAGTTCTTGACACCATTCCACTGTGGAGAAGAAAGACTCAATGAACCAACAAGTATTTACTAAACATCTAATAACCTGAGTGCCAGATACTGTGCTGGGCAAAGAAAAGAGCAAAAAATCGTTGCTCCATTAGTATACAGAAGGAGTCATTAATCATTTAGCAGGCATTTATTAAATACCCACTATATGCCAAGTACTGTATTAAGCATTGGGAATAAAAAAAAAAGGCAAAAACACAGTCAGGAGATAGGAATATTCTCATTTCAAAGAAACACTTTTATTATACAACTAGCATCTAATGACATGTTCTCTCTTGCTGTCAAATATAATTAACAAATTTGAAATCTAATTCTTCAAGAAAAGCCATAAGACTTGTTTGCAAATCCATCCCAAAGCTCCCTCTACAGGTGCAGGTCACTCCCATGCCACAGGCTATGTTTTGTTAACCTAAAAAAATCAGTAGAACATGAAATATGGCAAAAAAGCCTGGCACCTCACAACAAGGAGAGTTCAAAGGATCCAAACAATCTTTTCAATATGGTCTTTGGTATGAAACAAAGGTTGTATAGGGGGAATCTCTGTTATTGTGAAAAAAAAATGTATAGGGCTAATTCTTGAGAATGTAATGCATGAGATTCAGCATTGTCATAGAGGGGAACAGTATCATCTGTTCAAGCAAATGGTTTATAACATGCTTACTAGACATGCTTTTGTCTTCAACTAATGAGTATTTACTATTATTGTTGAAGTTTAGTTGTGTCTGACTCTTTGTGACCCCATTTGGCATTTGTTTGACAAATATACTAGAATGGTTTGTCTTTTCAATCTCCAGTTCATTTTAGAGATGAGGAAACTGAGGCAAACAGGGCTAAGTAACTTGCTCAGGGTCACACAGCTAATAAGTGTCTGAGGCTGGATTTGAGCTCAGGCAGATGGGTTTTCCTGAGTCGAGGCCCAGAACTCTATGCAGTTTACCACCCAGCTGGTCAGCATTTATTAAGTACCTCTTATATGCTAGGCAATAGTGATACAGAGATAAAAGTGAATTGTAGCTTGCTTCAAGAGGCTTAAATTCTACCAGGGGAGACAACATGCATATGTAGACTTACATATAAAATAGATACAAGGTGATTTGGGGAGGCTGGGGGCACACAGGGGACTCAGTAAGACTATATATATATAGATATATATAGATATATAGATATATAGATATAGATATATATAGGAAAGTGGCACTTGAGCTGAGACACATATATATATAGGAAAGTGGCACTTGAGCTGACACTTGAAAGAAACCAGGGATTCTAAGACACAGAATAGAGAAAGGAGTGCATTCTCGGCTTGGAGGGACAGCCAGTGTAAAGACATTGGACTGAGAATGGGGGGCCATGTTTGAGAAATGGCAAGAAGCCAGTTTGGCTGGACTATGGTGGGCATTAAGACCATGGGGCCAGAAAGGTTAAGGTGGTGTGAAGGGCTTGAAGTTCCAACCTGATAAGTTTATATTAGATCCCAGATGTCTTAGGAAGCTACTAGAATTTGAGTAGGCAAGGTAGTACAGTGAGTAGAGTACTGGGCCTGGAGTCAAGAAGACTCATCTTCCTGAGTTCAAATCTGGCCTCAGACACTGACTAGCTGTGTGACCCTGGCAAGTCACTTAACGCTGCTCAGTTTTCTCATCTGTAAAATGTTCTGGAGACTAAAATGGCAAACCACTCCAGTATCTTTGCCAAGAAAACCCCAAAAGGGGTCATGAAGACACAATTGAACACCGAGGGTTTGAGTAATGAGCAAAATTTAGACCTGAACTTATGGAAAATCAGTTTGGCAGCCAGCTAGAAGGTGACTTGGAGAAGGACATGAGAGAGAAGACTGGCTACTGCAATAGTCAAATGGAGAAGCCATAGGGGCTTGAAATAGAGGAGGTGGTCTGAGTGGGGAGAAAGGAGCAGAGGGGAGAGATAGTGCAGAGATAGAAACAGTAAGACTTGACATATATTGGATATTGTGGCACAAAGTCTCAGATGATAGGGGAGTTGGGTGGGCAGCAGGTGAGAGCTAGAAGTGCATGCAAATATAGCTGATGGATCTAGTCCTTAATTATAACCTACTGAAGTGGACATCAGAGACAAATTAGGAGAAGTTGGAGAGAATATTGCAAAAAGGCTTGGGCATGGAAACTTTTACACACACACACACACACACACACACACACACACACACACAGCCTGTTTCTAGAGTTAAGCACAAAACATACTTTACCACTGAAAATTGATCTCCATTTAATGTGAGCTTCTTAAGAAGAAGGACCAGGGCGGGGAGCCAAAATGGTGGGGTAAAAAGACACACATACACTAGCTCTTTCACCACAGCCCATAAAATACCTGTAAAGAAAGACTCTCATCAAATTCTAGAGCAGCAGAAGCCACAGAACAATGGACTGGAGGACATTTCTAGCCCAGGATGACCTGAAATGCCGATGGGAAAGGTCTGTCACACTGAACGTAGAGCGGAGCCCAGCCCAGCCTTGGCTGTGCAGCACCAGGAGGAAAAGGACCTAGCAGGCTTCAGGGACAGAATCCAGAGTGCAGCACTCAACCCACAGGTGCCAAAGGTCAGTGAGAGGATTTTTTCAGCTGGCCGAGAAGGGAGCAGGGCATTCCCATAGCTCCGGCCTCATGCAGCAGCAGCAGAAGCAGCAGCAGGCGGGGACTCCCAAGGTAGGCAGCAGCCTGTATCCATTGTTGAAGGCCTCATTGTAAGGCCCCTAGGGGAACTGAGGATCTGATCCTTACCTTAGCCCTGTGTGGTGGCCCTGCCCCCACCTAAAGGTACTGGGGGAATTGAGCAGCTGATCTGAATGTCAGCCCCCAGTACTGGCTTGGTGGAACTAGAGGCCAGGTGACTGGGGAGAGGAAACTCTACTCTTCTGGGCACAAAAGTTTCTTATTACTCCCAGACCAGTGTACAGGCTTGATTGTGCCACCTTGGAGAAACTGAGATCTTACAGATCCCCAGAGTATACCCTACTCTTGACAAAGGACCCAAAAGACAAGTAACTGGTTGGGGAAAATGCCCAAAAAAAGGAGAAAAAATAAGATTATAGAAGGTTACTTTCTTGATGAACAGATATCTTCTGTCATTGATGAGAAAGAACAATGCTCACCATCAGGGAAAAACATAAAATCAAGGCTTCTGTATCCCAAACATCCAAAAATAAATATTCAGTGGTCTTATGTCATGGAAGAGCTCAAAAAGGATTTTGAAAATCAAATAAGAGAGGTGGAGGAAAAATTGGGAAGAGAAATGAGAGAGATGCCAGAATATAATGAAAAGAAGTCAACAACTTGCTAAAGGAGACCCAAAAAAATGCTGAAGAAAATAACACCTTTAAAAATAGGCTAACTCAATTGGCAAAAGAGGTTCAAAAAGCCAATGAGG
>CM053769.1:694711001-694730257 GCA_028658325.1 Potorous gilbertii | reverse complement strand
GCAAGGGCAACTAGGTGGCACAGTGGATAGAGCATTGGGCCCAGAGTTAGGAAGACTTAACTTCCTGCATTCAAATCCAGCCTCATATACTTACTAACTGTGTGACCCTGGGCAAGTCATTTAATCCAGTTTGCCTCAGTTTCTTTCTCTGTAAAATGAGCTGGAGAAGGACATGACAAACCACTATAATGTCTTTGCCAAGAAAACCCCAACTGGAGTTACCAGAGTCTGAAACAACTAAACAGCAATGCTTGCTGCAAGGTGGTGTGCCAACTGTAATGCAAATGAGTATGAAAAAGAGCCCCTGTTATCATGGTTAAGGAACTGGAAGAATCTAGTAGTAGACAGCTTCTAATCACTATTTAGTGAATCTTTAGGTATTAAATCTTTGGGTGCATAGGCATTTAGGGTTAGTTCAGTGACATGTGAGGGATTGTTGCATTCAAAACCTTGCACATTTTCTGCTTGTTTCTTTCAGAATACAAACTAATTTTTCAAGGCTTCATAATTGTTATTTGATATTTGTTTGACAACACAAAAGTCTGCAAAAGTCTTATCAACAAAATCAGAAGACAAAGGAAAGCTGTAGCTAAATGGAAGGATGGTTTAAAGGGAGGCCAATAAATGACTTGGCTTTATTGCATGTCTTGTTAGAGACATCATCACGGGACATTTGGTTATCTTGTATTACAGCGCTTAGGATTAACATTTGCGAAAATATCACCATGACGATAACTACAGCATATGAGCCAACATCTGTTGCAGAGGATGAAGAGGAATAGAAATTCTATGAATAACTTGATAAGAACCTCTAAATTAAGTGCACATTTAGTATTACTTGAATATCTGGTGACTTAAATGCAACAAGGAGCAGGGAGTGGATGCCAGAAAGTGTACAGTGAGCAAAAAACCAACGAGGTCTAAAGATATGTAGAAACTCCACTCCTATATATTATAGTTTCTTTGAGAAGAGGGTTGAAATTGCTGTACATAGTAAACAATGAATAATGTCATCAAATGAAGCTGATTATATTTTAACATACAGAAAACATTTGAATTTTGCAATGTGAGTGTTATTTCTGAATCACGTATCTCTGCAGGTAGACCATTGAACTAGAATAAAGATAAAATTCATTCCTAGACCTAAAGGAGTAATAAAAATGAGAAGAATACATAGTGTACAACCGGGAAAACTCAACCTATTTTAACAAACCTGTTTTATCAAATGGATATAGGAACAGATGTAGACCTTGACTATGACTATTTCCTAAGCAAGTTTAATCAGAATAAAGAAAATCGCTTTAATGAAGAACCCAGGTACTCAGTCCTTAAAACCATGAAAGATATGGCAACCAAAGTTAATCTGAGTGTATTATTAACTTTTTTGAAAAATCTTACAGAAGATGACGGTAAAATATTATGAGCAGTACTGTGGCATAAAACAGTAAAAAGCAATGGAGGGAAAAACATTTATAGATAGCTTACTCAGACACTCAATTAACTTATAATCCTGGGAATGCTTAAAAATGAAATTGGATGGTAGACAACAAACAGATGGAAAATGAAAGAGGTCTGTTAATATTTCCATAATCAACTCTTTTCATCATCATTGATAGCACAGTCACCAAATTTGGACAGCTAGTAACCCTATCTTTGATGTGCTGCATGAGTAAATAGAAAAGACACTAAATAGGAGAAAAGGTACTGAACTAAACCAAGTATAAAGTCAGTCTTCACTGGTGGTGATACAATTTTGAGTATGTTGAGGGATCAGCTGTGAAGATACCTGAGTTAGGGAAGGATTCAAAATACTTGGGGAAAAAAATCACAAATGTCATCACTACATGAAACAATGATAGATAAAACATTAAGAGCTGCTGATTTATATGTCTTTTTTGTTTTTGCCATGTCTATAAAATCTTGATGGAAATATTCTGTGTATTTAAAGAGTGTCCCTGATGATAAGAGAACGGGCAGACCTTTATAGACAGTATTCTATGACAATCATACAATCACCTGATGGGTATAGAAAGTATAAGAATCCACTGTGTCTATTGTTTGTTGACTATCAAAAATCATTTTATTGGAGAAAACAAAGTGCCACCTTGAAGGTTCTCCCTCTCATATGGTATCTCCCACACATAAGTTAAAACTATATAAAACTTGGACAGATGCAATAATAGAGAAAACTTTGATGCTCTGTTTATAAATATGAAACAAGGCATAAAACAGGGAAGAATGTGCTCACCAAAGGTGTTTGCCATTTTCATGGAGACTATTCAGTAAAGTAAAGAAAGGGTTATTCTCTAGAGATTCAAAAATTCTCCAGGTGATCACGTTTGTGGATGAGATATGGTGCTAATCTAGAATTGCTTAAAAAATTTTGGCCTGCTTTCACAAGAAGGAAAAACCAAATGGATGAAGGTTATCTATTATCTAGAGTAAGGTAAGTTGTTGAATAGTGCAAAGAACTGGTTGGTTCATCAGTACATATATGGTGGAATGACACTGTAAATAGACAATAACCTGGGCCTAGAATTGATAAGAAAGAAGTAATCAGTCTGGTTTACAAGTGGGAATATACAAAGGGATTTTAATGACTCCAAGCGCTTTCCTGAAACAAAGATCTATCTAAAAAAAGAATGGATACCTTTTGGGATTTTTGGGATACATTCTTTTTCAGCGTATCTATTCCATCCTGCTGAACTATTCTTTGTGACAAAGAAAAACAGTTTTTCAAAACTGACATAAAGACCACATTTGACAGTACCTATCGTCCCCTCCCTCTATACTGAGAGGAAGGAAATGTATTTCATCATGTGTTTTTTTAGGACCAAGAGTCATCTTTAAAGTAACTGTGTTCTCCTGGTGATGCTGCATGTCCAAAGTCATGAAATGCCACAGTGTCTGAATATTTAATTTTAGGTGACTCAAAGGGCTGTAGTGATGTAATCACAGGCACATATAACAAGAAAAGGAGGAAACCAATCATGAAGGAGAGCAGAGATAATGGGCAATGTGTGTGTGCCATTGGTGCCCATATAATGTTAAGAGATCTAGTGGAATGCCCCCAACTCATTGCATAGGCTTCTTGTGGAGAAAGGATGAGGGCTGCCCAGGATGAAGTGTGGAGGGATCAGCTGTGATTTGCCCTCTTGCAGAGGGTGCTCACATCAGTAAGGTCAGAGATTCATTGAATGATTGAAGTGTTATTTAGTACCTAGCAAATTTTTATCTGGTGCTTAGCAACCATTTTCACTGTTGATTTTAAACAATTTTTCCAATATTTTTCCTCCTATAAACTTTTAGAGGTTGACTGTATAAAATTTAGCACATAACTATGGAGTAGTACAATTAAGAAGAACAGCTAGATAGTGCAGTGGATAGAATTGGAGTCAGGAGAACTCATCTTCTTGTGTTCAAATCCAGCCTCAGACACTAGCTGTACTACTTTGGGCAAATCACTTAACCCTGTTTGCCTCAGTTTCCTCATCTACAAAATGATATGAAGAAGGAAATAGCAAAGCATACCAGTATCTTTGCCAAGAAAACCCAGATGAGGTCACAAAGAGTTGACTGCAACAACAAAGTTCAATTAAGTAAGAAGTATGTGTAAGCTCATTTCCATTGAAAATGCCAACTACTCACTGCCTTCTTGGGACTCCCAGGTCTAGATCCTCATTCTGACGCAGCAATATCTAATTCAAATAGAGACTGAGGCTACTAATGAGTAGGTACCTAAGCATCCCCATAGGCTACACGCTGACTTAGTTTTAAAGTATAATATTATCTAAGTTATGTTGTATTTTTATTTTGTTAAATGTTTCCCAATTACATTTCACTTTGGTTCAGACAGCATTTCGACGTGTTGTTGGTTGCATGTGGCCTGTAAGTTTCTCTGTTCTAAAATTCCCTTTAAGACTCAGGATTTTTTTTTATTGCAATATGATTATTCATCTAAATAATCTATTAAATACTTTCATAGAGAAAACTCTGACTCAGAAAGCTCTGATCAATTAAAAACTAGTTTTTCAGAACTGTTTCTTTTTATCGCCAAAGTTAACTTTCCTCTTCTTACCCAAGGAATTGAATGACAGAAGTAGTCGCTACCATCAGAGATCCATTTCTTTGGATCTTAACGACTTCTCTCCTACTCCTATTTAAAAAAAAAAACACATTTCTTTTCAAATCGTATTCATAGAGTGTTTTCAGGGTAAACATTTAATAAATGTTCATCTTTGTTGATTGAACATTAAATCCTGAATTTTGAAAAATAGAAGAAAAAATCCTCTAAGACACAGACAAATCACCAGAAGATCCACTTTGCCGGACCAGGATGAGCTTTGGGAGAGATGTTTCTCAGCAGGTCAAACTCCCCACTGCTTGTCACTTTATATCAGAGCCTCTCTGATTTTACCTACTTAGAAAACTGGTCTTTTTGTCTGACTTCCTTTTACTGGTGCTTTCATATCTGAAATCCCATACTGAGAGAGTGACCTCTCCACCAAAATGTCAGATAGGTTATTAACCACAGAACTCCAGGTGACATCTAATTTTCATCTGTAATTTTTCAAACTGGGGGAGAGGGTAGCAATCAGCATAATATAATTGGATGTAATGACCCTAAAGCCAAATGGCTTTTGCTTTCCTGTATTGCTCCAAACAAGGATCTCATTCTCTGAGCAATGAGACCTCTTAGGGTAGTGGGAAAAGTGCTTGATTTGGAATTAGAAGACCTGGCTTCAAACCTTGTCTCAGCTACTTAATAGCTGTGTGACTTTGGGCAAATGACTTCAATTCTCTGGGGCTCAGCATCTTCTGGTAGTGAGGGGGTGGTGTTAGATGGCCTTTAAGGTAACTTCCAGCTCTGCATCTTATGATTTCTTGGAACTGGTGAAATAATCAACATATATAATAGAGTGCTTTTAGGAAGAAAAACGTTTCATTATGCAGCCTTTGAGTCCTGTCTTCTTACAAGTCCTAACTTGTATGAACCTATGAAAGGCTTCCCTGATCCCCCTTAATAGGCTGCCATCTTTCTGTGAATCTCTCCCTTTCCTTCTGTCTGTATCCTCTTTGTGCATAGTTCTTCACAGCTTCTCCCCAACTAGACTGTGAACACAATGCCTGGCATCTTTATTGTTAAGTTGATTAGTTGCGTTCAACTCTTTGTTGGACAAATGTTGGGCACAACATTTGAGGTTTTCTTGGCAATGATACCGAAGTGGCTTGCCATTTCTTTCTCAGGAAACTGAGGCAAATAGGGCTAAGTGACTTGCATAGGATCACCTAGTTAGTAAGTGTCTGAGGCTGGATTTGAACACAGGGAGATGAATCTTCCTGATTCCAAAAATCAGTGCCCCTCTCCACTGGGCCACCTAGCTTCCTGGCATATAGTAGGCACTTGATAAATGCTTCTTGTCTCACAGATAAGGAACTCAAAGGGCACCTAAAACTTTCCTCTTATATATACCCTTTTGTATATATGGAACCTAAAACTAATTATATTCCTGCTTTTTTGGAATGGAGAAGACTCATTTGTAAGTAGTATTGTCTTGTAATCGTATATACAATTAGCTAAAAACCCTAAGTAGGAAAAATGGGCTTTCTTTATTCAGTAGTTTAAACATTCCCTCTTTTCTCCCTTTCCCCACCCCCACACTTTCTCTTGCATTGCAGAAGCTATTGGCTTATTTAGCAAACTCACTCTTTATGGGTAGTAGTACAAAAATAAAGCTTAATCTCATGCAGAAGTAGGGTCTAAATTAGTGAGCCTTCCTTAGAGGAAAAGAAGAAACTGGAAATGATATTGAGGGAAGACAGGATTAATGAAAGGCCCTGCTTGTTAGCCTAGGCTTTGCAAATAGGCAATTTCTTTCTTATCTGTAAGTCAAAGTGGTTTGTATATTTAGGCTGAAAATAAACTTAAGATCGGGGCTGCAGACCCACTAAGTAAATGTCAAATGAATTTGCAAGACTTTCTGTGAGACAGAGCAAGTCACATAAATGGTTCATGTCCTAGTTTCCTTATCTGTAAAATGGAGAAAATAATACCTGCTCTGTCTGCTGGAAAAGGTTGGGAGGCTTAAGTGGGACAAGAGACATGAAGCCCTTTGGGAAGGTCTGAGTGCTATTGAAATACACAGAATCATCGCTAGGATGCTTTCTTGCCTGTCTGGTCATGTGGTTATGAGAAAAACACTCTGCAAACCTTCAGTGGCACCTGAATGTGAGGAAGCATCAACATTAGAAACAGAAGGGAAACATTTTGCTAGAAATAATGGTGGTGGCTATCGGTGCTTGTCCTTTGTTCTCAGAGAGGACTGTGACATCTGGGAGATGATGCCATGACATGCAAGTTGGATTGGATTTAAGTGAAGGAGAGTGGTGCGAAGCCACCAGTAGGCAGTTATTATTGACTTGTCTTGGGTTCGTTTTGATCATTTATAATATAATTTATAATAATACAGCACACAGCTATTAATAAGCTAATTTGTTGTTTGGTACTTTGAGTGTTTGTAATTTATGCATAGTAAAAGTGAAACAAATTCACATTTGCTTGGAAAAGAAGGGAATGTAAAGACACTTATTGTGTAAGAAAAGATGAGGGATGGGGATGGGGAATGGATCTGTGATTTCTTCATTTTAGGGAACTCCCAGGTAAGGAAACTTCATCTTCCAATGTAAGTCAGGACCATCTATAAAACTTAGGCTTTGCATTTTTGTCCCATGGAAAGGGTAAGTGAATTTCTTAGGGTCACACAGCCAGCATGTGTCAGAGATGGTACTCAATCCCAGGTTGTCCTGGTTTTGGGGCTGGCTTTCTGCCCTCTATTCGACATGACCCTTAAGAAAAAATGAAGCAAGAGTCAAATTCTTACTTGAAATTTCTTGTCAGAACAAGAAGTAGGTGGGAAAGGGGAGATGGGTTTTGCCCCAGATATTTGGAGAAGGCATCTTCAGCCACTGAGCTTAGAACTGAGTTAGAAAGAGTAATTCATTAAGATGGAAACTCCAATTTGCTTAGTTTGTTCCCTGTATGGGCAGCAGTGGCATTTTGATGAGCACAGAGGATTTCAGTTTTCTCCTGGGTCCCAACTTTTGCCCCACATCCAGATGAATTTTTAAGTTAATTTTAAGGCTTATTTCCTACCCATCTGCCCTTGCTCCTGACTACATTTTGTGAACTTTGCTGTGTCCATTAAAATGACCAGTTACGGCACTGCGGGTTCTTTTCATATTCTCAAAAATGTTGTTATTTTGTCTGCAGTTTTGGTTCAGAATCTGACCACTTGAGGAAATGCAATGAGTGAGATAGTTTATTGGCCAGAAAATCATCCTTTGAAGCAACCTAAGTGTAACATTAATGGAGGCTTTGTGTATAGTTCTTGGAAACTGCTGCATCTATGCAAATTTAAAAGGTCTATAAACACAAGCTTCACTTTTTTCCCCCTTTAAAAGCCAGACCTGATTAGTCCCGGTCAAGCACTGACTATCCTCGGCTACTGATTTGGCTCCTCAGAGGAAATAGTGGTGCTTCTGACTTGTATGGAAACTACAAAAACCTGGAATAGTAGCTTTTCGGAGGAATCAGCATTTTGTTGACAGAGAAGTTAGATTATAAGAAAAGTAAGTAAAGTCCTCCACCTGTGATGCTGAGAAGCCCCAGGCTTCTTCTGACTGAGTCAGGGAAGTTCAAGTTTTGTGAAACCATTCCTTTCCTGAATGGGCAGTCTTCTTCTTTTTAAAAGCTGTTGTGCTCTACCTCTCCTCTTCAGTTTTCTTTATCAGCACCATCACCATCATCACTAAAAAACAAGTGGCAACAGTCATACTCATTGGCATATACCAATGATAGAAAAAGAGAATTGCATATGAAACCAAAAATAGCAATTAGGTACATCTTTTAAAGTATGTAATAAATTCAATATGGTGGTTCCAAAGCTGCCCTCCTTGTCTCTGTCTTCTTTTGAACTTCCTTCTGTTCTCCACTCTCCATTTGTTGATGCTTTTTTCTTTTGTTTCTTCTTTTTTTGGAGGGAGGAGTCTCACAGTCCCCTCCCTGTATTCTTCCCTTCTCTCATGTAACCAATGGGCAGCTACGTGGCTCAGTGGATAGAGTGCTGGTCCTGAAGTCAGGAGTTCAAATCCAGCCTTAGACACTTTACTAGTTATGTGACCCTGGGCAAGTCATTTCACTTGAGGATCACCCTAACTCAAGTCAGAGAAGTTATTATTAGAAAGTTGGCTGCCAAGTGATCTTTTTTAGCAATAGTTTGAAAGACTATGTACATACACACACATACATATACATATACATACTATATATATATATATATATATATATATATATATATATATATATGTTTGTGTGTGTGTGTGTGTTCTAAAGCAGAGTGAAGCTCTACTGCTCTTCACCAGAAGGTGAAGCATCGATGAGAAGCAATATTACAGGCTTCCATTGTAAGAAGTAACATGCATCATTGGATCCTGTGTTTGTGACTTCATATCTAAACTCACGATGGGTTTTCTTGAGTTTATCTTGTTTTCCTTGGATGTGCCTATGAAAAAGGGAGCTCTTCAACATTCCTTTGAAGCCCTCTTGGAGTTATTTCACTCCAATCCAAAAGAACATATACTAAGTGCCTAATGTGTACAAGGTACCATGTTAGACATAGGCAATCAAATTTGAAAATGGGTTCTCTAACAAGGAATTTGTATCTGATTGGGATGGGAGGGGGATAAAACACATAGTCAGACCAGGAGATAGGTGATTATTTGAGAAAAAAGAGCCCTGACAGCTTGTAAGAATTGGAGTCTGTTGAGTCTGAAAAGGATTCTTGTAGCCAGTGGCAGATGAGTTGAGTTTTGAAGCACCTCTGAGATTCTCAGAGACAGAGGGGAGGGTGTGCCAGATATCTGGGTCAGCCTGGGCAAAGGTATGGAGAAAGCAGATAGAATGATGAATTTGGAAAGGTAAGTTGGTGTGACTTCAATAGAAAATGTGTGAAGGGGAATTATGGGGAGAAATCTTAAGGAGGAAGGCTTAAGCCATATGACAAGGGGCTTTAAATGACTTTGCATTTTATCCTAGAAGAAATGGGGAGTCACTAAAAGATCTCATGGGAGTGTGACATTGTTAGATTTGTGTCCTGGGAAGTTCTGTTGTCCTTTAGTTATTTTCAGCCATGTCTGACTCTTTGTGACCCATTTGAAGTTTTCTTGGCAAAGATACTGGAGTGATTTGTCATTTCCTTCTCCAGCTCATTTTGCAAATCAGGAAACTGAGGTAAACAGGGTAAAGTGACTTTCTCAGAGTCATACAGCTGGAAAGTATCTGAGGCTAAATTTGAATTCAGGTCTTTATGACTTCAGGCCTGGCACTCATCTACTGTGCCATCTAGCTGCCCTGGGGAGTACATACTTTAATTTTCTTTATAGAAGAAATATGAACTGTACATATAGAAATATGTACCATATGTTTTCATGAAATAATACCATAGCTTTTATGAAAGAAGCTGAGAAATTTTTTCATCCTCTGAGGTTTGAGTATAAGAGTACTAGGACTATAGATGATGAATCACAGGACAAGTCCTGTGATTTGTGGAGGATTATCCAAATGTATCTAACAGAGACAGCTGGGTGGCAAAGTGGATAGAATACCCAAGTCAGAAGACCCCACATTCAAATGCAGCCTCAGATATTTACTAGCTGTGTGACCCTGGGCAAGTAACCTTGATTGCCTCAAAAAAAGGCAACTCCAAAAGCTGTGCTTTCTTTCTCTCTCTTGTCCAAGGGACATTTCCCAATCCGTTGGGCTAGAGAAAAATTACCTTGCTAAATTTTGTTGGAGGATCTGGAGTTTAAACTGGGTTTCAGCATAGGCTTAGAAGAGATATCCATTTATTTTCAAATTCATCCATTTTATTCTAGTATCTGGAAGTAGCATTTCATCTAAGGCACTCCAAAGGTATTAGAATCTCCCTCTTAATTTTACCCTTTTCCTGTGGTTGGGGGATATTGGTACTAATACCCACTGACCAACTTCAAAGCGTCTCAATGTAATTATCCTTCACTTTTAGGAAATGTTTCTTTCTATTGCATCTAAGTCCCTTATTTTTCCCCCTTTAAATATGTTTAGTCTTCTCCTTTCTTTGAGTCATTTATATGTTTAAAAACCTGATTTTAAATTGTCCCTGTCCCTCAGTTTCTCCATGCTAAATAATACTAATTTCTTTAAGTTTCTCATGTAGGCTTTATTTGCCAGGCTTTGAGTCGTTTGTAGTCACAGAGCTCAGAAGATAATCTAGCATCCAGTATTCTGACCTCACAATAGCTACATGTTGTAGCATCCATTCCCGCACATACTTCACCTCAGCCTTCATTGTTCTGTTGCTCCTTCAGTTCATTTCCCACCATGACCCCTTTGTCCTTCCACAGTGTTTGCTTCCTCTCGCAACAAGTGTCCCGATCCACGTCACCTGACTGACATTCCTTCTGTTTCTCTCTAATCACTTCTCGAACTTGGCAAGGTGACCTTTAATTCTTTTTCTGCTACTTCTCCTAGTTTGCTATTATCTGCAAATTCAATATGCTTTATAGATAAAACCTTTAAACACCAGATCCAGGGCTAACTCTTATCCCTTGCATTCATGTTATCATTCCTGCCACAACCACAGATGGTCTTTCTGTGCACAAAGCACTGTGAGGTGCTAGGAAGACACAAAAATATCTTGGGAAAAGGGAGAGAAAGAGGCCAAGATTATGAACCTGGCAGACTTCCAGGATGGTGGTGCCCTTGTGCTAAATAGTGAAGTGTAATAGAAGGATAGGTTTTGGGAAATGATAGGGAGCTTGGTTTTAGAAATATTGAATTTGAGATGTCTGTGGAATATAGCATATTCAGTGTGTTGTTCATTTGTCATCATCTGTGTCTTGCTCTTCGTGACTTCTTTTGGGTTTTTCTTGGAAAAGATACTGGAGTGGTTTACCTTTTCCTCTCTAGCTCATTTTGCAACTGAGGAAACAGAGGTAAATAGGGTTAAATGACTTACTCAGGGTCACACAGCTAGTAAAAGAGTCTGAGGTCGAATCTGAACTCAGGTCTTCCTGATTCCTGGTGAGGTAATTTATCCATATCACCATGAAATGTCCAGTAGGCAATGGGTCATGTGAAACTTGGAGTGTAAGAGAAAGACTGGGTTGGAGATGTGTTTCTCTCTCTCTCTCTGTCACTCATCTGTCTCTGTTTCCATACCTATGTATCTATCTATACCTCTGTCTCTATGAATTGTCTTAATAGAGATGATAATTAAATTCATGGGAACTGACAAGGTCACTAAGTGAGAGAGTATAAAGCAAAAAACCAGAAATTATTTATTTAAGAAAAATGCATATTATGCACGGGAGCTTTTTGGTATTAAAATAGAGTTACTTTCCTTTATTTTAATTCCAAATTTCCATGACTGTTACTTTAGCACTAGCACTATTCCATGCTCTGAGGCAAGTATTCATGAGCAGCAACCTGTTATAATGAAAAGAATGCTAGACTTGAAGTCAAGAACCATTTGAGTTTGAGTTCCCCCTTCATTACTCTGGAACTATATAACCATGGGCAAGTCCCTGGACTTCTGTGGACTTCAGTTTCCCTATCTGTAAAATGGGAGTGATGTGTATTTATTTACCTCAAAAGGATATTATGAGGGGAAAAGTGAAATGATGTAAGTAAAATGCTTTATACGCCTTAAAGCGCTATATATAAAATGTCAGCTAGTGTCATTACTACCACTGCCACCACTACTACTGCTACTACTACCACTAGTATTATTGCTGTTGCTACTAGTACTACTACTACTGCTGCTGCTGCTACCTTTATATTGCAAAGCAGGGAACAAAGAATAGCCGTGTGTGCTCTGAAGCAGGAAGAAGAAGGTTCCTCTGTCGTGCATTTCCAGAAGTCGTCTCACCAAGCTCCTTGGGGGTTGGTGATCAGTCAGACATGTTGAGGACTCCTAAGAACTGGATTCATACTTGCCAATTCCCCTCATAACATATGAATTATAGAAGTCACCCTTTTTTCCTTGGTTATGAATAACAAAGCAATTTGAACGTATAAAATTCCACTTTAAATTCCTTAGGAAAGCCAACACTCAGAACAATGAAAGGAAAACTGGGAATCAGGAATTTTCCTCTTGCTATGATCAATCATGTTTTTCAGTCTGTAAAATATAGATATTCTAATATTTGCCTTCCTCCGATGTGGTAATGGAAGAAAATAACATTTTTAATTTCACAGAACTTAGCTCAGTGCCTGGCACACAGTAGGACCTTAATAAATAAATGCCCATTGACTGACTTTTTGGAAAACCTTCTGAGCTCTTTGAGATGCTTGAGAGCACGAAGGCTATCAAAATTGACTGTGAAGGCTCAGCCTTTAGGGAAAAAGTTTATTTATTTATTTTTTGCAATGTCTTAGACAGCTAAAAAAATATTCCCCATTTGCCCCCAACAACAGCCTTCTGTATTTCCTGTTTCCCTTCCTGGTTTCCTGAAAGTGGAGCCAGATGAAGTATCAGGAAGTGTGTGCTGCTCCTATAGCATAATCCCCCTCCCCACCCTATGCTTCAGTGAAACTTGGCCCAACTAGATGAAGTAGCAAATACAAAGTTTAGATGAGACACTAACCTTGTCTTTATTGAGCTCTGCGCCCCGCTGGGTATCATATCATTTAACTTTTGAATGTGGGGAAAGTATCTCAGGGACATCAACAGGTAATTCTCAAAACATTTTTTCCAACATGCTTAGCCAAATAGAGGCACCAGACAGGATCATCAATGCCACTGTTGTCTCACTTTAAACAAGTTTTTATTTCATTAATACTTGATAAATTGACTGCTATTATCAATCTGTTTCTCTAGCTGATCTAATAAAGGTTTCTTGAGTCTTTCTAGAATAATTTTCTCTCTCTTGAATTCGTTGTTTCTGATTCAAGTATACGGAATTCAGAATTGTGAATTCCTCCCCTCCCCCCCAAAATAACAGTAAACTCTTGTTATTGTAGAGCAGTCTTTAAATAACAAAAAAAGGCACAGAGTTATTTATTTAGAACCCTTGCATTTAATGTTGATGTTAACAAGTTCCTTTGTAGGAGGGAGCAAAAGAGATCAGTGGAAATGTTTCATTCCCAGGAAATATTGCAATAAATTTGTTGCTGTCTGAAGACTGGAGTAAAGGAAAACATTCTTACATGTGCAAAGCAGTATTGCAGAAACTGCCAGGCCCAGTGTTTGGACATTTGCATATGGTCATGCTTAGGTGTGCTTCCTAGAATTTTGTTGAACACAAATTCAGCTATTTGCTTAACAGACTCAAAGATTTACTAGGCAGTAAACAGTTTTGATTCTGGGTGGAATAGGTTTCTTAACCTTTTTATGTCATAAACCCCTATGGCAGTCTGGGGAAGCCTATGGACCCCTCTCCTCAGAAGAATGGTATTGTTTTTTAATTATTGATAGAAGGAAATGTTACATTTCATTTAGAAGTTAGTGAAAATAAAGCTGTAATTTACCCCCATTCAAGTTCACAGAACTCCTGAAATCTATCCATGGATTCCTTGGAGATCTGTGGGCTGCTGGCTAAGAACCCTTCTTCTAGCAATGGTAAGCCATTCCCAGTTTTTGTTGTCTTTCAGTCACGTCCAACTCTTCATGGCGACACTTGGAGTTTTTCTGGCAAAGATGCTAGAGGAGTTTGCCATTTCCTTCAGCTGCTCATTTTCCAGATGAGGAAACTGAGGCAAACAGGTTTAAGTGATTTGCCCAGGGTCACACCGCTAAGAAGTGTCTGAGACCAGATTTGAATTCATGAAGGTGAGTCTTCTGGACTCCAGGCTTGGCACTCTATCCACTGTACCACCTACTTGCCTTCAATTCAACAAACAGTTAAGTGATTAATCTTGATCACAGAGCAATTCTGTGCTAGTCTCCAAAGGAAAATTAAAGATAAATAACACCTAATCCTTCCTTACCTGGACTTTACAATCCAGGAGGAGATAACACATGTACATAAAAGATTGTGATATAAATCGAACTCTAAGTGCATAATAGATGGACAAAGAAAGTTCTGTGGGTGTTGTGAGGAAAGAAAGATTCTCAGTTTAAAGGATTAGGGAAAAAAGGAGCAGTTAATCTTTAATGAAGGATAGGTGGTATTTCCAGTGACAGAATTTCAGTGACAGAGGGCATTCCAGTCATAGAGAATGGACAGGGCAAAGGCACAGAGTCCAGAG
Organism: Potorous gilbertii; assembly: GCA_028658325.1. Taxonomy (NCBI): domain Eukaryota; kingdom Metazoa; phylum Chordata; class Mammalia; order Diprotodontia; family Potoroidae; genus Potorous; species Potorous gilbertii. Next base: position 694,715,970 of record CM053769.1, on the reverse strand, counting down.
AGGGCATAACAGAACAGTTTGAAGTAAAAAGTATGTGGAGCTAAAAAGGAAAGATAATGGTAGTTTATAGAGCACCCTAACTGCCGGGCTAAGGAGTTTGAATTTTATTCATTAGTCACTAGGGAGCATTGAGTGCAAGAGTAACCTCATTTGATCTATGCTTAATGATGAATTGGAGGGAGTAGGAGTAGAATGGGTTTGGATGATGGTTTTTTAGAGAAAAACAAACTGTAAAACTAAGTGGTAGTGACAATAAGTCCCTGTTCAGAGAAGATAAGGACTATCCTGCGATAGACTACCTGAACAGAGCTTCTGGAGGATGTGAGACTTGAGTTTGGCTTCAAAGGAGAAATGGGATTGGTTTGGCAGGAGGATGTTGGAGAGAGTGTCTACATGGGAGAGAAGGGGATGTGCAGATGCATACACAGAGATGCATGGGAACAAACAGGACATGTTATGGGACTTAATGAAAGCAGAATGAAAGCTACGGTTTGTGGGAATTATTGGAGATGTTGAAGCCAGATTATGGAGGATCTCAGAAGCCAAGAAGGAAACTTGGAGTGATTCAGTACACAATGGGGAGTCCTTATAGGTTTTTTACCAATGTAAAGCAGTAGTTTATTCACATAAAGATTTTTTTAAGAGTATGTAAGATGCAGAGTGCTTAAGAGTACCTCACAAAAAGCAGCAAGTAGATAGAAAACAAGACTTGGAGTTGGGGAAATGTGAGTTCAAATTCTGCCTCAGACACTTACCAGCCATTCGATCTTGGGGAAGTCACTTCACTTCTATCTGCTTCCGTTTCCCTATCTGTAAAATGCAGATAATGACAGCCCCTACCTCCCAAAGTTGTCTTGAGGATAAGATGAGATAATTCTCATCAAGTGTTTTTAACTTTGTGACTGGAACATAGTAGGTGTTTCATAAATGTTTATTCCCTTTTCTGGTTGGGGGTTGGGAAGGACAAAGTTTAGAATGTACTACATGTCCCAAGATGCTTATAGTTGGCATCTTGGGCAGTTGCTGCTTAGATCACTGTTTGTAGCCTCTGCCACTGTCTAATTTGCCTTAGGAATGTCATGGGAGTAGCTCTGACTTTATTGCACTTATCCATCATGCCTTTATTTGTAAGAATTTGAAAAATCTCAGGTATAACATTATAAAAAGTATTTTTGAAAACAGGAAAAATTTGTCATTTTAAAATCTAATGTCATCTCTAAAGATTTGAATGTAATTAATCAGTTGTTTTATTCATTTAGGTACAATAAATAAATTTGGAGCTGGGAGGGCCCATCAGTATCATCTAGTCTAACCCTCTTATCTCACAGTTGGGAAATTGAGGCCTGGAGAGGTTAAATAATTTATTCAAGATCAAATAATTTATTCAAGATCATTCAGGTAGTAAGTAGCAGAGCTTGATTTGAACCCAGGGCATTAGACTGTAAATTCAGCACATGGTATCTAGATCTATATTCTCTGATTGCATGTGCTTCTTTGTAATGTTAGTGATATACCAAAGAAATGATTCCGCAAATAAGGTGGTCAGAAGAGGAGCTAGCAGTGTGGCCAGAGGTGGTCAGGACAGAATAAGAGAGAGAAGGAGAGCAGCACTGGACTTGGGCTAGGATTCAGGTAAAGGTGGACTAGGGAGGAGAGCCTGTGTAAAGTGTATGCCATGGACGGAAATGCTGAGTCTGGGATACTGCCCAGTGTCTTTGGGGTGGCATGAGTAGTTCAGTCTGGTAGGAATGGAGGTTTTGTGAGAAGAATGGGAAATCTGTGGCTCTAGTTGTAGGTTAAGGACATTAGGCAGTAGACAGTCATTGGAGGCAAAAGTATGTTAGGGTAAGGAGAGCATGATTAAAATTGTGTATTAGGAAGATTAACATAGTTGTGTAGGAGGGGCAAGGTAAGAGTAGGGAGAAGCCAGTTTGGACTGGTGTGATTTGGGTTAAGTACAGAACTGGGAATAAGGAATTTAAATGCTTGTCCTTAGAGTGGGGAGTGACCTGGGCTGTTATTTGTCCTTCATTCTGGAAGAGGACCATGGCATCAGGGAGGTGATGCCATAACCTGCGAGTGAATTGGATTTAAGGGAGGGAGGGCTCAAGTTAGTGAACCTCTCCATGATGTAGGTATCTGTTCACAAAGGGGCCAATCACTCTGGCTTACCTCCATGGAGTCATTGGGAAGATTAGTTTATTAAAATCGTTGGAAATTATTGTGTTTCATAATAACTTCTGTGTTTTAGTTTTATGACATGACTAATTCTGCTTCTTGCTGCCAAACTCTGTGTCTTCCCAGCTTTCAAACCACCACATAATTATCTGGAGTGAAAAGACCATCTGTGTATAGCCTGACGGTCCTAGCCCTGAGAACCTGCCTTTGCTTGGTTAGGTGAAAGATTTCCGTTCTAGACCGTGAGTTCATCTTGTCTTTGGAACCCACCAGTAGTGGCAGGATTTAGACAAAGCAAAAAGAAGCTTGAATATTTAGGTAAAAACGAATTGGGCACGGGCAACGCTTTATTTGGATTGTGAAAAGAATCTGTACACTGGTCTATTCACTTAAATGTTAATTGTGACCATTTCAGCGAAGCTTGAGGAGAATTAGAAAACAGAGAGAAAGAGTCCTCAACAAAGCTCTTTTCATGATTCCTTCTTACAATGGGCCCAATTCTATGGCCCTGCCTTAGACAGAGCTCCATGTTTACTCCCCGGGGCTCTCTGTCTACTATGTTACCAGCATGGGCGACTAGAGAGATTTGCTTAAGTGGGGCCCGCAGAACCAGCCCTCCTATAACTAGTCTCAAGCAATGTTTCCAGGGCTCCCCTTGTCTTTTCTGATCTCGGCATTTATACATAATCCCTTCCCTCCTCCTTAGACAAAAGTTTCTGTTGATCAGCTAAGAGAAAAAAATGGGGGAAAAAAGCATTTTTGAAAAGATTAAAAATGTATTTTATACTATCTTAGATTAGAAACATGAGGGAAAATGTTATTTTGTGGCTCATTATAATTGCAAAATGTTGGGGAGAATACAAATAACTAAGTTTCAAGTGTACATGACAAAACTTGGACTTTAGGGCTAATTTTTACTTGCTTGTTGGGAGAGAGAAACATTTTTGTAACAAAGTAAAGGGGAAGAGAATCTATCATCATGTTTGTTGGGATATTTCTTTCCTTGACTTTCCAATAGAATATAAAATCTCCTTAATGCCAGGGACTAGTTGTACTTTTCTGCATAACGCTGCCCGAAATATGGCCCCTTGTTGAATTGTTTTTTTATGACTCTGTTTGAGGTTTTCTTGGCACAAATACTGGAGTGATTTGTCATTTCTTTCTCCAGCTCATTTTTTTTTTACTAATAAAGAAATTGAGGCAAATAGGGTGAAGTGACTTGCCCAGGGTCACACAGCTAGTGTCTGAGGCTGGATTTGAACTCAGGAAGATGAGTCTTCCTGACTCCATGCCTGGCACTCTATCCACTGTACTACATAGCTTCCATAACAATCACAATAGCTAGTCTTCCCCTCCTTATAACATGACAAGTGCTAAATAAAGCTTTTTCTAAATTGAAGTAAATACTTAGTAAATTTCGAGCCCCTGATGGTGTCGTTCAAGGCTTCTCATAAACTAGAACTCTATCTTTTCAGCTTTACTTTCTATTCTAGCCAAATCTTGATTTTATCGTTTAACAGTTGCGTTTCCATGGGCAAATTTTTTAACCATTCTGATTTAACTGCCAAGCGGGGAGGATGTATTATTGCTACCTGATTCAGAGGTAGATTGTTGAGAAAGAAGCACTTTGTAATCCACTAAGACTAAACTAAAATGTTCTGTAGTGGAAAGACTGTGAGTTTTGGAGTAACAGGACCTAGAAAATTTCCATGTCTCTGAACCTCAGTTTCCTTGTCTGTAAAATGAAGGATTTGGATGTTATCATCACTGGCAGCTGGTTAGTGTTTGTATAATGCTTAAAGTTTGCAAAGCCCTTTTACATGTAGGATCTTATTTGATTCTCACAACACCCCTAGGGGGTAGGTGCTATTCTAATCCCAATTTTACAGGGGAGGAAATGGAGGCAAATAGAAATGAAATAATTGTCCAAAGTCACAGAGGTGGAAAGTGTTGGAGGTAGATTTGAGCTCTGTTCTTCCAGACTCTTGAGACCGGTTGCACCATCTAGCTGCCTCCAAATATGTCTTTTATATTTATGATCATATGATCCTGTTTTCTATTATAGCCCTATATAATCTCAGACTTTATATCTTTCTATGTTGTTTCCTAAGTTTGGCCTGCTCTCTGCCCCTTCTGTATTTTCAAGTCCAGTTCAAATGCCATCTCCTCTTTGAAGCCTTTTCTGGTGATCTCTGGGAATGATTTTAGAAACAGCACAGAGCCAGGGAGGCCTTGGTTTTAATCTCACTTCAAATATTTAGCAGCAGTGTGGATAAGGACAAGCCATCCAACCTCCATGAGACTCAGTTTTCCTCATCATAAAAAAGGGCTCCTATACCTATAGTACCAACGCCAGAGGACTGTGAGGATCCAGTGAAATAAAAGGTGTAAAATGTTTGAAAAACCTTAAAGTACTATACACATGGCAGCTATTATTAATTACTATTAGTTATTATTCATAATAAACTTTATGAAATAAGAGTTCATCTTACCTCAATTGTTTTTCTTTTCTAGTATCCCCATAGTGATGTGCACCTAGTAGGTACATAATTAATGATGAGGATGAAGACAAACTAGCATTTGTATAACACTTAAAAGCTGGCCAAACACTTTACCTATGTCATGTCTTTTGAGCCTCCCTACAGTCCTTGGAGGTAGATGCCATAATTTTCCCCATTTTACAGATGAAAAAAATTGAGGAAATATAGTTAGTCTTACACAACATGACTATTATAGAAGTCATTTGCAAAACTACACAGATATGGCCTATATTGAATTGCCTGCCTTCCCA
>CM053769.1:694661160-694710501 GCA_028658325.1 Potorous gilbertii | reverse complement strand
TCCCCAATGCTCAGTTATTAGTCACCACCTATCCTTATTACAGACCAGCTAGATAGCTCAGTGGGTAGAGCATTGAGCCTGCAGTCAGGATAGACCTGAGTTCAAGTCCAGCCTCAGACACTTACTAGCCGTGTGTCTTGGGGCAGGTCCTTTAATCCTTTTTACCTCAGTTTTCTCATCTGTAAAATCAGCTGGAGAAGGAAATGGCAAAACTATGCCAGCATCTTTGTCCATGACCCTAAATGGGGTCATGAAGAGTCAGATGTAACTTAAAAATGACTGACAATGTCATCTTTAAAGTACCTTCAGATCAAAGTAGAGGAAGCTTTCTGTAGAAAGCTAATCTCCATCTAGGATGCGCTGACTCTACTCTGTTTCAGTTTCCTAGAGCGGTGATTTCTGATTTTGACCTGCCTTTGGAGATTTAGCTCAATCTTTTGGGTCATCAATCATATCTACTGGTCTCCACTACTTTTCCTTCAAAATGGTGGGTGGAAGGCTGTGCTGCGTTCTTGCTGAAATATAAAATGGGCCAAGGGTTTTGGCTCAGAAATGAAAATACCAGCCTGAGTACTATTTGAGTTTGCTTTATATATTAACCTCCTGAGGTTTTAACTCTAAATATGCAAAGTAAAGCAAAGTCAGTTAATTGGTGCAGTCTGCTAAAATAGTATTCAAACTCGATATTTTTAAAGCAGTAAATGTCACCCAGGCAGACATAGAGTAGGTGCCAGCATGGAACGTGCATCTGCCGCCTGCTTGCACCATGTGCTAGTGAGATGAGGGAGAGCCTGGCCTGCTCTGGCTAGAAGAATGATTGCCAGAGTTCCTGCCCCATTGAACCTGTACCCGATGATTACAAGATCACACAGGTACTCTCAGGATCAAATCAAGACCCTGAAAATATTTCCTCCAGAAAATTTATGTCAGTGATCTGCTGCCTCTGCCCTTCCTTAGGTACAATTATGGGACTTCAAAGTAGGTTTTACAATAGAATTAGACTGACTAGTAATGTATTAAGCCATAGACTTTTATTATGGTGCATTTTACCATGTACATGGAGAGACCAAGGACATAAAAATGCTTGGTTCCAAGAGAGTGGGAGAGGGGGAGGGGAGATGCATTTAGGGCAAAGGATACTAGCTGGTCTCAAATGCTGGAGGGACTAGTTGCTGGAGTCCCTGGAGAGATAGTCTGTGAGGAGGAGGAAGATGGATTAGTAATGGTCCTTGAGAGAGATGGTCCATTGACTGGGCAGTCTCAGACAAATTAAGGTCACCCCTACTATTTGATCTGTGAGATTCCTGCCTTTCACTCCCCTGCATACCAGGACAGTCCGCTAAGACAGCTAGCTGAAAGTCATGAGTTATATCAGAAGAAGATAGGATCTTGTTCAGGGATACTTTCCTACCTCTAATCAGCCCGTCAATCAACATGCATATACTAAGCAACCACTTTTTGCTAAGTACAGTACTAAGTGCTGGGGATGCCAAGACGAAAAAGGAAACAGTTCTGGACTTGGAGAAGCTCACAATCTAGCATGAATTTATATGTATATGTACAATATACACATGTACATATATTTACATGTTCATATACATACATTAATATATACCACATGCATATGTTTGTATGTATTTAAAAATACATATCTATATGGATACACACATATGTGAATATACACATGCATGCAAAAGAGCTACGAAATAATTTTAGGAAACAGGCACTAGGAACATTAGAAGCAGTTTAATGGAAAAAAACAGTTCTTGAACTGATCCTGGAAAGAAACAAGGGGTTCTGAGATGTGAAGATGAGGTACCAGGGTGGCCCCCATGACAATACATGTATATAAAGTCACAGAGCGCCACATGAAGCACAGCTAGAAAGCCAGCTTGGCTGGACTACAGCGTATGGTAGAGGAAGAGTATGCCATGAAGTGGAAAGGTAATTTGGGGCAAGTTTGTAAAGGGCTTTAGATGCTACCGGAGGAATTTATGTTTGATCCCAGAGATAACAGGGAACCAGTGGAGTTTATGGAGTAGGGGAGTAACCTGATTAGACTTATGCTTTAAGAAAATTACTTTGGCAAGGATGGGAAGGATAGATTGGAAGTGATAGAGAGGAGCCAAGGAGGGTAATTAGGAGGTTATTGCAGTGGTTCAAGAGAATGGGAATAAGGCCCTGAATTGGGGTAGAGGCTCAGTGAGGGGAGAGGTGTTATGGCGGTGTGAGTGTCAGATATTTGGTGTTTGATTGTGTATATTTAGCCCAGTGCCTGTCACATACAAGGTGCTTAATTAATAATGCTGATTAAGTTTGGAGCCTTTCTATTGATCGGTGATGGGCAGCCAATGTCTAGAAGAAGGCACGGGTATAACACTGGGGTAAATGCACTATTATGGATTGACTTATTCCTCTTACTGATATGTGGAATGAATGAGAGTATGATGCAGGTCAGGAAATTCTAGATCAAGCCTGCACGATCTGCGGCCCGCCATACTCTACATTTTTCTTGGGCCACCTGAAATCCTCTGGAGGGCCCCAGGTTGTACTGGCCTGTTGTAGATATTGTCAGGGAGGACTGCCTCGAGCAAACAGGGAATATATGTTGTGGTTCAGTTGTTTTTCATTCAGGTCTGATTCTTCATCACCCTTTTGGAGTTTTCTTGGCAAAGATACAGGAGTGGTTGGCCATTTTCTTCTCCAACTCATTTGACAGATGAGGAAACTGAGGCAAACAGGGTGATGTGACCTGCCCAGGATCACACAGTTAGTTAGCATCTGAGCAAGGGTCATAGAAGTTTCTTAAAAAGGGTAGGAAGATGTAGAATCAGGCAGGAAGAGGAGAGTATGTCCAGTGCCCAGAGCACAGGCAGCTCTCTATGAGTCTTACATGTCCCTGGTCCAGAAGCTACAGGTTTAAACATTTGCCAAATAGGCCCTAATATGTATCGAAAGGTCTGGTGTCAAAGGACTATTAAAACATAAGCACAAAACTTGCTACATTTATTTGACAATATCTAAGTATTTTGAAATTTAAATCTGGAAGTGGTAAAAGCTGTGCTTTTGAGATTTAGTGTAGGCGGGATCAATTTATCGTAACAACATAAGCTTTTGTCTCTAGTTCTCTCAGCCATCTGTCCACCCTCTTGATTTGTCCTCCTCATTTCTCTCTGAAAATCAGCTTGAATCATAGTGACAAGTTTTGGATTAGACAGCCAAAGATCAAGTGTGTTAAGTCTTCAGGACAGTGTGTGACCTGGGAGCTAGACTATTGTTATTTGCTGGATCAATTTTAAATTTATTTTCAGGGAACATAATGTTTCTTTTGAGTTTTTCACCTTAAACTATGTAAATCATTTGTTCAGAATTGAGGAAGCCCTTGATGTTCTCTTTGGGAAAAAAAATCCATTTTTAGAAACCAGTCTGCTTGGTAAAAACTCACCCTTTGTACCATCATGGTACAATATGTCATAGCTTTCAGGGTAATTGCAAGAATGGTTCTGTTGACTTTGGGAATGTTATGCATTCTCTGATTATGTGGACAAAACTTTTTAAAGAGTATGGAAGCATTTCAGATTCAACTAACAGCAATTACAAGTCTGCACTACTCATTTTAGTAGGAATCAAGATAATTTAAATGTTGTTAATTTAAGGGACCCAAGGTATCTCTCAATCTAAAAGCATTTGTTTTTGCTTGACCATTGAATTCCATTCAGTAATCTTTTATGAAGTACCTATGATGGTTATTCAAGGCATTGGGGACTGAAGAAAAACAAGAAAAAAATAGTCCTTAGCCTTTAAGGATTTTAATTTCTTTTGGGAAAATGTAGCATTTACATAGTCAAGTGAATCATAGCTGCAGTAGCAGCCAGAGATCCAGGCAGGGCCATCCTTTGTAGTCTTGAAGGAAGTTGGGGACTCCCTGGGGCAAAGGGTGAGAAAGGACTGCATTCTTCTGGCATGGGGGACAGTCTAAGGAAACGCATGGAAGCAAGAGATGGAATCTGAGTTTGGAGAACAGGTAGTAGGCCAGTTGTCAGGATAAGCTGAAGGGGAGAAATGCAAGGTGAACTGGGAAAAGGACCAAGGAGTTTGGCTTCCTATTGCCTTAGCCATTGAAGACTTGAGTAAGGGAATGACATAGCTAGGCTGTAGACAGTATATTTGGGAATCTAGCTGCCAAAACATACACAGAAACTCTATGTCCACAATTACAAAATACTTCTCACACAAATAAAGACAGATCCATGCAATTAGAGAAATATGAATTGCTTATGGGGAGGCCAAGCTAATAGCAAAAATGACTATTCTGCCTGAATTATTTTACTTATTCAGTGCTGTGCCAATCAAACTACCAGAGAATTATTTTATAGAGCTATAAAAAATAGTAACAAAATTCATCTGGAATAACAAAAGGTTGAGAATATCCAGGGAATCTATGAAAAAAAGTGAAGGAAGACAGCCTAGCAGTACCATGCTTCAAACTCTGTTAAAAAGAGGTATCATCCAAACAAATTGGGCTGGGCAAGAAATAAAGTAGTTGGTTAGTGGAATAGATTAGTACACAACACATAGAAGTAATGACCTTCATAATCTAATGTTTGATAAACCCAAAGATCCAAGCTTTTGAGACAAGAACTTACTACATAACAAAAACTGCTGAGAAAACTGGAAAGCAATCTGGTGGAAATTAGGGCTAGACCAGCATCTCACACTATACATGGACCAAAGTAAGGTCAAAGTAGGTACGTGACTTAGACATATATGGTGATGTAAGCAAATTAGGGGAGCATAGAAAAAAATTGCCTGTCAGATCTATGGATAAAGGAAAAGTTTGTGACTGAACAAGGGATAAAGAGGATCACAGGAGGTAAAATGGATACTTTTGATTACATGAAATTAAAAAGCTTTTGTACAAACAAAACCAATGCAACCAAAATTAGAAGGAAGGTAGGAAATGGGGGGAAAATGATAGCAATTTTTTTCTGATAAAAGTCTAATTTCTCAAATATATAGGGAATTGAACCCAATTTATAAAAATAAGATCCATTTCCCAATTGATGAATGGTCAAAGGATATAAACAAGCAATTTTTGGAAGAAAATATCAAAATTATCAAGTCATATAAAATGTTCTAAATCACTAATAATCAAAGAAATACAAATTAAAATCACTATGAGGTACCACCTTACAGCTATCAAATTGACTAACATTCAGAAAAGGAAAATGACACATTCTGAAGTGTCTATGGAATGATAGGTACACTGATACACTGTTTGGTGGAGTGGTGAACTGGTTTAACCATTCTGAGGAATAGTTTAGAATTATGCCCAAAGGGCTATAATGCTGTTCATACTCTTTGATCCAGCAATATCACAACTTGGTCTGTATCCCAATCAAAGAAAAATGGAAAATTGTCTATATATCTAAAAATATTTATAGCTGTTCTTTTGGTGATGACAAAGAATAGGTGGTTGAAAAAGTTGCGAGATCTGATTGTGATGGAATGCTATTTTGCTATAAGAAATGACAAATGGGATAGTTTCAGAAAAACCTGGGAACATATATATGAACTGATGCAAAATGACATGAGCAGACCCTGGAAAACATTATCCTGAATGATAGTGGTATTATAAGGATAATGTGACCTGTGAGATTTAGCTCCCCTCATCAGTACAGTGATCTAAGAAAATTTCAAAGGACTCATGATGAAAAATGCTCTCTATCTCCAGAGAGAGAATGAATGAACTCTCAGGACAGATTGAAGGATATACTTTTTTACTTTATTTTTCTTTTCACAATGTGATTGATATGGAAATACATTTTGTATGACTTCATATGTATAATGGGTGCCTTCTCAATACGTCAGGGAAGGGATCAAGGGAGAGAATTTGGAAATCCAAATTAAAAAAATGAATGTTAAAAATAAACATTAAACAATAAAAAATATGAAAGTGGCTCTAGATTCTCAAAGGTTAGCTAAGTTTGTGGCTTTGGGAGCCCCTCCCACTCTGGAAAGGCTTAAACTACAGACCACCCACTTAGTGTGATAGATTCTATCTCTATTTTCTGAGGACCAGTCTAAGTTCAGTGATCTCTCCTGGTGAAGAAAGTATTTACATGGTCGAAATCCCAGATCCTCAAACCACTGAAATCAAAGTAGTAAGTATGGATGAAGGGAAATATGTCTATTCTCTAACAAAAGATTAGTGATTTTGACAAGAGATTAACTAAGCAGTATTGTCTTAGTGAGTAATAATTTACATAAAGTTGGTCATATTTAGCTTCTTCTGATGTCAAAAAAAGATCTTTTATTTGACTAACAATATATACTAATGGTGCTCCTAGGACAGACTTTTTTTAAAATAAAATTTTTATTGATTTATTTTGTAAATCGTTCCTTGTATCCCTTCCTTTATTCCCTCCTAGAAAGCCATCTCATCAGGTTTTGTTTTTACTTTTTTAATCACAGATCAGGTTACCTCTTACAGAAAAATGACCCTGCAGAGTTTTTCTGTTTTGATATGCAGATCCATCATGGTTTAGGTTTGGTTTTGGGGGTTTTTTGGCTTGTTTTTTAATTTTTTTTTAATTTTGTAGGTATAGTTATGGTTTCAGCTTGTCAGGGCTTTCCTAGGAATTACTCTTCCCTACCTGCTTCTTTGGGGATCTTGGTGCATGTCATACATAACACATGCATTTGCACGTTTCTCATATTGTGCTGTAGAGTCCTAGAATTTCATGGTTGGAAAGACAGTAGATGGCCCTTTCATTTTTACAGAGGAGGGAAGTGCTTGAGGACCCAGCTCCTGAGATACTCCTCTAAAGCACTTGGTACCACCTTTACAATAGTGAGCTAGAATAAAAGGTGATTTTTAGATGCATCTCCTCTCACGGAGGTCAGGAACCCTCTCTCAGTCATCTTTGTCTTTTGCAAACTTTTTTGGTCTTAGTATACTTTTTTATATCTTACAAATTACTGAGAATCCCAGAAACTTGTTAGAAATTAAGACTATTTGATTTTAAAATATTAATTTAAAATAAGAAAAGCCTCATTTTGTGTTAACATGTCACATATTTTTATGAACATAACTATTTTTTCCAAAATGGAAAAAGTTAGTAAAATGAGTGGCAGTTTTTTTTTTTGCAAATCTTTTTAATGTTTTGGCTTAATAAAAGACAGATGGATTCTCCTATCTGCTTCTGCATTCAATCTGTTGCAATGTTGTTTTTGTTGAAGTGTATGAAGAATATTCAGCTTCACACAGATGTGTAACTTGAAAAAGGGAGGAGTAGCTTATTAGACAAATAACATCTTAATATTGATATGAAAATAGTTTTGATCTAGTGGACTCCGTGAAAGGCTTTTGGTGATTCCCCACCCTCCCAGGAGTCTACTGACCACGCTTGGAAAATATTGGTCTTACGTGCCTGATAAGGAAAAGGAAGGGAAAAAATCTGACTCTCTTTTATCCTAGTCTTTAGATGAGCTTATTATCCTACAGTATGACCCGCATTTAAATGAGGGAAAAGCATGGAGTCAGCTGTGATCTTGAAAAAAAAAACCATTTAGACAGTGGTACAGGCAGGTGTTGTTTTTCCCTGTGGCACATGGCATGATTTCCTCTCCAATCCTTTCCCCAAATGAATTTTTTCTCTTGGATGCACAGTTGAGGTAGAATAACATCCTGCAAGTGAGAGTTCTCTCTCTTTTAGCACTGGTATAAAAGAGCAGTAGAATAGGACCTTTGACTCCATCTTCCCCAGGGCTCTGACACATTATTTGGGGAAACCTGTTCTATGTAAAAAGGACCCTTTAATCTCCTGTGTGCTTTAGACTGTGCCTTAATTGAAGACTTCACTTTAGAGTAGAATTATTTGTCATTAAAAAAATGAAAATGAGTCTTTTTATTTGATCCATAGTCCTGTCTTTAGTTACTTGTTTCTCTTTTCCAAAACAAGTTGGCAGTCTAGAGATGGCCTGAGGGTTGTTAATGGAGTTCACATAAAGTGTCCACAGGGTCATGTGAGAAGTGCCTTCATTACTCTCCACCCCCAGGCACCAGCCATGCTGAACTCCAGCTCTTTCTCTGTGACCTCTATTTTTCCACCTTCCAAGAGTAGTGTTTATTCTTCCCAGCAGTACTTCCAGAATCACAAAGACTTTGATCCAAGGAAAGGAGGAAAAAATGAAAACAAGAAGAAAATAGAAAAATCATAAAAATTCTTCATGCAGACACCTGGCATTCTCACCTAGAGGACTCAGAATACTTCTATATTTATCTTTAACAAGTCCCTTTGACCAATAGAAGTACATAACATTTCTTTTTCATATCTTGGGGCTATTCCATTTAGTCAACTGATCTTTACTCAGGACTCTGTTTTCTTAGCCACCATAGGATTGTCGAATCATCTCCCTAGAGTTGGAAGGGACCTCCAAGACCCTCTAGTAAAATTCCCTCATTTTACATATGAGGGAATTGAGACTCAAGGAGGTGTAATGACTTGACATGCAAATATTAAGTGGCAGAAGTAGGATTTGAACCCAGTTCCTCTGACAATGTAATACCCATTGTACAGAGTTGGTACTCAGTAAATTATATGTTGATTGATTAGAGAACCTGTGGCCCCTATTTTAGAACCATGTTAATCACCAGTGGGATCCTGGGCAGCCCTTTTTTTTTGACTGAAAGCTCCCTTTTATTTTTCTATATGGAATTGTCATCTAAAGAACAGAGAAAAGTCATGACCCTATAACATTTATATTAAAGCAGTGTATTATGAATCTTCTGTGTCGTCTTTCCAGAACGCTCACGCAGATATAAAGGGGTGCTCACTTTAACACTCACTATAGGTGGGTTTTACTTGTGTCTTGCAAATTTTTTATTCGTTTCATTGTGAAAAAAATTGCTTGACAGTGCAGTTTATGGCCATTAGAGACAGATATTTAATGTTTATGTAAGAAAGGTTTCATGAATATCATTATCAAGTCCTAAGACCACTGGGATTTAATCATTTGAATCTGGCATTTGTTGTAGAGCTAGGTAACGATCACGTTTGCTTTAAAAAACCAACAAGGACACCCTTCCTTGATGACCCTCTGATCCTCTGGGTGTGTGGAGGGGTGGGGGAGGAGGGGTCCACTCTGAGGAAACTGCCTTGTTGGCCCGGTAAGAAAACAGACCCCTAAGAGATAATCTTATTGGGTAAAATAACCCATATTAGCTTATGTAACCAATGACTTGGAAGAAGGATCTGAGCCTCCTGGTTTCCACTTCAGTTCCCATTTTAGAGGAGAGGACATCAAATTGAAGGTGAAGTGTCTGCCTCGCTCTAGAGAACAAAATCCTCATTAGACTTTCGGTCTTGGCTGCCTCTGTTTGTTGCTACAAGCATTGTTCTGTGACCAGGAAAGGGGAATGGACTAAAATTGGCTTTTGACCAGACAGAGCCCCTAGGAAAGCCAAAAATTGGCACCTCCATTGGGATCAGTTTCCAGTTTCCAGCTGGCCTTGGGCCCAAAACAGGATGTCCATGAGTCATATGAGTCCACAGAGTGGGCCTTTGACAGAAGGGAGCAAGGGATGTTGTAAAAAAAAATTGAGACCTGTGGGGGTGCTAGAGAAAAATGCTCTTGAGCATCCGACTCAGACTGAAGTGGGATGAAAGAGAGAAGGATTCAGAATGAGAAAGGGCTCTTCCGGGGCAAAGGGGAAAGAGAAGGAGGGAGTGCTCAATAAACTCTGCCTCCTGAAGGCCCTTTGATTTCACCTGTGCAGGGAGGAGTGAAAAGTCCATCACAGTTTTGCATCTTTCATACCCCTCCTATCTTGTATTCCTTTTTCATTCTCTTTCTTCAATTTGTGTAAAACGCATTATATCCTTTTTTGGGACCTGAATTCATACTGTTTTTTCTAAGTAACCATCACAATTTCTTGTCTGTTCGATTCCTCCCCTCTCATCACCATGCTCTTGTCTTTCATTTTTGTATTTCAATCTGTTCTGTGTTATTCCTGTATTATTTTCCTGGGTTGCTTGGAATGGTGGGGTCAATGACTCAGCGCCAGGAGACCTGGGTTTTTACCTACGAGTCATGCGACCTTGGGGAAATTATTTAACTTCTCTGCCCTTCAGTTTTCCTCATCTGTAAAATAGCAATAACAGCACTTAACCCTGCGGGGGGTTTGTGAGAGAAGGGTTTTGTGAAGCTTGAAGCACCAAATGAGATGAATTCTTGTTCTTCCAGGAGCTGCATGCCGCTTTGTTTTGTACCACGGTTACTGTCTTCCATCTAGTCACGTGCCTTCTATGTAGAGATCTCAATTCTTATTCACAGCATACTCTCCTAGCTCATCATTCTGCCTGCTGCCATGTGTCTGGGAGTCATCCCTTAATGACAGAAACATGATCATAGAATATTAGAGCTAAAAAGGAAGGAATCTCACCCCTTATCTAGTCCAGTGCCTTCTTTTTACAGATGAGGCAACAATAAGGTTATACAATTTACTTAACCTCATAGGGGGTGACTAGAAGGCCCAGTGAGTACAGCATTGAGGCTGGAGTCAGAGACACATCTTCCTGAGTTCAGATCTGACCTCAGACACTTACTAGCTGTGGGACCCTGGGCAAGTCACTTCACCCTGTTTGCCTCCATTTCCTCATCCTTAAAATGAGCTGGAGAAGGAAATGGTAAACCAGTCCACTATCTTTGCCAAGAAAACCCCAAATGGGTTCGTAGAGAGTCAGACACAACTGCAAAACCACTGAAAGACAAAAGTGATAACAGGAAATACAAGTCAGATCCCTTTGTTCTAAACCATCCCTGCTTTCCCAGTCATTTACTCTTTAACCTAGTTTAATGTCTTTTACTTGCTGCCTCTTGCTTGGGCAACAATATTTTATTTTAAAAATGATACCCTTGTATCATAATGAATAGGTCTCCAAGGTCTTAGGCTAACTTTTTTGGAAATGTTTTCCAGTCAGAAAACCATTCTTATTCTGGGCACAGCTGTGGCTTAGCTCTGAGGACACGTATGATGGCTGGATGGGAGGCACAAAAGAGATCATGCCCCCCACTTACTTGGTAGGAAAGGAATTGTATGGTGAGGACAGGTAGAGGGAGGGACTGTGTTACCTGTTTTTAAGAATTAGAGCAAGGTGATTGTGCACTCAAGTCTTTGGCTAGTAGCAAGCAATACATTTTGTAGGAACCTGCATTTCCCCTTTTCCCTTTTGGTTGAAGTTACTCACTTCACTGTCCGCTGTTCAACAGCTGGTCCAGAATAACAGCTACTTTTATATGAACCAATCATCTGAAATGATAACCATTTTCCGCACTACCAGTCTGGGTTAAATTTGAACTGGTGGCTTAAAGTTGAAACTTCCACTGACCCTTTTGATTTGGTTATTTAAATATTTCACTAGAGTGCTATAAATATAAAACTTGTCTGGGACAAGAAATTTAAAATAAAAATGTGGAAAATTTTTCATGCATCAGACTATTATTAATTTTGTTAAGTGATAGAACTATGTTGTCTTCGTGAAAGATGCAAGCCTTAGTCTTAGGCTATGTAATAAGCATGTGACATGGTGTTGGGGGCTATGGTCTTCCCAGCTATTACCAGATGATCTAATTAACTCATAGACTCAGTCTTCATCCCGCTTCAGGAAACTACTTCTTCCTCTATCCAGTTAGCTATTGATATAAACCAGTTAGACCTCCCATTATAATGGAAAATAAAATAATTAGAGTATGGAAACCATGGCAAATATATCCAATTTGATTCATAATTCATCTAAGATTGTCACCATCCTAACATATTATCTTTTATCCTGTGGCCAACTTTTGGTCCCCAGGCAATTATGACTAAAGATAGGTTGTAAGACTTTCCATGGCTAAACACAAACAGGCTGCGCCCCAGTGTGCAGGTTGTGATGTTGCTCTGCCTGGAGTATGACCTCCTCTCTTCTTCCTCTCAGTGTTCTTTTTTGAAAAACCAAGGTTATGTGCTTTATCCATTCAGAATCTCTGCACCCCTCCCCCAAGCCCCCCAACCCTCTCCCCAGCCCCAGACAATAAGCATCCTGGGAAAAAAGAACAAATGAAATTCCTACGAGGTGTCAAAGCACTGGCCAAGAAGATGGAAAAACAAACAAACAAACCCAAAAGTCTAAGGTCCGAGTTCCTTTTCTTGGAATCAATTAGGAATTTGACCTGAGAGCTATTGCCTTCTAATTTTAAAATCTCCCCTGATGACTGAATTCTCTCTCATGGCCCAGAGACCTATAGATTTCTGATTCCTTAAAACAACATGATTCCCTTGGATTTATAGCTAAGGTGGACAATCTATTCCAACTTTCTCTTGTTATAAGGGAGAAAACTGGGTGGCTCCCTGGTTCAAGGGTCTACTTCCTCCTTTCACTTCTTATCCTAGTCTCTAAGACACTTGAGACCAAAGGTTCTTCACTTTTTTTAGTATTATGGACTATTTTGTTAGTCTAGTCAAGCCTATGGACCACTGCTCATGATAATGTCCTAAAATCCATAAAATAAAATACCTAGGATGACAAAAAGTATCGATCAGTTTTTATTAAGCACCTACTATATGCCAGGCACTAGGCACACAAAAAGAGGTAAAAGACAGTCTCTGCCCTCAAACAGTTAACAAACTGGCCGTTCTCTAGAGATCTGGGATTTGCAAAGTTCTTTGCAAACATTATCTCTCATTTTATCCTCAAAACAGCCCTGGGAGGTAGGTGTTATTATTCATGTTTTACAAATGAGGAAACTGAGGCATATGACTATTAAGGGACTTGCTCAGGGTCACACAGCTAATAAGCATTTGCATTAGAATTCGAACTCAGATCTTTGTGACTCTAAGTCCAGAACTCTATCCACTGAGTCATTTTATATTGAAATAAAGATGTGTTGTTTCCCTCTCCCCCATAAAAATTATGAACCCTGTGAAATCTATCCATGGATCCCTTGAGGTGGGACTGTGGGCCCCACGTTAAGAATACCTTCTTTAGAATAAAGGGCATTTTCCTGGGTATATTTACCTATTTTTACATATTTTATACAACTTAAAAAATATACAAGGAGTAGAAGATTAATTGTGCATCCAAGAAAATTACCTTATCCCAAAAGAAATGATACTTAACTTCTAGACTCTTCTATTTGACTATGCCTTCTGTAGCCTAAGTTGAGGTCTATTGGAAATCTAGACCTAGAACATCAGTTCCTTCCTGAGTTCTAGACTGCTACTGCAAATCATAATGCCAGGCTGAAGTGGGATCAACCCATTTGTCTCTACCTTGAACTCATTGGTCCCTTTCCCAATCTCAGACTCATTCCAAGTAAATTATAAGACTTTGGAGACTTAGTAGACTTTTTTTTTCTGACTCACATCACTATTGCATTAATCTAACTTCCTTCTGACCTGGGAAAACAAGGAAATATAGGTAAAAACAAGGTTTCTGTCACCTCAAAATAAATTATAATAACCCTCCAAAAGTAAACAAAAGTTATTTCTTCCCTCATATTCTCACATGTTGTTGGTCAGTCATTTTTCGGTTATGTCTGACTCTTCATGACCCCATTTGGAGTTTTCCTGGCAAAGACACTGGAGGTTTGTCTTTCCTTTCTCCAGCTCATTTTACAGATGAGGAAACTGAGGCAAACAGAGTTAAGTAACTTGCTCAGGGCCACACAGCTAGTAAGTGTGTGAGGCTGGATTTGAACTCAGGAAGATGAACCTAGCTCCAGATCTGGTGCTCTATCCACTTTGCCACCTAATTGCCCAGAGTCTCATATACAGAACCACAAATAAAATTGTAGAACATAAAATTTTAAACACAGCAGGGACCTTGGAGATTATCTAGCCAATCCACTGTCACAAATGAATAGAGCAGCCAAGACATGAATAAAAGCTAGGTCTTCAATGCCTTGTTGAAATATCCTTTCCATTACACTATTGTGTCCAAAGTGTCAAAAGCATTGTTTCCTGGAAGTCCTACATATTCATGGGATCTCTTGGTCAAGTTAGTAATCGAATAGTAAGTTGAAAAGCCTTGCTCCTGCTATTATAAACAGTCCTTCATGATGCTTTGTTATGCAGGCCAGCTGTACAACAAAGATTTTGTCAGGGTTAATCACTCTACCAAACATTGAAGTCACAGATTATTTGTGATTTATACTCCTGCTATTTACTTGAGAAAGTAGTAAATTGGATGCTGAGGTTTGGGATAGTAAACATCTAAAATTAATATTAAGATAGGTCTCTTATGAACAACAATTTATTAATATGAAAGTTATTCCAGGGTTGCATTATCACAGTTATTGGTACACAGATCCTCTGTTATAATTGACTTCCTTCCTTTAGTGGTATTTTGATCTTTTCTCTTGATGATATCTATTTGTATCCATGAGATAATGTATGTAAAGATGACTATTTTAACTTAAATTATTGTATCCACGACTGTTTTGTGGGTCTAGAGGGCTGGAAGTTTTGCTTTGGGATGATACTGAGTTTACAGAACACTGAGCCTGCCATATAAAATTCAGATTTCAAAGATAATACCTTAGACTTATAAAGATTTAATTAAGTTTGACGACGTAAATGAAAGCAGCCAAGAAACATAGACATATCTACTCTAGGCCAGTTATGGTTTATCTAAAATGACTACTTAATCAACTAATATAACCGTACCCTTGGTAATATGGTATTTGGCCTGACAGAATATAGTTACACTCTTTAAAAAGGTTAAGGAGGATAGCCTCACTTTGTGAGTTAAGCACTGGAAATAAGTTGAGGAATTGAAGACTTAGTCCTGATGCTACCTGTTTGGCTTTGTGATCTCAGACAAATTTCTTAATTTCTGAGTCTGTAATAAAACAATAACAACACATATTCCTTTCCCTTCTCAGAAATGTGGCAAGGCTCAAGGTGATTCTATCCACACCTTCTGCTGTTTGAAAGATAACTAACAACTCCTTGCCTATGTCTGGATCTTTAGAGATTAGTGCTGGTGCTTTGTGCAGGGGTAGGTGCTGAATGTTTGTTGATGAAGTAAATTGGAAGAAGTCTTCGCTTTTAATATATATTATATGATATGAGAAGGAAAATCACATGACTATTTTCTTGGAGGGGACCTTATTTAAAATAGCACCATGTAGTGAATGGTACTTACTAATGTGGCTTCATGACAGTGTTTAACATCTTTCTTCATCTGTGAAATCAATCAGTTGGATTAGATGAACTCTAAAATTCCATCCAGCACTAAAACCTTTATCTATGATGTTAGGGATTCCTGACCCAAAGGCTGGCCCTTTAGTAACTTGCTACCTTTTTTACTATATTAGATTGTATTTTCATGAGTGAAGTCAAAACAAATTTTAATTGCCTGCTTTTGAAATTGAAATGACTTTAGGCCAACAGATGAGCTTGCAATCATGTAGTAGTAGCAAGGTGTAATTAAATACATAAAATTATGTAACTAAAAGATATCATATACCACAGAAATGAAATGTGTCTAAGCCAACTGAATTGCTGGAAGGATTAGATACCTCAGTTCCACTGATTACCTCTGGTCTTCAGTAATGTACAAATTGTTTTCATTTAAAATATCTGTGGAAGTCAGGAGCAGAAGTTTACATAATCTATTGATTCTTTGAGAAGGTCTAAATATGCAACAATTCCTCTGGCATTCAAAGCACCTTATCATTTGAAACTAGTCTGTTTTTCTAGATTCATTTCACATAATTTCCCACAAGCACTTATTCCATTTGTCTCCCCTTCTGTTTGATGGGTTCTCCATCATGTCTCAGATATTCTCCTGCCTACTGCTTCTTGGAACCCCTGACCCCCTCTAAGGGTCAGCCTCTCCTGATCTTTCTGGTGGCTAGGGCTCTCTGTTTCCTTTTCCCCACTTTACTTTGTATTTATGTTTACATTGAATGGGTACATATTGTGTTTCCCCAAGTGACCATAAATAAGCTCCTATAGAGCAGGAACTACCTCATTTTTGTCTGTGTATGTCTCCAGGATCTGGTCCGGTAGCTGGCACCTAGTGAACGTTTCATAAATTTTTATTTAAAACCATTGAGCTGAATGAAGTAATGTCTAAGAAAAGGACTTTGTCCCGGGGAATCTTAGCTCAGCTTTCCTCAGTGAAGAAGTTACCTAAGCTAGCTGATAGTAAAAATACTTTTTTCATTTATTAATTTTTCTTTTCCTAATATATGCTTAATCAAAATGAGTTTCCTTTTTCTTCCTTTCTTTTTTAATCATCTATTTGTAGGTAATACTTGGCCTTCTAGGAGGGTCAGTGGAGTATATGTGAGTGTTTTCTATTTTGGAAATTACAGTTGAGGGGAAAAGGGACATTTGTGAATAGGAGAGAGCTTTTGATACAGATTCTAAAAGATTTACTCTGGAAAGTTTTGAACTTAAACAAAACAGCCTCTTGGATCCATATGGGAATGTAGGCAATTAGAATACTCAAAATTAGAATTTGACTAGAACATTAAAAAATTAGCACCCTTTTATGAAAAAAAAAAGTAAGTGGGTTGGTGCAGCTTTGGCATTTGTTTGTAAGAATGATTCAGCTCCAACAAGATTCTAAAGTTTGGACTACAAATTCTGTAATTTAAAAAGTACAAATTATTGTTTTTAGGTTTTTTTCATTTCTTAGATGAATAGTAAAATAAGTTTATGATGAGAGAGGTAAAAGCTGCATTTAAGTTATCTGGGATTTTTTTTTGAGAATTTTAATCTCAAATTTATGTATGTTTATTGAGCCTTTAAGATGATGATATATTGGAAACAGCTTATTCTTAAACTGAAGATGAAGTTGTCTTATAGAATTATAGCATGTAGAATTGGAAGAGACCTCAGCGATTATCTGGTCCAAGTTTTCATTTTTTTCAGATGAGGAAATTGAAGCAAAAGTGATGAAAAGACTTACCCAGTGTCAAACAAGCCCTTGGACTCCAACTCTAGGACTCTTTCCACTATACCTTGCTAAATGATGTCAAATGATAGCTTTCCCTTTTTCTTTAAATGCTCTTTCTTTAAATGTCACAGGAGCTTTATTTGCTTTCTAATATATGTGATCTTTGTTTAAGCAGTTGTATTTCAAGGTCTCATATCTGTGCTACTTGGAGCAGCTTAGCTTCCATCCTTTAAGACCTCTATTGTTTTAGGATGATTTGCATGGGACATACTGTAGGTTCTTCTGTTTACGCTGGATCTTAGTTTTATGGAGAGTTTCCAAAAAGATTTTGAGATTGTTTGTGTGCCGCAGTCAGATATTTCGTGTTCATGATTGGTTGATCTTCCCCCTCACCTCTATTTCTCTTCCTTACTTGTAGCTGCTTTCTTAGGTTTCTGGGATGGAAGGAGATAATATGTGAAAGTCCATTTCTTTTAAAAAGTGACTTGGGGGGTCAATAACTCATCAGTTTTTTGTCATCAGTTAATTTTGCTTTTCTATCCTCCCATTGTTAATGATTTCATTTTGGATTTTACCTGACCTCTTAGCAATGACTGTGGAACACTTTAAGTATTTTCTCTCTAGGGAGTAATGAGTTAGGGGAGGATAAGGGAGAAGGGAAGTAGAAAGAGGAGAATAGACCTCTGATGCCTTTGATTGGAAGAATCATTCTGACACCCTTGCTAATGTAATTAGGAAAGTGAAAAGTGCTGAACTGCTGAAGGCAGCATCTACAATTGAATCCAGATGGAGAATTAAATGGTCATACAAGAATTCTCTAAGTGGAAATTTGACTAGGACAGTAATATGATTAGCATTCTTTGACCATAGTGGTTAGGGGACTTCTTTCCTAAACAAAAATTGGGTACTTTTGGCATTCTCATTCATACAGGATCCTTTTCCATGTTCCATTCCCTTTACTGACTTCCTATGAGGCTTTTAAATGTAGTTATTTTCCTGAATATTAGTTCTTACTCTAAAAAGTTTTAATTTTTTGTTATTGTGAACATTACAGATGCCAACGAATGTGAGCATTTCCATATACACGGAACAGAAAAAGAGGACAGAGTATAGACCAATTCTGCATCGTTCCAAAGCTACTTTCCCTGTTTCTCAGAGATGTTGATTCTTCTTCCTCTTAAAATTTTATCTGAACAATAATGGCACTTTTCAGAATGAAGAGGTTCCCTCCCTCTTCCTCTCCTCTCCAAGCATCAGTTTTCTGCATATTTTCAGGTGTCTTTTGTGATTTGCCAAATCAGAACTGACCAATCATTGGTGAATATCGTTTCTCCAATAATTATTTCTACTTGCTTGGATTTCTGGGTCTTCCATTCAGTACCCTATTATGTTTCTAAAGAAGACCCCTTTAGTACACCCAGTGTCTTCTTTTACTGGTGATTTTGAAGTATGGTAGGGCCTTTGAAAGAACTGAGTGGTAAGGTTGTGCTGTTGTGTGTTGTGTTTTTTCAGAGAAGGCTGTAATTAAACTCTATTGTAAGCCAGAGTCCTTGTTCACCTGACCAAGTAAAACAGTAATAGGATATGTGTTTTGAATAGATGCAGATTAGATATCCTTGTGGACTCTGAAAGACTGTGATCTTTTTATGCAATTTGTTTTCCATAAAAAATACAAAACCATTCAGTAGCAGGTCAGGACAATTCTGCCTGTAGATAATTAATTCACTCAGCAACCAGGAACTTGACTAAAACAAGCTGTTCTTCCTTCTTTTAGGAAATGGAATTTCATTTAAATTTTTTCAGTCATGTTGGACTTTTTTTGCTTTTCAGATTCTTTTCCTGTACTTTGTTTTGAAGCTATTGTATGGTGAATTTTTCTTGGCATGCTACAGCCTATTACTTTTATAGACACATATGTATACACACATATATGTATATATACATATTTATACAGATACGTGTGTATGAGAAAGTATACATATATTTATGTATTTGTGCATATAAATATATTTATCTATTCTCATCAGAACTGGGGTTTCTTTAGAGTATCACAATGAAATCATTGTGATGTATTGTGTTTTTAAAGCAAATAATTTTGAGTATAGGATTACAAAGCAAAATAGTACATTCCCTTATTTTTACACTGGTGAAATGCTTTGTTTTAGAGGATTAAATAGCTGCATGTCTGTTGGAAAGAGAAGTCTTGAATTAAATTTTGTTTTCTCGCCCTATGTGTTCAGTTATACTTGGTGTAAAGTTTTATATCCTTTTGAATGGACCTATATATGCTGATGTTAGTAAATCACAATTAAAATGATAATGCCTACATCCTCACCCTTTGGTTTTTCCCTACCCCCCCCCCCAAAAAAAATCCAAACTAAAAGTATTTGGAGGGATGAAGAAATCTCTCTGAATGCTAGTTTGTGCTTGGTTTTCAGGGAGGCATCCAAATGCTCAGATGCCTCACTGAACCATAGACTAACTTTTGGAGGTTCTCCAGAAACGTGTGACCTTTTCCACCTCCAGGTTTCCCTTTCCCTGACACTCCCATAGGCCCCCACTGTCTTCTCCCATTCTCTCAAGACTCTACTTTGTATTGTGCTTTGTTCTCTTGGATTAGGGAGTGTCCAGAAGACGTGAAGTCTTTTAGTGTTTCTGCTACAGGCCATTTGGAAGACTAATCCATTTCTTTCCCTTTTTTGTTAATGTGTAGTTTAATTTTATTATTTGCTACTCTCTCAAAAAAAAAAGAGTTGTCTTAATGACGTCTTATTAGAAAAGACAGAATCTTTTAATAGTTGTTTCTAGAATGTCTGAATTTTCCAGGATGGTAGCTTTTGTTCTAAATATCTTCACCTTTTTTGTGTTATGGACCCTTTTGATGAAATATATGGACCTATTCTCATGATAACATTTTTAAATGTATAAGACTACAAAGGAAATTAATTGCATTGAAATCTAGTTATCAAATTTTCTTTTTACAAAGTTTATAGGGCTCCAGTTTAAGAATTTTGAGTGCTCTGTACTCATCAGATCCAATAGTGGAGAAGATATGAGGGAGTCTTTAGTAGTTCAAAAAAAGAGATCTTTTATGATGGGTATATGAATCAGTAAGCACCCCAATATACACAGGGGGGCCTATTACAACAGGTTCTTAGATCTGCATTCATAAAAGGAAAGCAGCTTTCAAGGGGTTAACAATCACTTTAATCAAGTACATGTATCATTCCTTTCATCAAGTACATATATCATTCACCTGCTTCAGGGGAGTCAGCTCCCCGAACTTCAAAGAAAATATAGAGAAATCAAAAGATCAACAGACATGGCTTCTTCTGCCTGAATTCAACAGATAATTGGACCCCAACTCTCTGATCATCATTATCAGAGAGGGAAGCATAACATCTGAGTTCTCAAAGCTGGGGGTTCCTTAGTGGTTTCCCAAAGTCCTCATCTGGCCAAACAAACACTTCCAATCAGTAAGCCCCAAAGGAATCAATAGACATGGCTTCCTCTGCTTGACCATAATTCAACAAACAGGTGCAGCTGTCTGACCATCCTTACTTTAGAGGGAATCAAGACATCTGGGTTCTCAAAGCTGAGGGAGAGGGCGTTGCTCCTTTGCAGCTTCCCAGAGTCCTCATCTGGCACTCAAACCTTTTTACCAAAATCTAAGCCCTAAAGTAAAACCTCAACTCAGAGTGTTTATTACTTTTTTTAGAGCCAGAGGGCATCCCAACTCTTGAGAACCAGTGCCTCCTTAACAAAAGCTGTGAGTGTTCTTACAAATCTTCCCTAATCAAACTACCCTTCATGAGCAGGCCCATTAATGGGTGGGGAAGATCTTTAATCATATTAACAATACAAATACATATAATGTTTCTAGATAAAGAAACTCTTGTTTCTGTTTTTTACTCCTTGAAAGACTCTTGATTGATAAAGGCAAGATTCAGTCAGAGGCACTTGATTCTACTAAAACAAAAACAACAAAAGATCCTATTTTGATGGCCATCACAGTGTGGTTCTTGGAAACTATATGGGAAACAAAAAGCATGGGAAGGGAGTGATAATTCATTTAATGGCCTTGCAAGCACTTAAGATGCTTAGAAAAGTATAGAGCAAAAGTTTACCCCTGTCATCACCAAATATTAGTTATCAGAAACATTTATGCTCATCATAGTATTGGACCTACAGTATAAATAGTAGATAAAAAATGTATTTGTCATCCAGGAAATTTCAGACTAAGGAATGAAAACCAAGTGCCATGCATCCATATAGATAATTCTTGTTGTTGTTCGTGTGTGTGTGTGTGTGTGTGTGTGTACATGTGTTTATGATTACATTTTGCCAATTTAAAAAAGTATTATTTTTAGAAGAAGGTATGCTACATATACGTGAGAGTATGCTAAATGCAATTGTGTAATATAATATACGATATATTTTTACTTGACACCATTTTATCGTTGTTTCTCCAAGTCAAAGTTTATGATTTGTTTTATTCCCTTTCCAGGGGCAGATGATGGTGTATGCAAAGTTTGACAAAAATGTTTACCTCCCTAAAGATGCCGAATTTTATTTCATTTACAATGGATCTCATCAAAGACATGTGACAGTTGCACAACGTGTTGGAGATAATGTCCTGCAGTCTATTATTCCAGGTAAGCATTTCCTTTTTAAATACCCAATTGGTAAATGTCTGTAGACTGGTTGTTGTTGTTATACAGCATTTTAAAGGGGAAACAAACTAGGAGAAAAAGAAAACGCAGTGTCCCGAGTGAGGGGCAGGTATAGCTTTGGGAAAGCCAGTTTGCTTTCAAGCTCTATGGGACTTTTTCTGTTAGAGTTTCCATAGCATCTGAGGTCAGACACTGTACCAGAATTAAGTTTTTTGTAGTAATGCCAGTAATGTAGAACAAAAGAAATGCTGTCTCTTCAGGGCCTCATGCCAGAGATGACCTAAGACAGGACTATGAAACAGACAGTTTGTCTTCAGTGACCTCCTGTTTTTCCTTTTAGTAGCTCCTTTTCCCCCAAGCTCCATCAAATGCTGACTCTCAGTTGCCCAGGGCTTTCCACTGTGACACCTTAGTTGAGCTTATCCTCTTTGGGTAGGGTAATATGCTTTAGACCTTTCTTTCTCCTCTCCCTTCTTTCCATCACATGTGGCCTCTTTCCTATTCTTCATGGCCATGTTTTCCTCTTTGCAAGGTGACAGCTAGTTAATCTGAGAATTTAATCCATTCTAACATGCAAGCGATGCCAATGGCTTAAAGTATTATGCTTTTAAGGTGACTTTTAAAAATTTTTTTATTTTTTTGCATTTTAAGAGGACAAGCAATGATTTAGGTATTGGTTGAGGAAAAGGCAGATTTAGATTTGAGACAAGAAAAATCTTCCTAAAAAATCCCCAAACTTCTTCCCTTGGGAGGTAGAAGGAATATCTACCCAAAGCATATGAAGACTTCACCCAGCAGAATAGGCAGATGAGAACAATTTGTTCCAATGGCCATAAGGACCCATGAAGCAGGTGCTTAGAGGGCTTAGAGTTTGATCAGACATAGAAGGTGCTAAGGTCATCCCCTGCATCCTGGGCCATCACCAGTTTTCTTGGCTTTTGCCTTGCCACTGGACTTTTGACGACTTTGAGAAACTTTGCCTCACTTAAACCATGTTTCAGTCAGTCTAGTAGGAATTACTGAGCTCCCATTATAAGCCAGACTTGTACCTTTTATGTTCCTTTCTAACTTGGAGAGTCAGTAATTCTGTGGTGTTTTTGGACAGGGAAATTCTCCTTGACTCTTTAAATCCCACTATATAGGTGGTCACTTTTTCAATCTACAAACTCTACTCACCTTCTGAAAACAAGTTCATTGCCAAATTTTGGGGCAACTTGTGGTTGCTGGAAGGAGAGGAGAACATAAATATGGCATTGTACAGTGACTTTGACCATTGTGAAGAGATACATAGGAATCTTACAATTCCATTTGAGTCAAGCCAGTGATCTGAAACTTGTTACCTGATTCTTTTAATAACTTGAGATTTTGTTGATGTTGTAACTGAAAACAACCTTTAACACTTCCCTGCCTGACTTCAGAACTCCGTAAGAGAAGACCAATTAAATAGATAGGTAACTCCAAAATGATACTTTCTCTGTACTCTGCTGGCTCTCCCTTTCCTTCCACCTTCTTTGTTAACTGCCTCCTCTCGTCCTTTCCTCCTTTTCCCCCTCAACATCTTGTTTCCTCTCTGCTCTACAGTGTCTTACCTAAAGTCTCCTGATCATTTTCTATGAGAAAGAAAGCAAAAAAGTCAGCAAGTTAGCCAAAATTCTGAATTTTTGTTTCATTTTGATGATGGAACTTTTGTCCCTCTTTGTGCTACCCCAACTTTGCCTTGGGAGAGACATCCATGACATTGTAAACTCTCTGAGAACATTTTCTTTGTCTCACTGTTGATTCCAAGTATGTGGTGACTGGATATCACATTTCTCAGATGCATGTTATTTGCTGTGTGCTGTACACTATACCCACTTTCTTGGAGGAATAACCTTCCAAAAAGACTATATGAGCAATTGTGTCACATCTTCCTCTAATGATTCATGTAATAATGTTCTCTGGAGTCATTTGTTAGGGCTCTTAGGGTGTCAGTCCCTTAACCTTTAGCGAGTAAACCCTGGATATAGGTGGTATTGAAGTTGTTTAGAATTCATTTATATATCTGTGTGATTTATATCTCACCACTGGACAAAGATGGCTCCAGAGGAGGAGGTGAGGCTGGTGACTGTGCAAAGCCCTGCCTCACTTAAATCTAACCCACTTGACTGTCATGGCATCACTTCCCTGATGTCATGGTCCTTTTCAACAACATTTGCCCAATGGTTCTCACTTCTTCTTTGCTGGAGGGAAGAGAGTCCTCTAGAGGCCAGCTAGTGAAGTTGATTTCTTACCTTTACCCTCATACTGTCAATTTGTATAGTATATTATTATTTTCTAGAAATTTTGCTGTCTCTGAATGTTCTGCTAAGTGGCTAAGAGTTAAGAAGACAGGCAGCCTAGCATAGAGGAAAGAATACTGAATTTGGAGTCATAGGGTATAGATTCAAATTTTATCTCAGCCATTTTAATTACTGGCATTTTAAGCTTAACAAGTCACAAATGATCTCCATTTCCTTATCTGTAAAATGAGTTTTAACCAACATATTCACAGAGGGCTGCTACAGCTTTCTACTCTATTGCCCTTAAAAAATTCATTGACCTCCTGGACAGACATAGTTTTGCCTTTGGAGAAATGATATATACGAGTGAATGAAGGTAGAATTAGAAAATGTAGGAAGGAAAATATTCTCCATAGGGATTCTACTGTTAGAAAAAGCAGAAAGGCCAAGGAGCCTTGGAGAAGGGGTAGGAGAGACAGATTCTTTATTCAGTTATTTGAAGGGCTCTCATGAAGAAACTGGTTTAGGCTTGTTTTACTTTACCCCAGAGGGTAGAAGCAACAACAAAGGATAGAAATGACAGAGACAGATTTTATTTTAATAGAAGGAAAAACTTCCTAACGATTAGAGTTGTTACAAAATAAAATAGGTTCCTTCATGAGGTAGTGAGTCCTGTCACTGGAAATCTTCAAGCAAAAGCTGAACGACTGCTGGTTTTCGTTTTATTTATTTATTTAATTTTTAATTGATACAACAAAACAAGCATTTCATTAATGTAGTATAATAAAAAGATGATAGCACATGAAACTACAAATTTATTATGTATAATTAACTATTCCTTTTAAATATATAATTATCATGTAAATGTCTTTCTCCTCCCTTTTTTCCCTCCCCCTCTGCCCTAGATATGGCTACCATTACACACACACAAACACACACACACACACACGTAAAATCATACTACACATAATTTTATTTAGCAGTTCTTTCTTTGGATGCAGATAG
The DNA here is from genome assembly GCA_028658325.1 of Potorous gilbertii. NCBI lineage: Eukaryota > Metazoa > Chordata > Mammalia > Diprotodontia > Potoroidae > Potorous > Potorous gilbertii. Next base: position 694,685,610 of record CM053769.1, on the reverse strand, counting down.
TATCTTCCTTCCTATGTCCTCTGTAGTTACTTTAGGTATTTATAATACTTAAATGAGATGTTATAGTAGGAGTTTCCTATTCAGGCATAAGCCAACGTATCCTGATCATGGAGGTCCCACCCAAAGTGGGGATTCTGTGACCTTGTGAAAATGCTTTGACATTACAGGTGGTGTCAGGAATGTCAGAGAAATGACAGTATCTACATGTGTCTAGTAAGTTCCCGCCTCCTTCCTCTTTAATGTTCAGCCTCAGTTTGGGTGAGAAAACAGCAGTTTATAAAGAAATTCCAATTTATTTGCTTATTTATCTACTAGTGACTTAAATTTCCACATAAAGATAGTAAGAAAATGAATGTGAGAAATAATAATTATCTTGAATAACACATGGTAGACAGGTAAGTAGCAAAAGACATTTATTTATTCTCGTGGACATTTCTGATTAGAATCATGATGTGATGATGGTTGCATGTGTGTTTTTTAAATGCTAATTGAATAAATTCCAAATATCTGTTCAAAATAGTAACACTGATAGAACAGAGTACCATTAAATGAAGACCGTACTTATGTATTAAAAAGCAATTGTATCAAACCCAAATAGAAATGGACCCCTATAGGCCACATGTTGACCTCGAAAACCACAAAATAACATTATTTATGTTACATTGTATTTTTATATATTTTGTTAAACATTTCTCAGTTACATTTTAATCTGATTCAGGTCATTCTCAGGAGGGTCCATGCACCAGGATGGTCCATGACTATTCCACTGCAGAAAGATTAATTTAACAACCAGGAAGAACTCAAAGAAGACAGAGTTTTAAGTTGGCCTCACTGACTCTACCAAATATCATTAACAACAGTTAGAAAAATAGCCCTAAATTCCCAGTATGCCCTCCTTTATTCCTCTGTAGTCCCCTGGAGCTCTTCTGAGGGCATTGTCTGTCTTTATAATGAAGCTGGTCGCTCAGACCAATTCACTGGAACTTTAGAAATGTCTTGTAATTTCAAACACATTCTTAAGGTATCTTCTTAAATAATAATCGAGTTTTCCTTATAGAGGAGGAAAATGTTTTTCTTACAGCTTCTCAAAGATTCAAGGTACATTAATTCTTTTTTTGCATTTCAGGCCATGGATTTGAGGAAACGGTGTTGGTGTCCACGTGTCTGTACTCAGAAGGCTACTCTCCAGTGACCATGGGGTGCTGTTCTATCATATACATGGACAATGTGGCTTGCAGGCTGTCCCGTTCTCTCGTTAGCCAAGTTGGCTCTTTCACTGGTAGCAGTCATCAAATTCTACTTGATCAATTTGGTCTCAAGGTGAAAGAGCTTCAAGCTTTAGATGAAGACCTTGTATTGGCTATGGCTCACTTGGAGTTGCCACTTGGGTGGAATATCTTGGGAAATTCTTCAGGAGAAGGTAAGTTTTCATTGGAAGAATATTTGCCTCTCTCAGTACAGTTCAAGATGTGCCAAACCATCTCAGAATCACAGAATTTGAAAGCTGGAAATGACCTCAGTAGTCATCTAATCTGATGCCAACCCCAAAGAAAACACCCTTATGACAACTGATTGGTGAGATGGTGCAGTGGATGAGTGGATACTGCACTTAGAAAAACTAGAAGTCTTCCCAGTAAGATCAAGCATGAGATAAGGATGCTCACTGTCACCAACGTTATTTCATATTGTATTGGAAAACAATATGAAAAAGCAAAAAGAGAATAGCAAAAGCAATAAGAGAAGAAAAAGAAATAGAAGGAATTAGAATAGGAAAACTTAAATCCAAATCCAACCCCAGACACTCACTAGCTATATAACCCTGGGCAAGTCCTTTAATCTTTGTATGCCTCAGTTTCCTCCTCTGTAAAATAATACATACTATTATTATATTATATATTATATAAATCATATATAATATAGATAAATAGATAACAAAAGCATCTACCTCCCAGGGTTTTTGTGGATATGAAATGAGAAAATATTTGTAAAAGTGCTTAGCAAACCTTCAAGCGCTATATAAATGATAGCTATGGTGATGATTACTAAATGGTCATTCAGACTGCTTAAAGAGCTTCAATGAAGAGTAACCTCCTAGCCAGCCCATTCCACTTTTGGACAGCTCTAATTGTTGGGAAGTTGTTTTTCTTAGGTCAAGCATAAATTTGCCATTCCAATTTCTATCCATTCCTGCTGATTCTGTCCTTTGTGGTCAAACAGAATGAGTCATTCCAGTCCTTCCACATGACAGCCCATCAGATATGTGAATACAATTGTCCTTAGACAATTGAGTCCAAGGCTCTGGATCTGAGTCTTCTGAGACTCTGGATCATTCATAAGTTCATTCAGTCAGTCCTCATGGTGTAGACTCCTGGCACTTACCACCCTGCTTGCCCTCTGCTGTATGCTTTCCAGCTTCTCAATAGCTTTCTTAAAACTATGGCACCCAGAACTGAATGTTAGAATAAAGAGGGAGTCTTGCTGCCTTCTCGCTGGAAGCTCCCTCTCTTTTCTTTTTTCTTTTTGAAGTTATTTCAGTTATGAAATGTTTATTCAGAAATCACTGGCTATGTTCTCTCTCTATTTATAAAATAACCAGATGCTCCTCAAGGTGCCTTCCTCATGCGTAGAGTCAAGGGCAAGGAAAGATTGGTTGAGTAATACTCTTCTCCCTTCCATTTCTATGGTACAGCTGAATTAGGATGAATACTCAGAACTGTAACTGGAGTCCTAAGGATGTCACCTTATCAATATTATGCATTTAATGTTGCATAAGATATTTTGAAATATAAACTTCATAATCTAGGGAAAATTTTCTGATGTCTCTATTATATTTTAGTGGGGGTAGGGATATGGTGAAGATTGCCAGCTCCTCTTTTGACAACTTCTTCTCTGAATCTTTTTTTTTAAAATTCTTTCAGGAACCCAAAATGGGGTTTGTATCTTCCATCTTCTCTCTAAACCTTCAGCAGAAGTCTATTCTAAAGATCTCTAGTTCCTTCCATTTATAACTCATCCTCATGGGGCTGATCTTCAGTACTCCCTCTGTCCTCATCTCTCTCTTATGGAAATAATCTATCTCATTTATCAAGTACAAGAAAAGAAATTAAATTAGGCCAGGGCTTCTTAAACTTTTTCCACTGAGTAGCCCTTTTCTCCTTTTGGCAGTGTTCCTTGGCATTTCATGGCCCGAGGGCACGTACAACTTCTATCTTTCTTAATACCATCTATGATCTCCAGAATTTTTGGCTACAACATCACACCACTGGCTCATACTGAGTCTGATATCCACTAAAGGCATAGATATTTTTTAAAATAAGTTTTATTGATGTCTTGTTTTTACATTACCCACATTTACAACCCTTCTTCGTAAGAGGTCTCTTGTAACAAAATAAGATGGTTAAGTAAAACTGATAATATAATGACCTCATCTGAAAGTGAATGCAACATTTCACATCTGTAGCAGTCTCCCCACCTCTCCATTAAAAAATATCTTTTAGAAAACTTATTTTCTATCACTCTCATCCCCCACTCCTTTGGGAAAAGAAAAGAAAAATATATTTCTTGTACCAAATATGCATTATAAGCAAAACCAATTCCCTCATTGGTCTTGTGCAAATTAAAATCTTATTCTGCACCTTAAGTCTGTTACATCACTATAATGGATAGTATATTTTATTGGATCTTCATGAATGGTCACTGTATCATCCATATACATAATATATATCCAGATATATATTATATGTATGTCCTCATGCGTAATATACATATATCCATATATATAATCATGGTTGTTTGTTTTTACAGAAATGTTATTGTGTTAATTATTCTCTTAGTTCTGCTACTTTCATTCTTTATCAGTTTAGAAAGGCCTCAAAATTGTGTCTTTTTATAACAATGATGTTAAAGTGAGATTGTTCTGATTCTGCATCAGTTCATATAAATCTTTTCATGTCTTTTTAAAATCATCTATTTCCTTGTAACAGTATTCCATCACATTTCTATACCACACCTTATTTAGTGATTTCCCTATTGTTAGATGTTTTCTTAGTTTCCAGTTTTGTTGCTACCACAAAAAGTTGCTATAAATATTTTACACATAAAGGATCCTTTTTTCTCTTTCTTTGATCCCCTTGGGTGTAAGGCTAATATTAATATAGCTGGGTCAAAGGGCATGTACTGTTTAGTAACTTTTTGTCTAAGAATGTGAACAGTAAGTTCTCAAGGGAATAAACCCAAGCTATCTATAGCTATTTGAAAAAAAAGATAGTCCAAATAACTGCCAGAGCAATGCACATTAAAGCAATTCTGAGATTTGACTTCATACCCATCAGAGCAACAAAAACGGAAATTAATCAATAATGGAAGGACCGTAGAAAAACAAACACTGTAGATGGACTCATGAATGGAAGCCAATTTATTATTATACACAAAAAGTTGTGATATATTAATATGGCAGAATACTATTGTGAGTAAATATATGATTTCAAAGAGATGTAGAAAGACTTATATGAACTGGAAATCTTTTATTTTTATGTATTATTTTTTATGTGCTGGCAGATAATGACTACCAGCTTCTTTCTTTTTGGTCTTTGGATACATTCAATATATTTTCATTTATACTAAGATAGAGATGAAATTAATCATTCTCAGTTAGTAAAATTGCACTTAACCAACCCCTTTGCCTATATACATCTGTGATTTGTCTTGGCTATTATAATGTGTAATCTAACTTGCCCATGGCTGTGAGCTCTTCAGTGATGAATAAAACATGGTCCCTGCAATAAAGGATTTTATAATTGAATATGAGAGAGAAGGGCTATGCAAATAGGTGTAATTCCAGATAGAAAGTAATAAATATCATAGAAAGGAAACAAGCAAAAAACTATTTCATATTTGAAAACAAACTCTTATGTTTATCCACTGCAACCACTTAAAGGATGAATCACTTCCACAGTATCCTCTACAAGGGTGTATCCAGGCTCTGTTTGAACATTTCTAATATTCAAATCAACAAGCATTTTTAAAGCACCTACTTTGTTGGGAGGGATGTGTATGGGGGGCCGGGAGAGAGACAATGTGAAACAACTATATACAAAGAACTATGTACAAGCAAGATACAGTCAAGATGAACTGGAGATAATCTGAAGGAAGATGCTAGTATCAAGGGAGACCAGGAATGATTTCTTGTAGAAGGTGGGATTTTAGTTGGGATTTGAAGAAAGCTAGTAGATGGAAATGAGGGGGGAGCAAAACCTCCAAGTATGGGAGTCAGCCAATGAAAATGCAAGGAATGGGAAAATTCAATATCTTTTGTGAAGAAGAGAAAGAAGACTAATGTCACTGGATTGTGGAGCAGATCTAAGAAGACTTCTTTAATGGGATGTGTACGTGGGAAGAGATTGTGAGAGACTTTAAAAGCCAACAGAGAATTTTGTATTTGATTTTGGAGATAATAAAGAGTCACTTTAATTTACTGAAAGGGGGAATGACATGGTCAGACCTTTAGGAAATTTACTTTGGTAGCTGAGTGAAGAATGGATTAGAGCGGGGAGAGATTTGAGGCAGGGAGGCAAAAAAACAGGTCATTGAAGTGGTCCAGGCATTAGATAATGAATATATTTACCAAGATGATGGCAGTACCTGGAGAGAGAGGGACATGTACATGAAAGTTGAATTGGCAGAACTTGACAATACATTGGATATGGGGAGTGAGAGAATGAGTAGTCCAGGATAACATGTACGTTGAATGGCTGGGTCACTGGAAGGATGGTGGTGCCCTTGATGATAATTGGGAAGGGCTTTTGGGAAAAGATAAATTGAATTTGTTCAGACTGACTTTAAGATGTCTATGGGACATCTCTAGTTCCACATGTCCAGTAGGTAGTGGACGGTCATTCTGAATCAGCTGTCATTGTACAATTTGGACCATTGAGTTGTAAAAACAGAGATCAAAACAACCCCAGATTAGAATAATGAAAATGGGAAAAACATGTGGCATGCAGTGAAACAACTTTGCCCTGACCTGTTTTCATAAGTTATTGATACTTGGAAATGGAGAAAGGAGAAGGAATGGACATAAACAATTATTCTTATGAAAGTTTAGCGAATGTAAAGTTGCCATAATGAGGAGGCTAAGAGACCCTAGAAACTGCCCAAGCCAGCAAATATTTGGTCTCCTAGTTGACTGGAGAAGGTTGATAGCCAGAGCAAGACTAGTTTAGAATACAAAATTACTTATACAATATATGGAGGATGATGGTGGTAGATTGTGAACAGTGTTCATAATGAAACAGTGAAAAGTGTTGGAGCTAGAAAACACATTTTCAGAAAGTTTGACATTGGACCAATTAAACCAAATCAGTTCAAGAACACTGAAGAAGGACAGCAAAGATTGAAAAAAGATGTGTTAATATTTCTAGAGCAAATCTTCCATGTCATTGATAGTAATGCTATTACATTTGGATTCAGCATCAGAGTTTCTAATGTACGACATGAGAAGGTAGAAAAGATACTTAAAAGAAAGAAATGGGAAAAGCAGTAAGATCAGATCTAGAGGAGGTTCATGGTGGATATGACAGAGGTTTAAGTATATTGAGAAATTGATTTCCAGATATTGGGACGAATTGAAGTTATCAAACAAATAGAAAATATCACAGATATGAATACTTTTGAAAAGTATGCTTGAGAGGACATCATTAACAATTAAGATTAATTGATAAAACATTTATTAAGCACTTAATATGTATCAGACCATGTCCTGAGCAGTGAGAATACAAATACAAGAAAGCACCACAATTGTTCCTCCCCTGAAGGAGCTTATGTTTTAATGAGGGAAGACAACTTATAAAGGAAAACTGAAAAGTGGCGGGGGGAGAGTAAAGAAGGGAACCTGCATAGGACCATTGTAGAAGGCAGAGGGCAAGGGGAACTGAGAAAAATTCCAGATGTAAGTGATATGAAGCATAACTAGGATCCTTCCTAAAATGATGGTCCCAGGGAAGAAGTCACCAATCAGGAAAGAGGACTTCAGTGCAGAGGTTTTTATCCAAGGCAGCAAAGCAGCAGGCAAAATTCTGAGACCTACAGTGACAGCCAACTTCTGACTCTGAGTGTAGGCACACTCTCCTCCTTCTCACTCATCTTGCCCCTTCCTCATCCTTTCCTACATCTCTCTCTGTCTCCCTCCCTCCCTCTCTCTCTCTGTCTCTCTGTGTCTCTCTTTCTCTCTCTCTGTCTCTCTCTTTATCTCTCTCATCTTTGCAAAAACTTTGTGAGAATAGCCTTCAAATATGTTGATGGCATCCTTGATGAAGGCATGAGAATCCAATAGGCTATTCTCTAAGGGACCACATCTTCACAGTTGCACAGATGAGAGATGAAGGAAATATAAGATCCTATTATGCTTACTGTTTGCTATTTTAAAAAATGCATTGATTTGGTAGAGGAAAAAGCACCATTTAAGATTCTCCCCTAACACGATGTCTCCTGCTGCTTTGATGATTACTTGATTAATGTCAGGCAAGGCATAACAGAGGAAGACATGTTTTCCAAGGTATTTTTCGTTATCATGGAAACTCTGTGTTCACCACGAAGTTAAAATGCATAAGAAATTCTTGGAAATTACAAGGTGTCCATATTTTAAATAACATTATCCTATTTGTATCAAGCTCCAAAACATTTCAGAGCCTCCTAAATTAGAATAGCAACCATTCAAAAATTCATCTTAACTATCTACACATTAAAAGAAAAACAACACAACCCAAGTAGATGAAGCATGCCTATTGTTCAGACAATACTATGTATTTGGATGGAATTTTTAAAGAATCAATTTCTAAATAGTCAAAATTATGGTCCTCTCAGAGGTTGGCGGAAAAAGAGATTTACCATAAGATGTATAATCAGAAAAGGAGATGGGTTGGTTATGTAGTAGGAGCAAAGATAATATCTATACAACGAATGTAGTATATAAGTACTTATATGAGTTATGAGACTTTTCCCCCTCCCTCCCTGAGCCAGAATGTACTCTTATATGAGTTCTACACATACATTCTCATTAAACACATTTTCACATTCGTCACATTGCGTAGAAGAATTAAAATGAATGGGGAACCACGAGAAAAACCAAACCAAAACAAGAGAGAATAGTCTGCTACATCCTGCGTTACAATTCCAAGTTTTTTCTCTGAATGTGGATGGCATTTTACCTCAGGAGTCCTTTGGGAATGTTTTAGGTCCTTGCGTTGTTGTGAAGGGCTAAGTCTACCAGAAATAGTCTTTGTTACTGTGTACAATGATCTCCTGGTTCTGCTCATTTCACTCAGCATCAGTTCATATAAGTCCTTCCAGGCCTCTCTGAAGTCCTCTTGTTCATCATTTCACATAAAGAATGACTTTCTAGTAGAGTTAGTTCAAAGTATTAAACTTTGTTGTTTTGGGAGGTATATTTCTTCTTTGCCTAGAAGTCTTTAAAACTGAGTGACTGCACATTGGAAATATTACAGAGATAAGCCAATTCCTGGCTCAGTTAATGTGGCTTAAAATTAATTTGAGATCATCTTTTGCAGTTCTTGTCCTGGTATCAGAATTGCTAGTTATGACTCTGAGAGAATATCTTCTGGGTGACAGGAGAACCTGAGTTCTGTTCCCACTTTGGCCCCTGACTAGCTGTATGACCTTGGCTATGCTATTTAATTTCTTTCCACTTCTTCCTCACCTGTGGAATTAAGTGATAGACTTGCTAACTTCTAAGGTCCTGTCCAACTCTAACAATCTATATTCCATTGTTTCAATATTACATTATATTTATCCATCTTTTTTCTGTAAGAGAACTTTCATTACAAAAAGCTAAAAATATTTTAAGTGCTCAATACATTTATTGTCTAGTATTTATATTGAGAATTATATTTTTTTGAGTCAGACAGACAACAAGAATGCCCACATAAACCAAGGCATATAGAACCTGTCACAGGGGACCAGAATTTGTCAGTGGTAGGACTCACAAATGAAAAACAGGCTGGGTATGGGGATGCATGCCTGGCTACTGAAAAGACTGAGACTGGTACATCTCTTGAGCTTGGAAGTTCTGAGCTGCCAGGGATTATGCCCTTAACTTGGTATTAGTGCGATGAGCCCCTTGAGGCATGTTGCCTGAGGAGAGGAGAGCCTGCTCAGGTCAGAAATAGAGCAGGTCAAAGCTCCTATGCCAATCCTAGTGGGATTGGACTGTAAAGTAGCCCATGCACTTCCAGCCTGGTGAGGTAGGGAAACCCAAACTTTAAACCAACCAACCCAACCAATCAATCAACAAAAGACAAATGGAAATTAGGTTTCTTGTGTCATAATTCAGTATTTCTCTGAATCTTATCTACTGTTTGAGAGTTCCTCCCCACTGTTCTGATCAGAAAAATGACAAGTATTTTTGTCAGTTTCTTCTCATATCCTTTATGTATCTGTTGGTACTCAATACAAGGTAATAGAAATTAATGAGAACTCTTTTGGGGAAAAGAGAGATTATTCCTAAGGACTTACTGCAAAGTCTGAATGGTGCTTCATTTGGTGTCATAATAAGATCTGCATCTAGTCTTTTGATAAGTTTTATCAGGAAGACATCAGATATTGGAGAGCTGCCAGAGACCCAGGGAAGATGGGGTTCTGTGGCATAAAGGAAAGCAGGCTCTGGATCGAAGACATCATTACTCACAAATGAAACTTAATTATAGACTGTAGGAAAGGAAGTAACCTATGTCTTTATTTGATTTTTTCCCATAAGTAAAATTGGATTTCGTTTCATAAAAATGACATTAATCTTTTCTCTGCAGCAATTTTTGCATTAGAGCTGTCCCGGGAATCCAGAGCCCCTAGACTTGAACTAGACCTTCCAGCAACATTGTCATCATTTGTGGTGCTTCACAGTAAATATACCTTTGTCTTTCAAAGACTGAAATTCTTCCTATTCTACAGTCCTGTAGTCTTTTTATTTATTTAGAAAGCTCAGATAAAAAAGTTCTAGTATATCTTATTTTGATTATTCTGGGAGACTTTTTGATTCAGAAAAAAAAAATCTTTTTTTCCTAAAGAACCCAAGTCTGCGTTTTAATTTTGCTCCTAGGGGCTCCTGGAGGAGACTGTAGGTAGCAGACCTGTGTTACTGGCCTCTTAGTGAGAAAGCTGAAATTTGAACCCTGGAATTAAGGTGCCAGCTGGACTGAGAATGCTTAGTGAGCCAGGTGATCCCCAGACAGAGAGCTGGTAAAGTAGCCAGTGGGCAAACTGGGGTGTGAAGGGGGAAAACCCTCCTAATTAAAACAAGCAAACCCATACACCAATGAGGCAATTCCAAACATGAAAAGATTTTTGCAGGTTTACACATACCATTCAATAATATTGCACCTAAGTATTTATTTTGGAGGGTTAGATTGTGTTTCTAAATGCTAGATGCATGAGAGGCAGGGGTGGGTTGGGTGTAATGCAAGAGTGTCAAACTTAAATAGAAACAGACCACTAATCTCTACATAAGGATCCATGCTACTGCATCTATTGACTTAATTTAAAAATGTAATATTATCTCTATTTTATTTTGTTAGATATTTTTAATTATTTATTTATTTTGTTAAATATTTCTCAATTACATTTTGATCTGCTCCATGCCACCTAGACTATATAGTCTGACACCTCTGTTTTAATTGGAGGGATGAATTAACTGCATTCAATTTCTAGCTCTTATATATCCTTGCTATGACCAAGGTCATGTCTCTTAACATTTAGTGCCTCAGTCAACTCTATAAGACCTAAAATTGCAGAGACAGACTGCTGGGCAGCATTGATAGAAGTTTTCTCTCAGTAAGTGCACTACACCAATGAAATCACAGACGAAAACAAACTATATACTTAATATCAAACAGTTTTGTTGCTAAGATGCCATTAAATCAAAGTCCTTTCTGTGTGCATTATGTATCTCATTGGTGGAGGGGTGGGGAGTTGTTCAAGGAAGCACAATATTCAGCCTTAATTTGCAGGGTGTACTGAATGGTATCTGACAGGGGACTCAGCCTGGTATTATTTAATTGCCTATTTGAATAATGGGATTGTGAACACACTCATTAAATTTTCATATTGAATGTGCTTGTAAATGACCTGAACATGACTTGTGAAATTAGAGAGATCATCAAGAAAGTATGGGGGAAAATTCAGCAGAGACAAGGGCAAAGTAGCATCCTAACAGGAAAAATGATAGCTTAGTGATAAAAAAGACAATATAGCTGACTTGCTATAAATACTAGAGATGAGGTTCCCTATGTTAAAGTAGTTTAACACATCAGGAATGGGATGCCATTGCTAGTAAGTCCAAGTTTGAATGGACCAGGTTCAGTCTTTGGAGGACTTTTCCTGCAAGTCTTTGTCTGCTTTGGTTCTAGCCATATATCTTGCATAGCTCTTCCCTCTCTGTTTTTAAAAGTCAAGTTTAAGGGTTTAGCTCAGGTGTAAAGTAGCCATGTTCAATCAATTATCCTTAATGTAGCATTAAAAGGACAAAATGATGTCCTGGGGCCTCTTAAGAGCTTACCTTGTCAAAGGATTAGCACCTTGTTAAGGACACAGGGGATTGAAGCAAGAGAGCCCTTTCTGGTTCCTCCTGGGTACACCCTTTATATGTTATAATTATAGCACCTGGGACAACAATTTACACAGTAGGGCTCCAGATATAAAGATCTACCCTAGGTTCGAGGTATTGTACTAGGTGGATGAGTACCCATTCAAGACCATCCATCATTACTTTCACAGATGGTTTTACTTTTATCAGACAGCCAGAGAACACATTCATTCAAACAAAAAGACAATTATTCAAGCATCTTATCAAATAAAATGACAAGAAAAGCTCCCCATGTAGGCACATTGGGTATACTCTCTCACTCTATCATGTCATTAGTGGGGAATGCCATATGTTCAGAGAAGACGCATTGACCAGGGAACATGCATGGAGGTCACACGTGGCCAAGTTGTCCTTTGGTGATACCACTGTTCTTCTCTTTGCGCTCACCCCATCAATTACCTTATTAAACCTTAGTCAATGGATGGGCATTGCCTCAGTCAGACTCAGACCTGGGAAATACCTTTGCTTCAAAAGGCCAAGGTTCTCCCACTGCATCAAGGGTCATCTCCAGTGGTTCTGATATCTATCTATCTATCTATATCTATATCTATATCTATCTATATCTATATATCTATATATCTCTATCTATATCTATATCTATATCTCTATCTATATCTATATCTCTATCTATCTATCTATCTATCTATATATATATATATATAGATAGATATATAGCCACTGGACCCAGATGGCTTTGGAGGAGAAAGTGAGACTGGTGACTTTGCATAGCCCTCCCTCACTTAAATCCAATTCACTTACATGTCATGACATCACCTCCCTGATGTCACGGTCCTCTTCAAGAATGAAGGACAAACAGCCACAGTAGCAATATCTTATCTCCACTCTCAAGTGTACATCATGGTGTCTCTGTTGGGTATCAAGTCTCCATTCTTTCACTTTTTCCTTACTGGACATCTCTGTTGGTCTCATGGTCATCAAGCTACTCTTTGCTACCATGTGCTGGACTTTACCTCATAAGGTCATTTACTTTTCTGTTTTCCGGTCTTCTGCAGTACCGTGTCTAGAAAGCCTGTCTCTGATGAGGGATGGCTGATAATCTATCGACCAGGCTATGAGACAACACAGCTAGTCTGGGGAGGTAACAAAAACCCAGCGAAAGCTCCAGCCTAAGATTAAATCTATTTTCTTGCCTGTCTTTGTTAGGTATTGAATCAGAGATCCTGGGTCTGAAACAACTATGTGACTTGGAGTTAGGAAATTCTTTGTAACTCCCATTAACTTTTTGATTGTTAGCCTTTGTTTTTTAATCCATTTTGGGAACTCTGTAGCTTTCCCCACCCTGCAATCCCATAGAGGCTGTGTAGGCTGGGGCCATAAGATTAGCCTTAGTCCCAGGATCCTCTTTGATTAGCATGCAAATAAGTTGGCAGCTTCCACTTTCCTGCTTGTCTAGGGCATATTTACCACCTACAAAAGTCCTGATACAATAGTTACACATCTTTCTGGTTTCCCTGCTTAACATTATGGCAGGTGATGATAGGGAAGATACCCTCAAGATTTTGTAACTTCTCTTTAAGAGTATTTTTTATCATTCTGTATTCTATAGCTAAAGAGAGTGAAGAAGTCACAACAATGAAGGGGCTAGAAAATGGGATTCATGAGAGAAGGTTAAAAGGAATAGGAGTCTTCCAGAAACTGTTAAGACTGTGTTCTGACTGGATAGAGTTCACTGACTAAATAGTAGGTATTGTTACTTCTTTACTACTATGGAGATGGTTCAATTGAGAATTGAAAGTCTATTAGAAAAACTCATTATCCGTTGCTTGCCCCCTGTGACATTTCCATTTGTGCTTCAAGCCACAAACCCAGAACCATTACCCTCCTGCCTGGGAGCAGCAATTTTTGAAAGAGGAAAGTGCCAGTTTATCTATCTTTGTCTTGAATGAAGTGGAGATATCACTTACGAGTAAGAAGATTGAACACCTAAAGGAGCATTGCCCTGACCCAGATGCTTATCACTTGAACAGACTCCACTGGCTGTTGAACTGAGACAGAAGATAAAGAAGGCTTGACGTGGCCTTCTGTGCACTTTTCCGTCCTTATCTGTGTTCCAGACCTTATTATCCGGTGGACATATTAAGTTATAATATTTACCGGCTAGCCCACAGACTCTGTTAAATGTCGTCTTTGTTTTTCTAACCTACTGCCTGGATTCTTCATTTAATCTAAATGCAGTCAGACACTTGCTAGACAGCAAGCTTGAAACCTCACCATCTGAAACACCGCAGGGATAGGAATTTTACAGAAGACAGACTTGTTATGGAGCACAATTATTTGTTAGCTTTGAAGAGGTTGGAACTGAATTAATGAGTTATGAGAAAAGAATGACTCAGATTTTGTGTGTTTCTGTTTGAAACCTTAACATTTTCCCAGCAGCTGTAGGCCTTTAAGTGACTGTGCTGTAGAATTTTAAAAGCTGTGATGTGATCTTACTGGTCAAGGTAATCCCTTTTCCCTCCCCAGTCCTCACCCCCTTTACCTTGGCATTGTAAGCTAGTGTTATGTTCCTACAGCTGCTAAGGTTGCAAACTGTAAGGTGTTAGGGCATTTCTGGACTGAACTCCTTTTTCATTGAGTCCTATAAAGCCTAACTATTGTGTTTTTCTCTGTCTTTTGGGCATTTTTAAAAAAGCCTTCTGGGGTGTGTGTGTGTGTGTGTGTGTGTGTGTGTGTGTGTGTGTGTGTGTGTATGTGTGTGTGTGTTGTGTGCATATGTGTGCGTGCGTGTGTGTGTGTGTGTGTGTGTGTGTGTGGTGGCACAGTGGGGAGACCTCTGGGCCTGCAGTCCAAGAGACTTGGGTTCGAATCCATAGCAATGCCAATATTTCCACTTGGAAATTTTTTTCTAAGTTGAAGTCTTGACTACTTTATAGAATTTAAACACCTTTAGTTATCCTTTCTTTAGAAGTCATCTTAGTGACATGCAAAATCCATAAATGAGATTCCATTCCACAGTGTTTTGGAAGAGTTTCTAGGAAAGCAGTTTCAATGCATGTAAATTGGGCACTTAGAAGGAAGCAGCTCAGATTTATATTAGTGAAAACTAGTTAAGAGTTGGAAGTTGGATGCTTTTTGGGTTTTCTGATCCTTTTAATTTCTTCATCTTAATCATTTTCTATGTTATTTAATGATTGTGACAGTGGTAAAAGAACTATCATGCTGCTAAGTTCTTATTCATAATAACGTTATTACAATAATATATAACATATCAGAGCATATTTATAACATATAAAATTATAAATAATATTTGTCATGATATATTACTATAATAGAAATACTAATTTATGATTGTTATTCATGTTTACATGGCATTTTAAGCTTCACAAAAGCAGTGAGGAAACCTATAGCTTATTCCTACAAAGCTGCCACTGACCCCAGGATAGAGCTCTGCTCCCAGCCCTTGCACAGCTCCTATTTAATGGAACCTATGGTTCACTGAGGTACTTTGCTTTTGTTCTCGAATTCAAAATTCTTGCTTCAGAATGGAAAAAGTAATTTTTTAGAAGTCAAGAAAGCTCATGTATTTTTTCGTGCTCGGCATTACAAAAACAGATTATGTAGTGCTAAGTACGCTCATGTCTCACCAGTGAAACCGGTTCCTCCAGCATTATTTTGTAGGGGTACGTAAAGATGGCAATTTTGCTCAGCTCACTAATTACTATGTTGGTTGTTCAGTCATGTCCAACTCTTCATGACCCCATGGACCATAGCATGCTATAACACTGTCCATGGGATTTTCTTGGCAAAGATACTGAAGTGGTTTGCCATTTCCTTCTCCTGTATATTAAAGCAAGTAGAGGTTAAGTGTCCAGGGTCACATAACTAGTAAATGTCTGAGGCTGGATTTGAACTCAGGTGTTCCTGATTCCAGCCTAGAATCTTCCATGGCTTCCTCCATTGAGCCAGCTAGCTCCTGTTACTATGCTAAAAGGGCAGGGGGGGAATAGCCTTAGAAAATATTAAAGTAAGATAAATAAACCTACACGTAACTTGGAAGAGGGACTGGTGTGACTACTGGTATTATGGTATCATAATGTCTGGACTGCTGCCGAAATCATAGGTCTCAGTATGTTTTGTTTTAATTGGCACATCTGGCCTCTCCACATTGATTTAATTACAGTGACAGTATTTACAGTGCCTTGTAGGCAGGCAGCTAGAATGGTGCTTTTAAAAGGTTTAAATGTAGTAGACCCCTATCTTAATATTTGTTTATAATATCCCAAATATTCAAAAAATAATAGAAGCATAAAAGGTTGATTGATAACAAGTGAGCCTTTACATTTTTCAAATTTTATTTTTTTAATTAATAAGCATTTATTTTCTGTTCTTCTAACTGTTCCCAGTGAGCAGAGGCGGGGAAAGAAAAAACAAATCCCTTATATCAAATATGCATAATCAAGAAAAAAACATTCCCACATTGACCGTATCTAAAACATATATGATGCGTCTCATTATGCATCTTAAGATTTTCACTTCTCCACCAGGAGCTGAGTAGCATAGTTCATTACCTCTGGAATTGTACTTGGTCCTTGTATTAAGTCTTTCAAATTTGTTTAGTTTTACAGTATTGTTATAGTGTAAACCATTCTCCTGGTTTTGTTCACTTACTCTGTATCCATGCATACGCATCTTCTCATGTCTTCTAAAGTCTGTCTTCTAAAACCCTCCTTTTCATAATTGCTTCTGACCTAATGATTCCTTTACATTCTTATGCCGTATTTTTTGATGGGCATTCACTAGTTCTTTGTTCTTTATTTCAACAGAAAGGAATGGTGATCTGGAAGTATCAAGGCCATTTTAACACTTAGTATCATGCTATGTTAGCATAAGTCCTCAAAATGACCTAGGACATAAAAGAGAAAAGCTGGCTGCCCTTAAGATAATTTCTTTTTAAAAACTAGGATAATATTTTTTTAGTTATCTTGTTACATCATGAGAAATAAACAGCACAAAAGATTTTTACCTGTAGAGAAGAGGTGTCCATCAGTAGGGTCTTATGATATCTGAAATATCTGTATCTATCTGCACATATTATATATGCATATATATTCATATATTATGTATTGTATATTTGTTGTTGGACTATCTCTATGACCATTCTGTCCAGTTTTAGATCATAGTTTATACAATAGGCTTTCTTCATCCATTTAATTTTTTTTAGCATGTTGAAAATTGGACATAACTTTTTAGTGGTTAGAAATCACATTTAGGAAAGTCTGTACTGTTCTGGGACTTGAGGCAATGGGAACAGTTTCATGGGAAAACAAGAACATTTGGGACATGTCATGTATACACACACAATCTTCATATATTTCTCTGTTTCTATGTATATATACATATATATATATATATGTATATATATGTATTGAGGAAGAGAGAGTCCTTCAATCTGCGTTCTGTGCTATACCTAAATTAGCGTAGTCTGGAACAAAGTAATCAGCACTTAATGCTTATTTATACAACCATTTGTGATAGCAGCATACCATTATGGCAAACATGTCTACCTCTTTTATGTCTTGCTTGGTATTATAATCAGAGGGACAGCTCGCTCTCTTGCCATGTTTTTTGTGTAGTCTTATATGGTGTTCACATATGCATAAGAGAACACCATTTTGATTCTGTAAGTCTAAATTTATAAAACTGAATAAAATTTTTTGAAAAAAAAAACCTATAGTAAGCACAGTGAGATCTTATATTTGTGCTTTTTGTTATTGTTCTTGTGTCCAACTGTCCAGAACCCCTTTCAGGATGTTCTTGGCAAAGTTACTGGATTGGTTTTCCATTTCTTTCTCCAGCTCATTTTACATATGAGGTAAACAGGGTTAAGTGACTTGCTCAAGGGTACGCAGCTGGTAAGTGTCTGAGGCTGAGTTTGAACTCAGGAAGATGAGTTTTCCTGATTCTGGACTGTACTCTACTTTGCCTCCTAGCTACCCTCTTTTACCATTTTGTCCATTGTATGATTATGGGGCTTAATCAACTGGTATTTAGGACCCCGCGTGTTCCAATCACTATGTTAGGTGTTGGGGATACAAAAGACAAAAAAATGGTTTGCTGAAGAATGTTCTTTGTAAAAAGTCTCCTTATTTCCTTCTCATAGCTTCCTCAAAAATGCCTTTGCCATTTGCATAAATTACATTCGTAAAGATTATTATAGAGATGAGAAAGTGGGCTGAAATACTGATGAATTTTGAAGTAATATGTCCTGTTACCCTCCGATAGGCATTTCTCCTCTACATGGCATAAACCTTTAATGATATCATCACTATCATGTCATAATAGTTAAGTGGTGCTCTCCAAACCAGTAGTCATTGACATGGGTCACATCTTAGGAAGAAGCATGTCTCCCCACAATTAAAGAGCCTAATTAGCTCCTGAAGCCACTGCTCCATGACAATGCAGCACACTGATTCAATGGTATTAATAAATGAACAGCAATGTTTCAAGGATAACTTACAAATAATGGTGTAGTAGTCACAGCGAGACAGTTACTCTGGTCAGGAAGAGCTTCCGTAGAAAAAAAAACCTAAAGAAAACCTTCTCTTTTGGTCTGTCTAGAAAATATACATAAGTGAAAAAAAAATCTTCACTGTGTCATCATTTCCAGGGAAATTTGCTCCCCAACACTTAGTGAAACATTGGTATTTTTTTTATGTAAAAGAATTAGTTAAAATAAAAGGAATGTCCTAACATCAAACCCTGTATGCAAATATCTTTATTAGGTTTTTGGATATTTGTATCAGGTTTGGTTTATGTAGATTCTTTCTTTGAGGCTCATTTTTCCTTCTCTGAATCATTTCCTCCAGAAGAGCCAATTGTAATTACCTGGCATATTTTTTAATAGAACAAAAAAACAATTTACTTATGTGATCTCCTCTTTGCATAATTCACATCCTTGTTTTCCTTAATGACATTTCTATTTCCTCATATAACACACCAGGCATTGTGATGTAGGAACTGAAATGTGGTGGTTCCATTGTTTCAGATGGAGAAAACAATTTGCTGCATAAATCTTGAGAGATCTTTAGGAATTTTGTTTGTTGTCCTTTTAGCTTTAATAAGGTCTCATACTGAGCATTATGCAATTTTTTCTTTCATAAATTTTTGCTATTTTATGAGGAGACATTACTCATAATTTTCTTCCATAAAATTTTTTAAAAGTAAGATCATTCGAAACTGCTATAATTCTTGCCTACCATATTTCTTCATGTGGTGGCCATATCTTTGCTGTACTTTCTGGGTTATTTGGCTGTCTTAATTATGTTAACTGTTTCATATAAGTTAAATTTATGTAAATAATGTATGTCTATTTCTTTATCTGTTTCTCATTTTTTACATTGTTTCTTTAGATAGATTTGGTTGAAGTAATTTGAATATTTTTATTTTTTCTATAACAAGTCAATAGTCTAAATATACATTAAAAACTGACTTGGCAATGACTCCCACTTTGGAAACCAGTCATTTTCTGACCAGATATAGTCAGTTTCATTTTTTTTCTGACATTATTTAATGAATACCATATTAAGTACCTTCCTGAAGAAGTATTTATGATTAAACACATGAGACTTCTCTATAGACTGCAAACCTTTGACTTCTTTCTTTCAGTTTTTTTATCTTGATTCATATTTCCAACATTTTTACATGGTCTCTTCTACCTCCATACATCTTTGCATTGAAGTTGATGAATGTATGTCATCAAGTATATGTTGATTTGAGATTTGGAGGGTCTTGTTGAGGTAGTTCTTAGAATTTATCTACTTTCTCATCTCCTGCAACAAATATCAGCAAATAATAACAATTATTTTCCTGGTAGTCATTTGAGTCACAGTCATCATGAATACCATGAGACAAGATGACCTTGCCTGAAGACATGATATTTTAGTGCCTTTGGAAGTTCAATAAAGCCAATTTTGACAGCTCCTTTATTTGTATCTCTATGTAGAATCTGCAGGACTGCCTTTCTTTTACCTACAGGGTTCTTCTGCCTTTTGGTTTAATTTATATTAATATTTATAGTGATGTGACTCATTACCACCTTTGCTGTATTGACCTAGTAGACATTAGACAAGGATCTCACATTGGAGCAGTATCGGTGGATAATAGTCATAGATAGTTTAAATGCTCAAATTCTGAGTAGTCTATGCTTCTTTCTGTCTCTCTGCCATTACTTACAAAACAGGAAGAGTGCACAGGACTAAAGACTTCTTAACAATTTTTTTTTGGTTTCATGAGTTGCCAAACCCCTCCCTCACCCTCCACTCCCCCAAATCATCACCTAGTGAGTAGCTTATGGATGGCAAGGTTATCCATACCTGAGATAACTCAGGTGGTTCTTGGAAAGTGGGCAAAGTCTATTTCTAGGACCATACTCAAAACCTTTCCAGCATGGTAGAACTTGCCTGAGCTAGTGAACTATTTGTATGGTTTTGACAACCTAGAGTCCCTTATATCACACCAATGGAGTATTACATTTTTTGCATCTCACTGATGATGAAGGTTTTAAGCTAGCTTTAAAAATGAATAAAAAAAAATTTTTTGAAAACTAATTGGGTAGACTGGTTAGTATCTAATACTTTTTGTATACATTATGCATTTTTGTAGTACTTTAAATTTTACAAAGCATACTATATTATCTAATTTAAAAAATGCAGTACAAACCTATGTCTACCTTTCACTAGATGATAGTTTCGTTGGTTGGATATCCATTTTATTTGTTTGATAAGTTCATTTATATCTCATTTATATTTGTGCATTTAGATATGTAAGAATTTGTGTATATAAACTTGATAAGGAGTGGTAGAATAGACAGAATTCACTTAGATTAAGGAAGACCTGGGTTTAAGTGTAGCTTCTGACAAATATTTGCTGTGTGAAGGTAAGCGAGTCATGAAATCTCTCCCAGACAACTCTCAAATGGAGTTACTAATGACTTTCTGATTTACTTGAGTAGAAGGAGTTTCTTCACTGAGATTTCCCTATACTGGGTGCAATAACCATTAAATCTACTCCACAGAAACCTTGTCCCCTTAGTCCCAAAGGCTTGGAAAGTAGACCAAAAGTCCATACTTTTATGAAGTTGATTTAATCAATTTTTTTAAAAATTCCAGGCAACACTGAAGAGAAAATGTATGCTGGAGATCTCACTGACTCCAATTAATTAACATTTATAAAGTACCTACTATGTCTCAGGCACTGTGATAAGCTTGGGGATACAAAAAGAAGCAAAAGAAAGTCCCTGCCCTCAAAGAGCTCACAATCTAATGGAGGAGATAATGCAAGCAAATCTACACAAATAAGCTAAGGGCTGGATAAATTGTGGTTGGGAAAGGCTTGCTTTAAAAGATGGAGGTTTTGGTTGGGACTTACAGGAAGTCAGGGGAGCCAGGAGGGTGATTATAGGCAGAATTGAGGAGGGAAAGCATTGCAGGCATGAAGGATAGCTAGAGAGGTTGCTTTTGAGTGGAGAGATGGTGTGCCTTATATGTAGAATGGACAGGGGGCCACTGTCATTGAATCAAAGGGTGTGTGTCCGGGAGTAATATATAACAAGAGTGGAAAGGTAGGAGGGGGATGGGTTATGATAGACTTTGAATGCCAAACACAAAATTTTATCTGATTTTGGAGGTGATAGGAAGGCCCCCAGAAGTCGTTATATCCTTCACAAAAAGAAGACAAATCTGATAAAGTTTTGGAGAGAAGTTGTTTTGTTTATTGGACTCCCCAGTTTGGTTTTAGCATCTTGTTTAATTCTTAAAGGCATAGCCTCTCTTTTATATTTAGAGGACAGTAAGGAAAGGACAAAATTATTTGTAAAAACTGCACAGAATATTAATTGGATTTCTTTCTTTTGTGTTTCATTACCAAAATGCTTCATTTAATGCATGAAAAGGGATGGACTGGGATGGTTGATATAAGATGTCATTGGTAAGCCAATGTTAGAACAGTTTGCTTGGTTACCCAGCATTTCATTCAGAAGTACAATGTATTTTCATTTTAGGTAGGACATAGTGGCCCTGAAATTTAGATGGATGGTAAAATGACTTCTTAGTAACTGAGGTACCATCCAATGAGTTACTTTTTCCATGCCACCATATTGAGAGTCAAGTGTCTTAGAACTTTGTATTTTGTTGGAGTGAACATTGCATTTTGCTGAACTGGGCTTACTGTGGGGTCACAGTGATGATGTTGGTCATTTTTTGTAGACTTGAATCTGGCTTTAAGTTAATAATTATATTTTTCCTTTTTCAAATGAGGGAATTGAGACCAAGTGAGATTCATAGTGTTGTCCAAGTTTTAGCCTCTACTAACATAGATAATTTCATGACTGTAACAGGTTGTTTAATCTTTTGATATTATGTCTTGGTAATCCTGACCAGGTCATCCTTTTTTTTTCAGTAGCCTTTGTAATAATTACCAGCAATTTTATTTCAGTAAGAGGAATTCTGAATGACTCTGAGCTCGAACCAAACAGGAAGAAGCATATTTAGTTGGTGAGAAAACATTTCATTTTGAAGGCATGACCAGCAGCAAATTGGATTTTTCTTCTTTCCCCCTCCCTGCTCCTAATCATGTTAGAGACTTGAAATGTATCTAATAAGCAAAATTCTTTTCAGCAGACATCATTCTTTGGCCTGCTTCAAGTTCACTTTGTTGAATTTTCACTTCACAAGAAAAAGCTTTGCTCCTCTTTATTCCTTCAAACATCAGAATGTCCAATTTCTTGCTAACTCTCTGTCTTCCCCCACAAATAGATAGATTACTGTAGGAGAATAAGTTAGTTCAGTGAGTTTATTGTTCCCTCTCTTTGACTGAGGAGCTTGAGGGGAACATTGGAGAGGATAAAGGAGGGTGACAAAGATTTTAAAGTATATGAACTAGAACAGGCAAAGGAAGCTTCCCTCGGAGAAGTAGGAACAGTGAGAGGGAATTGTAGAACACTTGGTGTAAGAAGAATTTCCTATTCATTAGAATTCCCCCAAAGTCGATTGGTCCCCTGAGGGTCTTGGCCTCCCCCTCATCCAGGGAGGCTTTTAGGCAAAGACTAGATGACCACTTATCAGATATATTATAGAGCAAGGGTCTGCAGATCCCCACGTCTATGACCTTGAAGAGGAAAAGAAAGTTACATCTTTATTTTCCCTAAAATCGATTGCTTATGTTATCCTATATTTTATTTTATGCCTTTAAAAACATTATTCAGCTGTTGTGGTAATAAGTAAGAAATGATGGAGGGATAGTTTCGGAAAAAAATCTGGAAAGACATGTGAACTGATGCAAAGTGAAGTGAGCAGAACCGGGAGAACACTGTACACAGCAACAGTAACACTGTAACAATAGTGAACTGTGAAAGGCTTAGCTACTCTGATCAAGGCAGTGATCCAAGACAGTTCCAAAGGAATCATTCTGAAAAATGCTCTCCACCTCCAGAGAGACATCTGATGAACTTTGAGTCCAGATTGAAGCATATTTTTTTACTTTCCTTATTTTTCTTACTTTGTTGTTTTAAATATGGAAATGTCTTACATGACTTCACATGTATAATGGCCATCATATTGCTTGCTTTCTCAATATCTAGGGGAGGGGCTGTACGGACGGAGAGAATTTGGAACTCAAAATTTAAACAAAGAAGGATAAAAATATATATATTATTCTGAAAAAGGGTCCACAGGTTCACAAGATTGCCAAGAGTCCATGATAGACGAAAGGGTGAAGAACCCTAGTTATAGATGGGATTCATTTTCAGCTCTGGGAGATTCTGCAGTTCTGTGAAATGTGAATAAATAATGTTAAGAATCATGTCTGTAAGTGAAAGTTGGATATGATGTGGCTTCCTTTTCTGATGATACAGTCACCAGTAGTACAGGTTTTCTTAAGCAGCATATTAGGTTGAGTTCTAGGTAGCAAAAGATCAGATTCATGAGCATCTCTGGCTTCTAAGTAAGTCCTTTACCAAGTGAAATAGCCAGCCTCAAAGCTTGGGCATTACCCAGTCTGTAACAACACTGCTTTGGTGTACCTTGTCTATATTTGTGTGAGTGTTGGATTGTCCAATGCTAATTGAATTGAATTAAAAACTTCTTCTTGGGATGTTAGCAGTTGTCTGTAACTAGGAAAGTTTTGGGAATGATCTCAAATATCCTATAGGAAGGTATGCAGAGAAGAATACTCTCTCATTCAATCAACTACAAGTTTAGAAACATCCTAATTCCTTCTCAGTGCTACAACAGCTAAAACAGCTTTGGGCCATGCTGGGAAGATTAAGAAACTGATATCTTGGCCAAACACTCAGTTGAAGCATCATTGTGTTTGATGTATAAGTTGACAACCCATATTCTTTAGAAATTTGGGGGGTTGATTGTTTATAGGGAAGGGGTCTATACTATGATAAATACATAGTATGTAATCATAAGCAGGTTCAATAGAGGCCATGTAAGCACTGTTCTGTGTATCCTTATTTAACAGTTGAGAAAACTCAGAGATGAAATGACTAGCCCAAAGTCTCATAGCTAGTAAGTTCTTACATGGATGCATATGGAAAATTCCACTTCAAAATGAACCTTCCTTACTCAAAATTTTAAATAAAAGTTAGTTATTTTAAAAGATTTTAATTTTTAAAATGTTTGTTTGTTTTTTGGTATCCGTATAGGACAAGTGCAATTGACTGTGGAAAAGGCCATGTAGGCAGCTGGGTAGCGAAATAGATAGAACACTGGACCTGGAGCCAGGAACATCTGAATCCAAATCCAGCCTTAGATACTTATTAACTGTATGACCGTGGG
>CM053769.1:694642763-694660660 GCA_028658325.1 Potorous gilbertii | reverse complement strand
TAGTAAGTTACCTCGATTTATGGTCATGGGAGAAATTTTTATAGGAAAAAGTGGATTCTAATTTGTTTTCATTGATGATGATGGATGGATGGAAGTCCATTTCAACTCAGTTCACCCAGCTTAGACTACTGGTATCATTTCTCTGAACATGTTTGTTTGAGAGATATGGAGAGTAGGCCTGATTATTTTTTTAAGGCTTTTATTTAAAAATAACCAAAAAACTCTCAACTGTTGGGGT
Source organism: Potorous gilbertii (assembly GCA_028658325.1). NCBI lineage: Eukaryota > Metazoa > Chordata > Mammalia > Diprotodontia > Potoroidae > Potorous > Potorous gilbertii. The sequence continues at coordinate 694,660,422 of CM053769.1, read as the reverse complement.
CTTACTTGGATTAAAAGGCTGAAGAATAGCTATAACAAGAGAAAAAAATCAATGCTAAATAACTACTTTTTTGACTATTTTTGATCCTCCTTCCCCTTTATTTTATTTTATTATTATTTTTAAACAGGATTTATCTAAGAAATCATAGATAGAGTTCAGTCTGTGTCAGTGGAGAGAATTTTCACACCAGGAATTCACCTCACTGAGAAAATTACAACTCCTTTGTGGGTTCATGACTATTTATTTCCTCACTAAAAATGGGGACTTTACTGGATAACTTTTCTTGGCTATTGCCTGCACTAAGCTAGGCTTTAGCTGTAGTTACATACAGGACCAGGGCAGCCAGTGATAGAACCCTGTGCAGGAAATGATCTGTTGTTTTCTTCTAACTTTATAAATGGGTAGAAAAAGAAAGAAAGGGAAGTAGTGAAACTGAAGATACTTACAACTTGGGATGAACTGTTGGGACAAGTTCTCTGGGTTTTTAAATGTGTTCTTTAAATCAAAAATATGTCACAAAGTTGTCCTTGTCTCCAAACATGCTTCAGAGACAGGGGAAAATAGATTTCACATTTAACATTCCCATGAATAGGAAAAGAATTTTTGCTATCATCTAGTCAAATTCCCTCATTTTTCAGTTGAGGAAACTGAGGACCAGAGAAGTAAATAACTTACTCAAGGTCACATGATCAGTATTAAACGCCAACCATGCAATATGTGCTTGATAGATTCTAGGGATTACACTTAAGAAGTGAGTGGAAAAAGGCAAGATCTGAATTCAGGTCCTTTACTCCACATCTAGCACTTTCACTACGTTGCCATCTCATGTAATTGACGTCAGTGCTCAGAAAATTGTTATTGGTCACATAGCCCATTTCATACCTGATTTGGTCCATGGGGTAATTTTATTGTCTTCTGCATCATCTTCCTTTCTTTCCTTCTACCCTGACCCATATATAGATTGACTTATGCTAAATGAATGATACAAGATTACATCTGGGCTCTTAAAACTTGCCCTCTCATGTAATTCTCACATATAATTCCCACCTCCAAAATAACTTCATTCATTCATCCCCTATCTGTCAGATACCTACAATGTGGTAGATGCTGTGCAAGCTGTTATCACTGCAGAGACAAAAAATAAGAGTGTCTCTGCCCTCAGGAAGATTATTTTCTTTCGCTTATGTGGAATGAATACTCCCTTCCTTTAAAAAGGTTCTTTATTCTGATATTCAAATTAATTTTTAAAATTGATGTCAAGCTTATCTAAAGAAAAATCTGGTGGTAACTGTGGCTATTAGAATGTGAAATGAGAGTGAGGTATGAAAAGAATTTCAGAAATCTTGTTTATGGAATTTGTGTTTAGAAACTTGGAATTTTATGTATGAACACAACCAACCTTTGATATCATGGTCGTTCCAGGATTTAATATGCTCATACATTTGTGTACACGCATATGCAAGAATGATGTCTATGAGATTTCTGGGCAGCAATTTAGTTGACGGTATAAGTTTATTCGCATGAGTTCAGACTTGCTCATTATTGACTGCTCTGTGGCTGAACTCCAAAAAGGGATAGGTTCGATTAAAACTTTGGTTAGCTTTCCTTACTAGGTAGCACAAGTGCTAACAATTTATTGGTACAAATTTTCTTTGACCTTAAGAGTGCCAAATTTGGAGGAAAGTTTTATATTATACTGCTTCTCATCTTTAGACTTAGCAAAGAAGTAAAAAGATTATTCACCGGCTTTTAAGACTCCAGTAGAAATATGGAAATATATTTTATATGATTGTACATATGTAACATTTAAAATTCTTACATTTTTAGGGAAGGGGGAGGGAGATCATTTGGAACTCAAAAATGTTTTTAAATGAATATTAAAAATTATCTTTACATGTAATTGGAAAAAATGAAATATCATTTAAAAAATACTCTAGTAGATAGCTTTGTAGAGCTATCATATGCACTATGCTGGCCTTCAGATGTAGTTACATACAGAACTTGGGCAGCCAATGATAGAACCCTGAATGGGAAATGATCTATTGCTTTCTTATAACTTGTAAATGGATAGAAAAAGAAAGAAAGGGAAGTAGTGAAACTGGGGATACTTATAATTGGGGAGGAGCTGCTGGGGCAAGCTAAGTTTTAGTACTTTTTGTGTGATCCCATAGGCTGTCAACCCAACCACCGAGATTTCTACTGGTCTCCCTTTAGAAGTAAAACCTTCCTTCCCTCTGACTATTTTTCAAAGGTTTAATTGATTTCTTTTCTCTTTTTGCACTCTCCTCTCCTGTCCTTTCCTCTCCTTATTTCTTGATCTGCCTCTACTTCTGCTGCTGAACTTTTCCTCTTCGTAAAGAAAAGACATAACCATAATGGACCAGGAAAACAACTGTCTTGACTCTGTATTCAAATGGATGTACAGCTTTCCATCTCCTCCACCTTTCTTACTGGAGGAGGGAAGTGTATTTTATCATGTGTTGTGTAAAACTGAGATTTGTCATTCCAATCAACTTGATTTCCTTTCCTCTCACTTCAGTGAGACCTTCTTGGTGGCAGCAGCCCTGAGGGTGTGTGTTGTAAAAAACAATTCAATTATTTTTGCAAACATAATGAAGTTATAAAGTGGTTAAAAGTTTTACTAGTTCCCTCAAGGTAACTTGGAAATTTCATATATTTTAGTATTTTAAAAATTCAGTTGGGGTCATGAATGGCAGGCAGCTGAATGATGCCTATTTAATTCAATTGAAAAACCTCATGTGTTTATTAACTCCTTCCTCTGTATCAAAGGCTATGCTAAGTCAACTGGAAGTTATGAAGTTGGAAGAAGGCACTGCCCTTCCCCTCATGATCCCTACGGTCATTAGTAAGTCCCATAGACAGAAACCCATCTAACTTGTGGGCTGCCACCTAAAGCTCTGGACTTCAATAGGCAGGTCCAATCTTGAAGGGCCATAGGAAGGTTTCCATTTTGATTACTCTCAGAGTTAACTTGAAGAAATCTTCAAAGCAGTTCATGTCTAGGTTTTCAGAGGTGGAGGAGAGAGTGGGGCTGATGACTTTGCACAGCTCGGCCTCACTTAAATCCAATTCACTCACATCCAAGCCAAGGCGTCATTCTTGGGATGTCATTGATTCCCTTCAAGTAGGTAAAAGGTTTTTTAATAAATTATCTATTGTAAGTCATGAATCGCCTCCGGTGAACTTTCCTTTTATCTGTTTCATACTGATTGCTCCTTTTAAACCTCCTAAAAGGTTCCGTTGCTGGCCCCTGACCCCATCCAGTTGATTATCACATGTCTCTGTGGTCCCAAGTTATTGGCTGTGAACGCCAGTGGTCCTGCCTTCAGGGGAATGAGGTACCTCCTAGGAGTCATCTTAGATTTTATAGACTGCCAAGAATTCAACAGTTTCTACCCACAAGTAAAAGAGATAATTTCATCCTGCCTATAAATCCATTTAAAAAACAATTTTTACATTGAAAAGCTCTCTATAAAATTCATTTGTATTTATTTCAGTTTTATTTAGACTTTTTTGGTCATGAAATTATAAGATCTACTGACCCACTTTGGCTCCATTCTGTGCCGTTTAAAATAGAAACATATGTCTTATAAACTTTGAGTATAGGATTAATCTAAGATTGATTCCACAGTGGATACAATAGTACATAAAGTGTGGGGGGCCTGCAGTCGGTAATACTCCTCTTCCTGAGTTCAAACTTAACCTCAGACACTTCCTCGCTCTGTGACCCTGGGCAAGTCACCTACCCGTGTTTGCCTCAGTTTCTTATGTATAAAATGGGCTGGAGAAGGAAAGGGCACACCACTCCAGTGTCTTTGCCAAGAAAGCCCAAATGGGGTCACAAAGAGTCAGACACAACTAAACAACAATAAGAAAGGATTGATTCCTAAGAGATCTGTGCTTTTAAATTCCATTTCTCTTTGAATTCAATTTATAATTTTTGATCACTTTTTTCCCCCAAAAAATATTTCTTTGGAAAAACAAGAGGATGAAAGAGTCAATTATCAGATGCACTTACACTGAAAAGTAAATTACTAAATGCAGGTGAATGCGATTTGATTTCAGCTTGAAGTCACAGAGAAGTCACAGAGAAGCACAGGAACGGAACGTCCGAATACCTCTTTTCTATTGCATTTCTGCCATTAACCAGCTGGGCAATTTTGAGCACTTAATTCCTTGGAGCCTCAGTTTCCCTATCTGTAAAATGAAAAGCCTGAAGGAAAAGTTTATAAAGACACTTTAATCTTTTATTTTTATTCCATTTCCCCCTCTTTGTTCTTTCATAAGGTTAAGAAAAACACCTAGAGAGAAATGAGAGCCTAGCTATGTTTTCAGCACTTTCTGGATCCTTATTATCTTGTAAACATGTTCTTAAAATCACCTACTCGTGTACAATATAGAAGGTGTATAAATAGGGATGGATTGTGGTACATTCAGTTATAAAGGCATATGATTATAAAAAACTATTTAACGAAGAGAGAGAACAGTTTATCACCATGCAGAATGAGCTACTCTCCCTTAATTAGACCATGACAAAGAAATTGGAAGAGGGATGGGCCTAAATGACATTCTCACTGCACCCGAGAGAGCCAATACAGGCTTGCTTAGAAAGGGCACTTAGAACACATCAGAAGGCTAGGCTCAAGGCCTCATTCTGCTGCTTCTTGGGCATGTGGCCTTGGCTAAGTCAATTCCATTCCAAATTCTGCTGTGTACTAATCACTAGTTGTTACTGTTCAGTTGATTCAGTCATGTCCGACTCTTTGTGACCCCATGGACCATACTCTGCATGGGGTTCTCTTGGCAAAGATACTGAAGTGGTCTGCCATTTTCTTCTCTAGTGGATTAGGGAGAAAAGAGGTTAAGTGACTTGCCCAGAGTCACACCTTTAGTAAGTATTTGAGGCCAGATTTGAACAGAGGAAGATGAGTCTTTCAGATTTCAGACCCAGAACTCTGTCCACTGAATGGTCCCGCTACGCCTGTCATTGGTAGTACAAAGTACAAAATGAAAGTCCTTGGCTTCAAAGAGGTTTCTCTGTTAGGAAGATAGAATGTGTACTTACGTTGAGTATTGAAAGAAAATAAAGAATCTTAAAGGTGGAAATGAGGAAGCATAGGGGGAACACCAGCACAGATTCATGGAGGTAGAGCTTCTTAATTGATATATCATTATATGAAACACAATTATAGGTCATAAAGCAGGTTTGGGAAAGTTGCTTTACCTTTCGAGAGGCAGCTTGGTGGCTGGACCTGGAATCAGGAAGACCTAAATTCAAATGTAGCCTCAGACACTAGCTGTGTCATTTTACCTCTGTCTGCCTCAGTTTGCTCCACTGTAAAATGGGGATTATAAGAGCTACTACCTCCCAGGGTTGTTGTGAGCATCAAATATAATAATACTCATAAAGCATTTTGTGCAATCTGACAGATAGTAAGCCTTTAAATCCTGTTCCTTCCTGTTTTCCTTCCTTCCCTTCTTCCCTGCTTCCATCTTTTCTTGGCCTGTTTCCTTATTTGCAAAGTAAGAGGAATCATTTCTAAGATCCTTTCTGTTTCTGATTTTCTGTGCTCCTGTGGTACCAGAGCTATCCATTGTTTTTATGATATATAAATCTTTAGAAAATCTTAATTGCAAGAATTCTTCTCAGGTGTTGAACCTGGTTTCAGGATCCTTATGTAAAATTTAATTACTTTTGGGCTCATGAAGACTCTTAGAGTTTCCACCCTTAGGAAGGAGAGGAGCCAAAAGTCGGTGTTCCGGCAGTTGGTCATAATGTTACTGATCTGGATTATATTTTCTAACATTTATAATTAATTTGTTGGGATAAAGAAGTCAAGCCAAGGAAACTCCCTCTTGGAATGAGAATCTGAAATTGTCCTACAATTTATAGCCTTAAAGAGTTACCCAGGCACCGGGAGGTTAAGTGATTTATTCACCCAGTTTGTTCAAAGGGATCGATTTGCACTGAGGTCTTCCTAACTTTGGAAGTCATCTGTACTGTGACACGAGGCCACTGCATGCACACATGCACACATATACATACTTACTTGCACATGCAGACGTACACACACTCATACATATATTCTATGTATGTATTCATATCCATACATTCGTATGTACCCTAAAATTTCTATGAAAACACTTCTCTGTTGCTGAATGATTGGAACACTTGTACATATTTCAATCTACTAGTAAACTATTACTTGATAAAAAGAATTCCTTTAAAAGTCAGTGTGATTGTAAACTCAAAATGGTAGGATTTTTTGGAGGGGATAGAAGAGGATTAGTGCTTGCTTTAAATGTGGTGCACCCAACTCTGAAGTGGCTTCATGCTCTCTTAAATTTATAGCCATGAGTTGACTGCTGCCTCATTGAAGTTTTATGTTAATTAAAAGTATTTTACAAATAGTACTTACCCTGATCTTTAAGATCCTTTAGTCAAACTTCATCATTTTATAGATGCAGAAACTGAGACACAGACAAGTTAAGTGCTTTATCCAAAGTCATCTTGCTAGTTAACGATAGAGCTCTTCCCATTCTCAGGCCAGCCATTCTCTGTCTGTTACATTATGTTATATCTTACTTGCTATATCATAATATGAAACACATTTTATATAACATATGCATAACATATATAAATATACATGTGTAACTATAAACCATATATGAGATTTTACAATTCTTTTCTAGGAAGAGGAATTGTGGGTAGAGAATTGCTGGAACCTCCATCTTCCAATATAATATCAATAACTGATAATGATATTAATGTCAAATTTTCCACAATTAGGATCATATGCTACTCTTCCTTAGAGTAACTTCAAGCAGCTAATAGATGCGCTCGGATGAACCTAGATGGAAAGTTTACACATAGAACAAAAGTAAGGCTTCTGAGAATCAATGGAATTTTCATGGGGATTATTATATTTATTTTATTAAATTTATTAATTTATTATTATTTTTATTAAATTTATTAAATATATTTTATTAAATTTATTAAAATATTATTATATTTTGTGGGGGCTGCTTTTACTTGGGGATACTGAGCAAGTCTTGATAGATGACTTAGCGAAGCTGTGCTCTTTTGGAATTCTATTTAATAAAAGCAATTGTTGCCTGATGGAACCTCAGTCCTGGAACTGGTCCCTAATCTGAAATTCTCCTCATAGCTCCAAGAACTTAGGGCAAGTGTGCTTAGTAGTCATTCGCTGTTTACAATCTCTTGTAACTACTGAGTGTCCCAATATTGGAGTGGTTGAGGTTGTGGTTGACTCTATAGTCTAACATCCTTTGTCAGCCTCTAAGGTTACCCTAACCCTAACATGACAACACCTCCTGTGAGTCTGGAGATGCAACAGTTCCCCCTCCCCCTGCCCAGTGTTCTTTTTGGGTTCACAGAAATTCCTTTGGACAGGATTGTTCAAGTTACACAGGGCTGCTTCTCATGTCATTTGGAGTAGAGAAATGAGTTTGAGGGAGAACCTGGGTTAGCCCTTGTGTGTGTGCAAGAATAACACGTTCCTGTCCCACTTGATGTACATGAAGCTTGGAGATGGAAGAGATTGATTCTTCCGTTTTCGTAGGTGAGAAAATTGAAATCCAGAGAGATTAAGTGATTTATTTGTCTTTGATCAGATAGTTAATTAGGTAGTCAGAAAGAAAATGTGCAAAAAATAGGACATTTATCAAAACGGAAATAACTTGCCATTAAGTTGAAATTTTATAACGGAGCTCTTGATACAGTTCTGATTTGGATTAGAAGTTAACGTTGTTCTCTAACTGCTGGCTGTGCTGATGCAGCAATCATGACTTCCTCAGTTTGTAACATAAATGAAGTAAAATGTTACTGAACACATGTCACCATGATCCAACTCCACACTGATTTGCTTCATGTGTTGTCATCTCTCTCCCTTTCTGAATGTAGCAAACAGACTAGGAGAAAAAGTGATGAAGTTCAGCTTTTGAGGAATTGAAAAAAAACAATAAAGTGCTGGAGAAGACATAATGAAGAATGTCTCCTTTTTCATGGCAGTGCGGTGAAGGACTGTGGGACAGAATGTTTCATCCATTGCCAGATTATGGGGATCAGTGGATAGAGCTCTGAGCCTGGAGTCAGGAAGCCCTGATTCAAATCTAGCCTCAGACAACTTTCAGCTGTGTGACCTTGGGAAAGTCACCTAACCTCTGTTTGCTTCAGATTTCTCATCTGTAAAAAGGGGCACTAATATCTCCTTCCTCCCAGGATTGGTGTAAGGACAAATGAAATAATAATTGTAGAGCCCTTAGCACAGTGCCTGGCACAGTGTGGTCGTACAGTTGTGTCTGATGCTATGGACCATATTGTCCATGAGGTTTTCTTGGCAAATACACTAGAGAGGTTTGTCATGTTCTTCTCCAGAGGAAGGCAAACAGAGGTCAAGTGACTTGCCCAGGGTCACACAGCTAACAAATGTCTAAGGCTGGATTTGAACTCAGATCTTCCTGACTCTATCCACTGAGCTATCTAGCTGCCTTCTGGTGCCTGGCACATATAAGTGCTATATAAATGTTAGCTGCTGTTACCCTTATTGTCATTAGCTCTCAGTGGAATGTTTTCATGTGATCTTCTTTCTTTATACCCAGGAATGATTCAACCTGTAGTGGGGCAGATAGCAAATCATGAAAGGATAAAAAATATCCATAACAATACGTTATAGACTACACATAAACTTAATCTCCAGGACTACCTAGGATTTACTGGAGCATCTTGGGTTGTGACATTTTTGTAAAGGACTTGGTAAATCGTCGCCTGTGGGAAGCATCTGTATTTGGAGAATGGGGAAGTTAATATTGTGTAATGAAAAGATGTTGGGGGAGGGGATGATAGATTCTGACTGAATGTTAATTGCTGGTGAGTTGTTCAGGGAGACTGTAAGGAGGGATGATTTGTTGTAAATTAGTCACTAGTTTCTTTTGTTAAGGACTGAAAGTTTAGAGCTGTGTTGTAAAGGTGCCAGCCTCACACATCCTTGTGATGGACGGCCTTCCTCGGTGACAGTCTAAGGAGAACACTCAAAGCCAACACAACCTGTGTGGCTGGAAAATGCCTCTAATGAGATCAGTATTTCTCGTTGTAATGCTGAGGCTTTCTGCCCTTTAGGTTTGAAAAGCTAGGGAATCTGCATTGTTAGGCAGGTTATCGGTGCTTTCTCAGCTGCCTGATCTGAAACATTGCCAAGGCTGCTCATACTAAGGAGATACATACCCTGGCATGCAGCATCAAGCTTTCTGTTTGGATCTACTCGAAGAGCTCCAACTTATAACCTGATGTTGCACAGGAAAAAAACCAAACCAAACCAAACAAAGCCCCCAAACCTTGTTTTCCTTCTGGAAAATGATTCTGTTGTCCCCAAAGCCCAGTGAAGCTCTAATTTTGAAGGTGTGTTTTGTTTTGCATTTTTTTAAACAGTCCTCAAAGGTTCAATTTCTTAGTCACTTTCAATCCTGGCTTCCCTCCATGATTCATTTCCATTTTCAGCAAAGAGAAAAGGTGAGTTAATGATTCATTTGCTCCCACTGACCTCTTGAATAACTGGGCTGTGATGTATCCGTGGTGCTTCTAGTTTTCTCTCTCTTGGGCTCTCTCTCTTTAAAGAAAAAACCCCAAAGGAGCCAAACCTCCTCCTAGTTTAGCTTTAATATTTACAGGCTGCGCTTGTCTACATGCCTGGACGCCTGAAGGGAGCACACGTTTTACTGCTTTTCCCTCCCCTGAGTTCGTGCCCCATTCCTGCTTTGACTTGGCTTCCCACTTAAACTTGACTGCCTTGGAAGGCTGCATAGGGCTTCCAGAGGACCTGCTGCTTGAGCAGAGAGGATGGATTCAGATTCAGATTCACCTTTTAATTACTCGTGGCCTTCATTTCCTAAAATGAAGATTCGAAGAAGGGCATCCCAACAAGGTAGATGACTTTTGTTGCTGCTGCTGCGGCTTCTTCTTACAGATTAAAGCCAAGTTTTCTGGCTCATTACCCAGGTATATGGGTTTGTATATAACTACTTTTTATGCAACACATTTTATGTAGCCTGTTGTGATAGACTGTATCACTGTCCTTTCTGCTTTTTCCCTCTTGTCCTTGGGATCAGCATCGGATTCCTGACCAATTCGGTCAGGCATTTGTTTAGTGGGACTTCAGTGCAACTTCAGATGCTTTGGGTTCTGGCACAGTTACCTTGGGGGTTGTTGAGTAAGGTTTTTAAACTTTCCCTACACTAATGCCTGGACAACTTTATGTGGACATTTAGTGCTTAAGCTCTATGAGATTTGTATTTTAATTTATAATGTGAATTGTTAACTTTTTTGGTTTCAAACTAAAGAAAGTTGTTGGATCTGTCTGACCCAAATGCCTTTGGGAATTGTACAAATGTTGTGACAAGAAGAAGAGCCTTGCACAAACTTCAATAAGAATTCATCCAGCTAAGAAATAGTGGATGGAGTTGTTTTAAATACATCATCATTGAGTATCTTTTAAAAAGAAGCCAAAAGAACAAAGAAAAACTTACTTGAACTGTAACAAATGATGGCATTTATACAGTACTTGAACTAAATACAAACCACCTTTGTTGTAATCCAGTCCTTGGAAACCAAGCATGAGGTGTGGGGGGGGAGAGGAGAGAAGGGTGTGGCATGCATGGTGGTTTTAGTTAAGCATGCCCATAAAGGAGATGTGGTGAATAACCAGTTTCTATTGCAAAGCCATGTCATAGTCAGTAGGTTTTGGTTGCTTTAGGGGGTTCAAAATGGAAGCCTAGAAAGTTGCTGGAAAACCCTTCCTTTCCTTTTCCAATGCAAATATTTTTCTTTTTCTTAGAATCATAGAGTCAGAGAGGGAAGACATCGGTCCAAATCCCTCCCTTGAAGATGAACGAACAGAGGCCTAGAAGAATTAGGGACCTGCCCACAGTCACGTAGGTGGTAACCGGTAGAGATGGAATTAAAAACCAGTGCTTCTGACTAAGAATCCAGTGTTTTCTCCATTTTAAGTGGTTACTTCTATTCTTGTATTCAGAGTAGAAAGTGGAACAAAATGGACGTTGGGAGGAAATCTTACTGGTCTTTATAAAATTAGAGGCAGAATACTCAAGTATGTTGGTGAATAGAAAACAGGTGGATGTAAGTTTCTGATGAGTAGCACGTGTCTGGTGCTTAATAAATATTTGCCCCTTCCCCTTTCTCCACATAAACTGTTCAGTCGTTTAAGACCAAATTATAATAACAAATATTGCCAAGTTCTTTTTCTTAGCTTCAATTGGAGTCTAATTTTAGAGAAATGCTTTCCTATTGACTTATGTATCTCTAGTGCTTTTAGTTACATAAAGTGCTTTCCTTATATGTCTGTGAGGTAGCTTTGCTATTCTCTTTTTGTAGATAAAATTTCAAAGATGTAAAGTGAATGTCAAGCTAAGTAATTAATAAAAGTTGCCAGTGTAGATATTTGGTGAGGAAAATCTTTTGCTTTCCCTATAAATTGGAGAGATTGTTTTATTGCTGGAAGAAGAACTGGCGTTGGCTAAAAACCCTACATCCATTGTCCTTTGGGCAACCTGTGGTTTTGTTCTGTGCAGAGTTTAAATGGGAGAGGGATCTCCTGGAGAGGGAGGCCCTCCAGATAGTGTTTGTGTTTGACATTGTTCTGGTGGCATCAAGCTCCCATGTAGCACAGGTACATACCGTTTGGTGACAATATTCCCCCCTCCCAAACCTATCCCCTCTACTATGTACACATATGGACACAAAATCACAACAACCACAGCAACCACAAAACAACCACAACTACTGCAAACCTTCAAATAATTTGTCACACTTGAGCTCTACCATTTGCAGTTTATTCCAATGTTAACCAATTGCTCTCTTTCCAGGTCCCCTTTTAAATTTCAGTGGAGTGTGGAGTAGGGGTCAGGGAAAAACAGCTGGTTCATTCACTCTTACCTTTGTCTAGATGCTTTCAGTTACTTCTTAGGGGCTCAAGGATGAGGTAGCATCAAAGTACAGGGGAGCAGAGAGGAATGAAATAGTGAAGAGTTACTGAAGGGTATAGAAAGAGAGGGTCTAAGATGATCCAAAATCATAGAGATTATGGGATTTTGGAGCCAAAAGGTGCTTTTGAGATCCTTTGATCCAATACCTTCATTTTGTGGATGAGGAAACTGAGGCTCAGGCAAGGCTAAATTACTTGTCCATATTAGGCATTTATTAAATGTTTGCTGAGTTGAATCATGTTAGATCACAGGACTAATTAATGATGGAGTTGATACTGGAATCCTGGTCTTCTGACTTCTAGGCTACTGTTCCTTCTTCTAGGTCAGCCTAACGTTTCATCATTCTGCCTAAGAGCATTCTAGATTAGGGCTTTAGATGCTGATTTGGTCAGACAGTCATAGTAGACCACTGGATTTAGAAATCCTGGGTTCTAATCCTGGCTCTGCAGTTTGTCATCTGTGTGACCTTGGGAAAATCTCTCAGCCTCTCTGGGTTCAATTTCAACATTGATAAAATGAGGAGGTTAGGCCAGAAGACATCTAAAGTTCCTCTTACCTCTGGATCTATCATCCTGATGTTTCACAAATTCACAGATTTTGAGATCTCATTGATAAGGTGGTGGTAAGCACAGACCATCTAACTCATCGTCTTGTGCTTTTGTATACATGTATCTGTGACTTCCCACTCTTATTCATGGAGAATTGATACAGTGTTTTAGGAGCCGTCTTCTTGCTCTTTAAACCCTCTGTAGGTATTCGTGAAGGACTTGGTTTATCCATCTGTTAACCCTTGTTCCTCCTACATTGCTTACTTCCTTAATGTAGCTTGTCTGTATACAGTTGTTTGTATGTCATCCCCTACTAGACTGTGAGCTTCTTGAGGGCAGGGACTGACTGTCTTTTACCTTTATCTGTATGCCTAACATTTAACACACAGGAGGTACTTAATTAATATTTATTGACTGACTGATAGCTTTCCTGAGTAATCTTTATTTCTTTTAAATTATTGTCGGTAATATGCTGCAACCTACTCCCATGCCAACTACGTATTCGTTGTCCAGTGGGCAATCTTTGATTTTGTCCTGTACAGAGTCTAAATGGGAGAGAGATCTCATAGAGACAGAGATCCTCCAGATACTTCTGTTTGTGTTGGATACAGTTCTGGTGGCATCAAGCCCCAGAATTCTGTTACAGACTCAGGTCTAGTGAGATTTCATGGCCATTCAAAAAATAGGAACAGAAATAATTGGGAAATTCATGGTATAAAATATTCAAGTATCATAGGTTTAGATTAAGGATCATTGATTTAGATCTTGAAAGCAGTTTAGAACTTACTGAGTCTGACCTCATCATCTTATCAATGAAGTATCCACTTTCCTGCAATGCCTGGCATGAAAGCTTGCACATATTAGGTGCCTAATAAAGTTGTTGAGTTGAATTTTAATGTCTGGTTCTATGAGGTAGTGACATCATGATTATAGCCTCTTCCTGAATAAGAGAGAAATAAGAAAAGATGTTATTCTCAAAAGAACCTCAAGATCTCCTGGTCCAACTACTGGTATTAGAGCATTACAGCTTATTCAGTTGAGACCAGTACATCTTGTTAATGGGGAACAGGAAGACTCTACGTAAAAAGATTCCCAAGTAATCTCCAGACATCATTATGACCATAAATTCACCATTCCACCCATCAAAATCTTTAACAAGTGATTAATAAATAGCAGAGCGGGTTTATCTGTTTTATCATCTATTGCTGATTCATGAAACAAAAATGTTAAGTGACCACTTGGTGCGATGTATTGCCTTGGTGCTAGGGTTAGAAAGAGATGAGGAAACTGTTTGCCCTAATGTGGGAACTGACAACAAAAGGAAAAGCAGGAGGAAAAGGAGGGGAAGAAGCTGACTCGGATGACCTATAATCTGGAAAATCAGTTGACACATAAGTGAGAATTGACTGCAATAGGACATTGGACAGAATTTCCCAACATACCTGTCTTGATACCTGTCTCTTTTAATTAAGGCAGTCAGCAAACTTATTGAGAATCAGTGTCTAACACCATCGAGGAACTGATAATTTTGTTGAAAAGATCTGAAATACACACAGGAAAAGTTAGCAATAATCCAAGGCAAGAAATGATAATTGAATCAGATACAAAGCACTATAAGAGACTGGCAGAAGAAGAGATGATTGTGAGTTGGAGCAGTCAGGAAAGGCCACAGAGAAGATGAGATATGGGTGGCTGGAGAGAAGAGAAGAAATGCTAGGTAGGGGGAAACATTCTGAGGACAGGAGGTAGATCAGCTTAAGCAGAGCAAAGACTTGACATTGGCGAATAGTGAATGTTATGGTGCAAAAAGGAGAAAAGAACACAATGGAAGATCTTGAGTACCAAGTTAAGGAGTTTATATTTATTTTGTAGGTAAAGAGGAACCATTGAAGGTTTTTGAACGGAGAATAACATGATGAAAAGTATATTTGATGAAGATTAATGGAATATGCAGGATGGATTGGAGGGAGGAGAAACTGAAGATAAAACACTTCATAAGCTGTTTAAATAGCTGTTTTGTGTGTGTGGTGATGCTAGAGTAGTAGCCATGGGGATAGGAAGGAAGAAACAGATTCAACATTGTTACCAAAGGAAGAAGGGATGGGACTTAATATTTTGGGAGAAAGGGGAGAAATTAGAAGGAATTAATTAATTGATTGAATGAACGAATGAAGAAAGCATTTACTGAGAGCTTCCTATGTGCCAAGAACTGGAAACACAAGATGAGTCTTCCTTTACTGTCTGTATCCACTGTGCTGCTTTGCTGTCCTTTCCTTCGCTGTACGTACAAAAAACAAAGACAATCCCTGCCCTCAAGGAGCTTATATGTTCTTTGCTGGGGAACACAAAAAGGGAGTAGTGGTGGGAGAAGAATATTTTGCTATTGAAAGTTACAGAGATAGTGAATAAGACTGCAAGATTGACATACTCCTTCAATATCAGAGTAGATTTGATTACAGTTCATGCCTCCAGAAATGGGGGGAAGTAAAATTCTGTATAGGTAGTAAGTGTTAGAGGATTTGAACTCAGGTCTTTCTGACTCCAGTTCCAATACTAGCTTATACCACATAGTTTCTATAGTACAGAATAATTTGTATATATACATCAGAAAGATTAAGGTGACTAATGAGGCAATTATGGACAAATCTGTTGTACTGATTAGTTTTGGTTGACTGTTACAAAGGAAGGTTCTTGTAGGGGAAAGGGAAGGTGATTATTGTGATGGAAAAAACAAACATTAATGAAAATCAAACCAAATTTCATGTGCATATAGCTCTATAAGTCACCTATTAAGTAGTTGCAGCAACACTGTGAGGGAAGATATGTCTTTGATGAACAAAATATGTGTGTGTCTGTATGTGTGTATAGGTATATATACATGTATGTGCACACATATACATATGTGTGTGTGGGGGGAAAGAGACAGAGATAGTGAAGGAGGAAGAGAGAGAGAGAGAGAGAGACAGACAGAGAGAGAGAGAGAGCGAGAGAGAGAGCACAAAACTCAATGAATAATGAATGGGGGTTGTTGCTATCTGGTGTGATGGATAGAGTGTCATCTTTGGGGTCAGGAAGACCTTGAATTGGAATCCTGCCTCAGACTCTTGCTAGCTGTGTGACTCTGGTAAGTCACAACCACTCTCAATTCCAGTATCCTCATCTGTTAAAATGGAGTGGGTGGGAGTGGGGTGGGGGTGAGGGGAGAGAAATAGCACTTACTTCATAGGGTTTTTGTGTGGATCAAATGAGATAATGTATATCAAGTGCTTTGCAAACCTTCAAATGCTATATAAATACTAGCTTTTATTATTTAGGAGCAGGAGAAAGTTCATGAGGAAGCAGAAAGGCAGGAGAGTGTAGTGTTAAAACCAAAGGAAAAATAAATTTCAGGGAGGGTGTGGTGAACTGAATGAAGCTACAGGAGGTCAAGGAGAATGAAAACTGGAAAAAATACATTGACTTGGGTGCTCTGTGACCTGTTCTCTTTCTTGTTTGGAACTGAGCCCAGAGACTGATCAGTTTAAGAAATAATGGAGAGTTGTTTATAGATTACAACTTTGTGTGTAAAATAAACGAGATATAGAAAAAGCAAGTGCCTGGGATGGGAGAGGTGTTGACCTCTTTCCCTTAAGAAAGATATGATAGAAAAGTTAAGTGAAAAGAGTGCAGAAGAAAAATTTTAAATTAATTGAAAATAGAAATAAAATAAAGAAATTAATTTGAAAGAGCATAACTCACATTTCATCCCATGAATTTTTTTTTCATTAGTAAGATGATAGACATCATTCATTCTAGTTGGAATAGGCATATTAAATGCAGACTGGAAGAAAAAAGCACCTGAAAACCCGACTTTTTGGACGACGTGATCAGTTTTTGAAGAACCAAGGATTTTTGCCTCTTAGTCTATTTCTCGTAGTTTGTTTTTAAGCTAACTAAGCCTTCCTCTCTGTCCTCTTTCTTAGTCATATAATGACCTGGTCTAAACCTTTTTCTCTTCCTCATTTTAATTTGTATTTTTCAGATTGGGGATTGGAAATACTTTGAAGTCAAACTTCTAACACATGCAGCATTCCAGCCAAGGCAGCTAACCTACCCCTTGGGTGCAGCCCTCCTGTTCCTTTTTTTTAAGCTAAAAAAGTATTTTTTTACCCTATCTAACCAGCTGGCACAAATGTACTAGTAGACCACCAATTACCTATTGTTAATATAGTGTAAGCTGGCTACTGCCAGGTGTCAGACTAGCAAGTTTGGCTCTATGAGTAGTTGTAATTGGAACAAAATGTAATTAATTATATAATTAAATTCATGTGGGCCACACACATGGATTTCTGCTCATGTGGCCCACTACTGGAAAAACTTGGATTCCCCCTGACCTAGGAGGTCGCTGATGAAGTTCCATGATCATGAGATCATGGAATTTACAGCCTGGTTATTTAGTTCATTAGCAACATGTCCTTTCTGGGCCCTGACAGCAGTGGTATTGTTTAGATTTATTAGTCTTTTTCTCTGTTTGCTTCTTTCATATAATTGTCTTTGTTGTTGTTGAGGTTGTGTCTACCTCTTCCTGGCCCCATTTGGGGTTTTCTTGGCAAAGATATTTGCCATTTTCTCCTCCAGTTCATTTTACAGGAGAGAAAACTGAGGGAAATAGGAGTTAAGTGACTTGCCCAGGGTAATCCAGCTAGGAAGTATCTAAGACAAGATTGGAACTCAGGAAGATGAGTCTTTCTGACCCCAAGACTAGTACTCTATCTACTTACTCTGCCACCCAGCTGCCCTTGCGTGTTATCATAGACTTTCTCATTTGTACTTGGTACAACAAAGAAAAAAAAGTAGAGGAAAGTGCACTGGTTTTACCAATGGAGGATCTGGACTGGAAAGGGGTGGAGAGTGACAGAGTTCAAATTTTGACTTCTGGTTGTGTGATTCTGGGCAAGTTACTTGACCCCCCCCCCCCAAGCCTCAGCTGCTTCATCTGTAGAATGAGGAGGGTTAGCCTGGATGATCTCTAAGGTAGCTCTAAATAACATGCTCTAATGTTACTCCCTGAGTCCCTTTCTCTGACTTTTTTT
>CM053769.1:694615222-694642263 GCA_028658325.1 Potorous gilbertii | reverse complement strand
CTGCTCCATTCTAATTTTTAAAGAACTATTTTCTTCAGTGAGCTTTTGAACCTCCTTTTCCATTTGGCTAATTCTGCTTTTTAAAACATTCTTCTCCTCATTGGCTTTTTGAACTTCTTTTGACATTTGGGTTACTCTATTTTTAAAGGTGTTATTTTCTTCAGCTTTTCTTTGGGTCTCCTTTAGCAAGCTATTGACTTGCTTTTCATGATTTTCTTGCATTGCTCTCATTTCTCTTCCCAATTTTTCCTCCACTTCTTTTACTTGATTTTCAAAATCCTTTTTGAGCTCTTCCATGGTCTGAGACCATTGCATATTTATTTTTGAGGTTTTGAATGTAGAAGCCTTAACTTTTATGTTTTCCTCTAATGTTATGATTTGTTCTTCCTCTTCCAAAATGATGAAAGAAAATACCTGTTCACCAAGAAAGTAACATTCTATAGTCTTATTTTTTTCCCTTTTTGAGGCATTTTCCCAGCCAGTTACTTGATTTTTGGATTCTTTCTCAAGTGGAAGGTATAGTCTAGGGACCTGTAAGTGCTCAGTTCCTCCAAGGTGGCACAATCAAGGGAGAGGAGTTTACTCCTATCCTGTCCTGCACTCAGGTCTGGAAGAAATCACAAACTTTTCTGCCCAGGATCTGCGAGTAGGGTTCCCTCTCCACAACCATCTCCAGCTCTACCAGGCCAGTGCTATTTCTCAATCCAGGACTGCCACTCAGGGCTGAGATGTAGATCAGTTGCTTGATTCCCCCAGGGTCCTTAGGCCAAGAGCTTCAAAAGGGGATGCTGCTACAATGAATTCCTCTGCCCTGGGGTCAGGGCTAAGGTCGGGCCCTGCTCCCTTTTCACCCAGGTGAAAGAGCTTTCTCACTAACCTTTTGAAGTTGTCTTTGCTGTTTGTGGGTTGAGAAATCTGGGAACCTCAACTGCTGCTCATGATTCTATGCCCTGAAGCCTGCTCCAGTCCTATCCATACTGCATGGGCTATGCTCCACTTCAAGTCCAGTGCAACAGACCTTTCCTGTCAGCTTTCCAGGCTGCCTTGGGCTGGAAATCTCTTTCACTCTGTTGTTTTGTGGCTTCTGCTGCTTTAGAATTTGTTTAGAGTCATTTTTTACAGATATTTTATGAACTATGGTGGGAGAACTAGAGCAGATCTGTCCTTCTACTCTGCCATCTTGGCTCTGCCCCCTGTTCACTTTTATTTTTTGAGACTTAATCTTTGCTTTTTATCTTCCTACCACTGTATTTTCCTCACTCATTATACCAGGCTGCCTCTTTACCTATTTCTGGTGGGGGAATCCTCAAATATCAACAGCTTAGATGTGCTACCAAAAAAAGATGTCATCACAAGACGATATTGTATCTTTCTTATTGGAACAAGTAGATGGCACAGCAGATTGGGCGCTACTCCTGGAGACAGGAAAACCTGAATTTAAATCTAGCCTCAGATACTTCTGAGCTGTGTGATCCTGAGCAAAATCACTTAAACACTGTTGGTCTAAGTTTTCTTAACTGTAATATGGGAGTACACCTAGCTCCCAGAGTTGCTGTGAAAATCAAATGAACTATTAATTGTAAAGCACTTAGTGCCATGTCTGGTACACGGCAGGTACATACTCGCTTCTTTCCTTTACTTCCTTCTTTCATTAGTCAGGGGATCAGTATCACAGATATATATATTCTAGGCCTTTACCACTTCTCTTAAATCTCTCATTTCAATCTGTCTTTGAGAGGCTGCTACTGATGACAAAGAATCAAGGAATGAATAAAAAAAAAATTTTATTAGGTATTTACAATGTGCCCAGCACTGTGCTAAATGTAGAATGCACCATAGCAATTAGTTTCTAAAATATATATCAGTTATTACAGCATACATGGAAATTGTTATGAAAATATAGTCACTTATTTAGGCCCAAATCAAAAATCAACTCATAACTTCACCTTTTTCACAAATAAATATCAACCTCCCTCTTGTGTCTTGGTAAACACTCTTCAAAACCACCATTCCTTGGAGCATGATGCAATTTACAGATTACACATCCTGTACATGTGAGTAAGAGCGACGCTGCTTCAGACACCAGTGACCCATGACAGCCATACATGTTTGGGCCATTTGCTTCCCTTTTCCTCTTCACTATACATCCCTATGAACAAATTATTCTTTTCATCCCAAAGAGTACATTTATTCCTTTTGGTGCCAATCTGAGTTCCTACTCTAATGACTATGATATTTTCTGAAGAATGAAATGTCCAAGCTGCTTCTGGCTGATAGCCAGGGACTAGCAGCTGAATTAACCACCACTGTGTGTACTTCCTCTCTGTTCTGCTTTGTACTTTATGATTTCCGAACTGATTTTTTTTTTTTACCAACACGTCTGCCAGATTCGCCAAGGGCCCTCAGGCACTCACGTAGCTTGAAGTGAACCTCCTTGTTTTGCTGTTCTCTGAGTGTCTCATCAGTGGAAGCTCCTCCACCCTTAGCTACTGACTCACCCTGGTCACCACTCTCAGCTCCCCTCTCTGGGACTAGAAATGGACCAGAGGAGAATGACTTTTGCTGTTGTCATTCAGTACTTCATCTAGTTCAAATAAATTTAATGACTGGATTTTGGTGCCCTACTTTTTTCATGAATAAGAAAGCAAGAGCCTATCATACTTTTGCTTATATATTTACAGAATTCATCAGTCGTATCCAACCATATCCTCAAGGGTTTGCTGCAATAAAGTTAACTGTTCACACATTTTGGTGACCAAGCAATTAGGATTAGTTATTAATCATTGCCTCCAATTCCACAGACAGCTTCATAGGCCCCTTTTCAGGCCCCTCAACAGGGCCCTGACAAACCAGGGGAAGGGGTTGGAGAGAGAAACAGAAACTACCCTGAGGGAAGAGATAACATGGAAAGACATGGAAAGTATTTAAACCAGGATTCTCTTAAGTAGACTGCAATCTCCACAGTCCGATCAAATCTGAGTAGGGCCATGGCCCCACTTTTTAGGCATCTGGCACTAGTCTGTTCCAAAAGCCTAGAGCAAACTTCCCAGGACGTATTCAGGAGCCCCCTGATGAAGGTGGGGGAGCTTATATCTCTGCTCCCTCTGCTGTCAAGAAGCAACCCTAAGTGTCCAGGGACACCAGGAGAAAGTCCTGGCAAAACTCTACTCTAAGTGATGCTTTGAAAAGGATGGTATATCCCATATTCCTGTATACTATACGCTCTGTTAATCTGACTCTCTGGACCCTGGACAAGTCGCTTAAACCTGTTTGCTTCAGTTTCATCATCTGTAAAATGACCTGAAGAAGAAAATGGCAAACCTCTCCAGTATCTGCCGAGAAAACCCCAAGTGGGTCACAAAGTGTTGGACATGACTGAAAGACAGCTGAACAACAACAAATATGGAACTCTCATAATCTAGAACTTTATACTAGCACCAATTACAACAATGAGAAGTGACATTGAAGGACCTACCAAAGTCTACATCTTCATTTTCAGTCGGTTGCACCATAGGATCTGTGAAGCACTGGAAAAAAACAGACAGAATGCTCCCCACATCATTTACATACAAACTACAAATTAAAATACTAGCACTATACTGTATAGCATTACTGCATTTTGAAACCTGGATAAACCACTCCAGAAAATATTATTAGAGAACAGGTCACTAACATAATATCAAGTGTAAACACAAAATCAGTCTGGGATACATCTAGATGGGTTGAATTTAAGGACTCATAGTTAAGAGCTGAAAGCGTAAAATGGATGATATCCTGGGGGATATAGGGATATTCTAAAGCTTCCCACAGATTATTTTGTCCTCAAAAAAACCTTTCATAATCTAAATTCATTTTCAGTAACATGCTGGCAAACACTTGTCTTCAAGGGACAGCTTTATTCGGGGATAATTTTCTGCATTATCTTCCCTAGGAAACAACCCAGAAAGATAATTTGCTTTGATTATGAAGGATCAAGATTTTCATTTTAAAGAAAAATTTTCAAACTTTTTTTAATGTAATTGGGGAAGTTTCTGAATAGTTGTTCATTATGACCATGAAAATATTTTTCAAATGTCAATTTTCTTGTTTTAGCTATTCAGGTATTGGCAGAAGAGAAGGAATGGGAAAATAATTACCTTCACATCTTCCTTTTCAGGTGGTGATTTGCCGGACACTAGATTCTCAGTCTCTGTAAAATGGATATTTCTCATCAGTGTTTGCTGAAAAATGATAACAGGTGGTTGCTGATTTCTTTTCCTCAAAGAGAGAAGGACACTAAAAGGGAGTATAAATCAATTTCCTCTGCCTCAAAATGTGGCATTGAGTAGGTTCTTAATTTGTATTTTCTTGCAAGCCAACAAGCTAGAGAACTGACTGATAAATAGAGCTGGAGTGGCTGTACCATTAGTACTAGACAACCTGTAAACAAAAGCACAGGAGCTTTCACAGGATATCCTGGGGAAAAAATGAGCATTAAGTAAATAATTGCACTTGATTAGAAAGAAGTCATGCGGAACAATTTTCAAAACAAGTCAGAATCAAAAGACATGACTCAGTACTCACAGAAGGAAATCCCAAACGTCTAGTTCCCCAGGCACCAAAGATGTCATAATAATATTATACATATATATACACATACATATTATGCATATGTACACATATATAACATATATATATATATATAGATATCTGATAGATGATTCATTTCAAAAAAAGTAGAGGCTTATTCTCCTTGTAAGTTACTTTATAGTAATCTCAGAACCAGCTATGAAGAAAAGGTGAAAGAAAAATACATCTAGCCTTACTCTTAATGCTCAAACACCAGACGGATTCCAGTAGAACTCGGAACAGACGCAGAATTCTGGGTACTAATAAGTAAGAGAAAACACCCAGTATCTCCTTTCTGAGTACAAGTTTTCCTAGAATTAGTCCTCATTCAGGATAGGCAGGGAGGAACAAGTAGATTTCTTTTTCCTCATTGAGTTTATGACTGAACCGGCTTCAGACTTGACCTGGTTCAAACCCTCAAATCTGCTATTAATTCCAGTAAATCATTTCCCCCTTTGGGGACTCAGTTTCCTCATTTGTAAAATGAAGGAGTTGGATGAGATGATCTCTAAGACTTCTTCCAGCTCTACAGCACTACTTTTGTTGTTCAGTTTTCAGTCATGTTCACTCTTCGTGACACCATTTGGGAGTTTTCCCAAGATACTGGAGTAGTTTACCATTGCCTTCTCCAGATTATTTTACTGAAGAGGAAACTGAGGCAAACGGGGTTAAGTGATTTGCCCAGGGTCACACTGTTACTAAGTGCCTGAGGCCAGATTTGAACTCACAAAGATGAGTCTTCTTGACTCCAGGGCTGGCTCTCTATCCACACACCACCTAGCACTAGGATAATGATTATTTATCTATTAAGTCTTGACCTGTAAATGTCAGCTGCTGCATGTGACTCTTGTTGAAATTACTCGGTGTTATGCATGAGGAACCGCTGATCAAAATAACTTGGGGACAACAAACATGCATTGACTACTCTACTTCTCAACCACAGTCAACATTAACTGACTCATGTCCCAAACCCAAGGAGTTGATTTTGTCCATGTGTCCCTGTCTTCTCTCATAATTCAGGATTTATTAATGAAGATGGTTCAGTATTGCAGAATGGTTCTGCATTGCAATGTGTCCCATGTACATTTAAATATACTTGGATAAGTGGTCATTTGATTGCAAATGTAAAATAGGTTTAAATAGTGAGAAATCTATTGGAAAACATGGGTCAAGAAGAGGGAATAAGACAGACTCCTAGAGACTACACAGAAATCTCACATCTTTATATCATGAATGCAAAAAATCAGTGTTACACTATATGTGGCAAGTTTTTAAAAATCACCAAAAAAAGAAATTTAATATATTTTAACAGACAGAAAAAGACTCTATTGATATGTGAGTCATCTCAGAATCAGCTATCTCTGTATACTCAGACCATGGCTTGTTAAAAAAAAAAAAAGTTTTTTAATAAATAATGAGAAAAGAGCCTGGCATACAATTGAAACAAATCAATCCTAAATTAAACAAGTAATTGATGACAAAAATGATTAATGGCTAGCAGACATGACATTGGCTCTAAAAAAAAATTTATTCAGAAATTTAACCAATATGAATCAATTACCACAGCTAAGAAATCAAAATAAACGCTGAAATTAGCAAACATCTGACTTACTTGTGAAAAAGAGAGATGTGACCAAGTGCAACACTGATTTATCTTATAAATTCATTTGTAAAAATCTAACAAAGAAAACTGAGGATTGCCTTAAAAAGCAAAACAAAAGAGCAGGAGATAAAAACATTTTTAAGGAAATCTGGCATGACAGCCATCTAGGCAGTCATCCCAAAGGTAATGAAGGGTGAAAGGGGAGGGATCCCAGAAACAGAAGAAAAATAGAAGAGATGTGCAAAGATTTATATAACAATTCTCACCATCAAAGGACAGTAGAGTCACCAGTCGGGCTTTAACATCACAGTAGCAAATGTACTAAAATGTACTAAGAGATGGGTACAACAACAAAAGAAAGAAAAAGCAAGAAAAAGAACTGGATTAGACCAAGTGTCCACAGAAGAAACCCACACTACAGGAAACACAACTGCAAGGGATTGATTCATGAGATATCTAAGAGGGGAAGAAACGAAAGGCATGGAAAAAAACCTATCTCCAACCTTATCCATACCAATACACTAATAAGAAATGGCTACTGAGAGAACTTCAACAACTATCTATATGCCTGATTTCCCATCTGTATAATATCCCTACATGCCGCTCATTTAAACATGCATCAAAATCATCCTTAGTGAGGTTATTAATATGGAACAGCCATGCCTTTTCATAAGCAATATTTTCAATGAACCACATCTTTTAGAAATACACAGTTGACTGAAGGATATAAAGGGAATACAAGGCTATAGAATCATTTATTTGGTGTTGGAAGGGAACCTTAGAAGCCTTCAAATCGAACTTTGTCATTTTACAAATAAGGAAACTGAGACACAGGGAGGTTAAGTAATTTGCTCATGGGCACAAAGGTAGTAAGTATCAGAGAGAAGATCTGAATTCAGGACTTGTGAGTCCAGAGGGAGTGTTCTTTCTACTGGACCCTGCAGGTTCCCTCTCCTCAGCCTACTGTTTGTTATTAAAAAGCATGTGATTCTGTATTCATGTACTACTCTAAAGATTCTCCTCCCACAAGGTGTCTCCTATTCATTACATCAGAATTATTCAAGATTCCTTGAAAGACATAACAGAAATATTGCCTACAGGCAGCTAAGTGGGCCAGAGTCAGGCAGACCTAAGTTCAAATCTGGCTTCGACACTTACTTGCTGCATGAACCAGGCAAACCATTTAAACCTCTGACTGGCTCAGTTTCCTCAGTTGTAAAATGGGAACAGTAACACTCCTCCCAGAGTTGTTATGATAACCAAACGAAATAATATTTGCAAAGTGCTTAGCACAATGCCTGGAACATTATAGGTGTTTAATGAATGTTTCTTTCCTTCCTTCCTTCCAGAAATAATCTTCAACAGCCTTTTTATTATAAACAACAGATAAGGCATAAAACAGGGAGATGCACATTCTCCAAAAGTACTTGCCACTGTGATGAAGGAGTTCCAGCACAGTGTCCAAGTTGAAAAGGGATTCCCTATGCATGGTGAGCTCCTCCAGATCAGAGGTATAAAACTCCTGTGAAGCCAGCAGCTGTGCGGCCTGAACCAGATTAAAAGGTACTTGGGAAATATTTAACAAAAATGCAACGAAACATAAATAGTTTTATTATGTGGTCAATACATAGCCATAGAGAGGGACTGGGCTTAGTACTGTTTAGCACTCCCCATTTCAATTTGAGTGTGGCACCACCACTCCAGACATTGTCCTTGGTGGATAACATTGTATTGGCTACATCCAGCCGTAGAACTTGTCAGAGTCTTCAAAAAAGGAATTTGTAATCACTCAAAAGAATTTGGCCTGGCCATCCACATAGGAAAAATCAAGTGCGTGAAGACTTTCTACTGTCCTAATTATGACATTAGTATCTCTTTCATGGACAGGCAGTACAAGCAGATAATGTTTTAGGGCTAGAATTAAACAGAATGAGGAAACTAGATTGAATCATTCTCAGGAAATTGCAATCACAAGCTTCACTCAGAAATAAAAGACCATCTTTTCAACCAATATTTTATCAGTATTGTTATATGGCTGTGAGACTTAACTCGATAATCTTCAAAGGACTGAAAATAAACAGCACATAATGGGTAATACAGAAGAACATGGTGGGTGTAATAAGGCTACAGTCTACAACCAATAAGAAATTTTGCTGAACATGAGTAAAAGATATCATTAAGGAAATATATGATAGAAAAAGAAGATGGGCTGATTGAGTGGCAGGGATGAGGGATGACAGGTGGAGAGCCCAAACATTACATTGGGATTCTTGTGATGTCCATAAGGACAAGGTGCCTCCAATACACTGGGTACCCCAGTGGATGGGTAAACATAAACAAGAGTCCACAGCGTGAGCAGGAATGGATTTCAATTTGTATTGCTGCAGGATTATATCCAAATTAAGAAAATCAAAGGTTCATTTGAACACTATATGTTCTTACATATGGCAAGTGCACAAAACAATTGCAGTTGGATTGTAAGTCTACTTAATGTATGCATGCTTGTTGACCTTAACCTTAATGGATGCAATATCCCAACTTTTGGTTTTTCCAACACTAGTCACCAGGAAAAAGAATATGCCAAGTATTCAATACTCATCTATGGCTGCACAGTCTATAGAATACCTCCAGATGGCGCCAAAGGAGTGGCATGAACCAATAGCACCAATGATTAGTGTTGGAAAGTGGGTTAATGTCAGACAATAATTGCCACATGTGAAAAACTCTAAAGTCTAAGAAGGAAGCTTGGAGAAACAGACCGGGCAGGCAGGCACACACACATGGACACACACTTTCCTCTTACTGTATAGATATAGACTTTTAAAAATAAAGTAGGAATGAGAGAAAAATTCAAATAAAAAAGGAAGATATTAGAATCTGGTTAAATAATTCCATATTTAACACACACACACACACACACACACACACAATCAAGGCATATTTCTACAGCAAGAGTTATATAGAATATAGAATTCTTGAATTTGATAACCACAAAAATAAAATCATAATTTTAGATTTTGAATTCTTCTGGGACCAATGGAACTTTTAAAATAACTCTAAATACACAAAACAAAGTTCTATAATGATGCACGTTCTTGGACATGGATGACAAAGATCTCTCATGTTAATTCAGTATGCAAATACTGTCGAAAGCAATAACATGGGTAGTCACTATTGGAAAGATAATGGATTTCTAGGCTTCCCCCCAACAAAAAAAAATCATCCTTTAACTAGTCTGTGCCATCAGTTGCTTTTATGTGCTTTTTATTCCTGAGTAAAATGTTATTGACAATGATGATGTCAATGACAACCAAGTTAAAACTCCAATTCTGCTTAATTTTTAATCACCAAATTTTCACAAGATGTGTATATAAAAATGCCACAAATGCCAGCTATTTGCACAAAAATCTAAAATATACCTTTTAGTCTGCACAAATTTATTATTTTAATTCAGTTCAAAAACACTTTTAAGGGATTGGGTTAAAAATAATGATGTGTTATTAACTGACCCCAAAAAACCAACGTCCCTTGATTTTACAGCTTTAGGATGTGTTGTCTCTAAAGAATCAGGCTCTCTTTCTATTGGAGCTTAATTAGATTACTCCAGTACAGACTCCATTGAATTAGCAGGATCTTTTTACACCAACCCACTGCCCAAACTATTGCAAAGGTCAATCAAACCACTCATTGCTATAGCAACCTTCTGGAGATAACAATATCAGTCACTGAGCTATTCTGTTTTAAAGGACCATTGATCTTGATTTCAAGAACCACCCAGCAAAAACGATACTTCCTCTGGAACAAGATTTGTCAAGTCTGGTGAACATCTTTTTGTGTAACCAAAGTGCTCTCACACCTGAACAACTGTTAGAAACACTCTTGATGCTAAAAAGGTATCAACGAAAATTTATTACAGCAGAATTTAGAGGAATTGAACACTTTGGCCAAAGTAGACCCCCACCTTCTTTTCAGGAGGAGGGAATGTCAGATACAGAAGCGAGATTGGCTTTATACTGTTAATTCAGGACAGATCCTCCCATCAGGAGACAGACTGGTTTGTTCTCCATTAGGTCACCATCTTCTCTACATGCCCATGATGTGACCACCCTTGGTGTGATTCCCCACTCCCAAACATAGGACCCAAGATCAGAAAATGGAGGGATAATTTTATGCAGGCTATGTTTACTTATATGCATGAGGTTCCTTAAGCAAGCTCAGGGAAGAAACGCCTTTTCCAGGTAACTCTAGGTCATTTTCCCTGGCTAGTTCCAGCTAGCTGGAGATTTGGTTCCTTTATCAAAAACTTTGTAATTTTCTGAAGGCCACTGTCTGTCTCCTGATTGACTGAGTACACCTGCAGTCTGCTAGCCTTCTTATTATCTGACTTATTTGCAATGACTTCATCAACTAATAATAACTTCTGTGGAAACAACATTTGCTGTCTTTCACACAACTTACACTAATAAACACTGGCAACTAGGTGTCACTGAGGATAGGGTGCTGGGCTTGGGTTAGGAAGACTCATCTACATAATGTGGAATCCAGCATCAGACAATTACTAGCTGTGTGGCCCTGGGCAAGTCACTTTACCCTGTTTACCTCAGTTTCCTGATCTGCAAAATGAGCTGCAGAAGGAAATGGCAAACCATTCTAATATCTTTACCAAAAAAATGTCAAATGGGGTCATGAAGAGTTGGATATGACTGCAATACATCACCCCAAAATCCAAAACCAGTAAGAATGATACTAAGAGTGGGGGAATCTAAGTGGGGGAATCTTGGCTTTTCCAGCCAGGAAACTCTCCAGTTGGAAATCTGATGTCCATCGTCTGGAGTCAAGTAGTCAATAAGAAGAAAAAGAAAAGTTAAACAAAGATCAGTGATGGTCAACTTCCTGGCATTTCTGCATTGATTATGCTCTCAGATCACTGTAATGAAATGAAAGAGGACAATATGGAAGCAGAAGATTCACTGAACTGTCTTATTCTCAATACTAATTCAATCCACTTTCCTACTTACATGCTTGGGTCAAAATCTGCAGACAAGTACCATTACTTCCATAGTGCCTTGAAAGCACAGCTTGGAAAACCAACTGTTAAAGACCACTCATTCTTGTCCCACCAAGTCTAAGAGATTGACTTCCCAAAATTAAAAAAAATGTTTTTAATCTGCTGACACAAAATGCAAATCAAACTTATCAAGCTATCAGTTAAGGACGTGCACCTATTTTATCTATGCATGTATACATACAATGTCATCACAAGTGTTACTTTTTTCGTAGGGTGAGTGGATCTGTGATAACGTTGGTATAAGGAATTACTACCACCAGTGCAGGCCGGCAAACTTTTGAGAAACTTACAGTCTTATAGAGTTGTGTAGGACACTGCCAAGGTCATACCAACAAGAACACAAGCTCTGAAAATCTACTGCTGAAAGGCCTTGAGTCTAGTAGGGCCAGGGACAGAGCATAATTTGTTATCTAGTCATCAGCCTAGCTGAGCTTAAAGAGACTCGACAACGGCATGGCCATTTGTTGGCAGCTTGGGGTGAAGGCAGCTCTCAAGGATTATGTACTCACTACACAGGCACAGATTTCAATTTCACTGGAAGAGGATACACAGCAAGGCCCCGAACAGTACAATAATGAACCCCTGAAGTGCTTGCGTATATTCAAATTCACATTCTTTGAAGTTAGAATGACACAAATTATGGTAATTAGTTCTAGTCCAATGGAATAGGCAGTGCCCATTAGATACATGCAACTACTTCATGGGGATTTATTATTTGCACTAATCAGGATCTAGCAGTACTCTTACCACCAAACTTTAAAAAGTCTTAAAGTATGAGACCATGTGATACAATGGGAAGATCACGGGCTTTGTGGTCAGAGGAGTCAGGTTCAAATTCCACCTCCGACACGTATGACCTGTGTCATCTTGGGCACATCACTTGCTCTCTCTGGGCCTCAGTTTCCTCACCTGTAAAATAAGGACACTGACCATCTATGGCTGCCCTAGTTCCTTCCCATCTCTAAATCTGTGGTCTTGTGATCCTGTGACTCTTTAAGGCACAAGTTAACCTCCTTCTTTGGTCTTTCCCAAATTATTCAGAAAGAAAATACATGCTTCTCTTTAATACTCAACCAATGAAACCTCAATCCCATACTGCTCCCACTTTAGTCACAAGCATTATTCCTACCTCCTACCCCATAAAATATAGTTTGAATTGAAGTAACAAACTTTCCATTCAAAAATAGATTGTTTCCTTTTAACTTTTTTTTAATGTCCCCAAATGACCCCTTTTTAAAACACAGAAACAATAATAGAAAATGGCAACTCATCTTCGCTGTTATCACAGAACACCTTGCATTATTTTACTTATCTGTGTACATGATGTATTTTCTTGATTATATTATATGGTGATAAGGGCCAATAAGTGATTTTTTTTTGTCTCTATCTCCACACTGCTGAACTCAAGGCCTTGAACAAGTAGATGTCCATATTTATTGGGTTTTCTTTATATCTTCTCAATGTGAGATGAGGATGGGAAGATGTGGATGGTATTCAATTTATTCTAGGCATTTACAAAATTATCAAAGACTTATTAGCCGTCATTTTATATATACAGTCTTGATTTAGAAACTTATTCTCTCAAATACTTAGAGAACATAGGGGAAGAAGATTCTGGGAAGATGGCGGAATAGGTCAGAAAACTTTTGGCTCTCCAAATTTCCTCCAGAAAAAAAGACAGAACATCACTTTAGAGCAGCAGAAATAAAAATGGAGTAAAGCAGCTGTCCTACTAAGACAATTTGAGAAGACCCTGGGAAAGATCTGACCTCCAGGAGCAGAGGGGCAGGCCAATTCTACAGAATCAACCAACAAGTCCTGGTGGCAGCTTCAGCCTTAACAAACTTGCATCTCACAGACTGTAGGATCTGATGGCTGAGTAGGAGATTGACGGACCTTCCACTGTGAGAGACACCAAACACACCTGTGCTGACCAGCTGGCCCTGGCTGTGGTTGCAGGGAGAAGGAGCTAGCACATACCTGGTGAGTACAGGAGCAGAGGGGCAGGGACCTGGTTGGCTATGAGCACTTGCAGGAGAGCAGAATCCTTGGTTTCAGTTCCAAAGCAGAGAGTCTAGCTGTAGTTTACAGATACCGGATGGACTGCAGGGAGCAAGGTCATTTGAGGACAGGGTATCTGGGGACCCTAGATGTGGCTTAGGAGTGGAGAGGAAAGCCCAAGGTTGGACCCTGAAACACACCTCAGAAAATAACAGTGAAAAGGACCTGACTTAGTCCCCATAGCTCAGGACTACAACTTGATCACACTAACAGCAGCTAAAAACAAAATAAAACAAAAAATAAATAAATAAAAATGAGTAAGCAAAGGGGAAAGAAAGAAAGTTACTATGGAGACAGAAGATCTGAGTTCATATTCAGAGGGAGATAAAGGAACTAAAAAACAATCCTCCTTTTTCCAGTGAGAAACATCAAATGATCCCAAGAACATAAAATGTTCTTAGAAGAACTTAAAAAAAAATGACTTTAAAAATCAAATAAGGGAGATCAAGGAAAAATTAGGGGAAAAAAATAAGAGCAACCCAAGAAAATTATGAAAAGAAAATCAACCAACTTGAAACAGAGAATCAAAAATTTAAGGAAGAAAATAATTCCTTGAAAACCAGAACTGGGGAAGGGGAAGCGAGTGACATCCCAAGACATCAAGAAATTGTAAAACAAAATAAAAAGAATGAAAAATAGAAGAGATAGTGAAACATCTCATCAGAAAACAATTGATCTGGAGAAAAGATGAAGGAGAAATAATATAAGAATAGACGGAAATTATGATTAAAAAAAGAATAGATACAATACTAGAAGAAATTATCAAGAAATGTTGCCCCGAAGTTCTATAACAAGAAGGCAAAGTAGAAATAGAAAAAATTCACCAATCACTCCCTGAAAGAGATCCCAGGAGGAAAACTTACAGGAATATCACAGCCAAGTTTCAGAGCTCCCAGGTTAAGGAGAAAATATTGGAAGCAACAAGAAAAAGTATCACGGACTTACAATAAGGATTACCCAAGACCTAGCAGCTGCTATGTTGAGGGAACACAGGTTTTATAATATTATATTTCATGGAGAAAAAGAGCTGGGGTTATAACCAAGGGTAACTTACCCAACAAAGTTAAATGTAATCCTGGGGAAAAAAATATAGATATTTAACAAACTGAAAGACTTTGGGTTTTTGTGACAAAAACCTCAGAATTTAAGGGGAAAATGTGACATATAACATCCAAAAGAAATATAAAGCTAAACATTAAAGACCAATTATAAGGGTCTCAGCCAGATCAAATTGTTTACTTATTATATGTGAAAAAATTATCTGTACTCTTAAGACTGTTGTCATTATTTGGATAGTTTGAAAGAAAGGCTTGGGTTGAGTTGAGTATGATGGAGTGATTCTAATAAAATGTTGTAGAGAGAGATAAAAAGGAGTAATTATCTCATACAAATGAGGCATAAAAGGAAAAATTGATACAGAAGAAGCTAGTGGGGGGAAAGTGGACAGTGCTGGACCATTATCCTCACCAGAAATGGGTTAAAGAGGGAACTATATATGTCTAAAAGGATATAAAAGCCTTCTACATTCAGAAAGAAATAAGAGGGCATACATAAGGTTGAGGAAAAGGATAAGGGAGGAACTCTTAGAGGAGTGGGTAGGTTAAGGAACAGAAGGACAAAGTAGCAGGTAGAAATAAAGCTGAGAACTAGGGGGGAAATGGTAAATAGGGTGAGCTTAGTGAGGAAATATAGGAAGGAAGAAAATGCACAGCAAGTAAATGTAGCTTAGAATGAGAATGGGATGAATTTACCCATAAAATGGATAAAGTTAGCAGATTAGAAATTTGAACTCAACAATATATTTGTTTCAGGAAACATGAAAATGGGAGATAAAGTAAAGGGCAGGAGTAGAGTTTATTATGTAAAAAAAGCAGGGGTAGTAAGCATAATCTCAGACAAAATTAAAGTTAAAATGGATTTAATCAAAAGAGAAAAAACAGAGACACTACAATGTATCAGCAATATCATTTAATTTTTTTTCAGACCATTTAAAATAACTTAATGGTATAAAATACCTGAGTGTATACCTGCCAAAACAGACATAGGAATTATATGAATATAAACATAAAACACTTTTTATATATATAAACTCAGGTCTAAATAACTGAAGCAATATTTACTGTTCATGGGTAGACAAAGCCAATATAATTTTTAATGACAATTTTACCTAACTAATCTATTTATTCAATGTCATCTCAATTAAATTACAAAATAGTTATTTTACTGGGTTAGCAAATATAACAGCAAAGTTCATTTGGAAGAATGAAAGGTTAGGAACTTCAAAGAAACCAGGGGAGAAAAGATGTAAAGAAAGTAGATTCATCAGTATCAGACCTTAAACTATATTATAAGGTGAGAGAATTCTTGTACAAATAAAACCCATGTAGACAAGAATAAAAGGAATACAGAAAATTGACCAAAAAAATCTCAAAGACAGTATCTCAGATAGAATGTGATTGCATTGGAATGTGGCTGTGGTGCAGGAAATGAATAGGTGATTGGTTTAGAAAAACATGGACTTAAGGAAGATGCTATACACCTTCAGAGAAAGAGATGACAAGTGGAAATAAGCATAGTATGGTCTTACATATATATGTATGAATGAATATATGTGTGGGTATTATATCCACGCTTAATTGTAGCCTTCTTTGGTTGGATGGGGGGGATAAAAATAGAGTAAAAAGTATGGAGCAGAGCACACAAGAGAAGCAAAGGAAAGCCAGGCAGCTTTGAAAACAATGTGTAGTATTTATTATATAGGTTTTCTATTGTTTTATACTGAATCCTCCCTTATGTTCTGCTGTGTGCATGGCAATGTTTTTTTCTTTCCTTATATTGTATTTAAAAAAGACTGTAGGGTACAATCTCAATTTAAAAGAAATATGAATGAGTGAGTGGATGAATGAAAAAGAATATATATTAAACACTGCTATATTCCAAGCACTGTGATAAGTGCTGAGGATAAAAATACAAAAGCTAAGGCTGCCCTTACCCTAAAGGAACTTCTGTTCTAATCAGGGAGAATGTGTGCGTGTGTGTGTGTGTGTGTGTGTGTGTGTGCGTGTGTGTGTGTGTGTGTAAGTACACATGCGCTGAGATATACTTATATATACATATATACACTTACATATATATGTATTTATATATACACACACACACACACATATATGCACACATACACACATATTTAGACACACATACATATTAGTGGTGACAAGGGATTTATTCTTTGGAAAGTCACAAAGATGATGAGGGGAGCCACAGGAGGGTGAATTGACACAGTTTCTAGGAACCATGAAAGTTAAGTTGATTATAGCTCAAGAACTATAAAAGAATGGCGGAACTACAGAGGAGGCCCTACACATGGTGACATATCCTCTGTGGAGGAGAAGTCTAAAGAAAGAAGCGAAGGGAAGTCTGTCTGGAATCCGGGCTAAGGTAAGGTGGGTGACAGAAGCAGCCACTGATCAGGCCAACAGGACCTCGAGGGCAGGGGTTTCAAGCAGGAAAGATTTAAATCCTCTAGGGCTTTTTTTTCTCCGGACCACTTAGGATGGCAGTTGGTGAATTCATGTCTATGAGCCATTTTCTTTCTGTAGCCTACCTACTCTTACTTGCATAGAGCACAGTATGACTATGTATGTAAGGAGGATTTTGTTATCCTTTGCAGAGCTTACTTTGTCAGGATCCATGGCCATGGCAATGTCTAGTTTTGAGGTGTTAGATAATAACTGCCATAATAGCCCTAAGGATTCTAGAAAATAATTCCCAGAATCATAATGACAGACAGTGTTACTGAGGTTGTGCCATGAGATATGGGGTGACATGATGTGACGTTTACTACACCTGTGCAGAATGATGATATTGTTACAGTTAACCTATGAGATTATTTTTGGTAAGATGCTGTCTTTGTCTGTTGACCTATAAAGCAAACAGGCACTGGTCAGTGAGTGGTGAACCCATAGGGTTCCCATAGGGGAACATAACAGTGTAATGCTGTGTGTGCCTTAACTGGCCCTCATTGAGACTTGAAGGGATTTAGGGAAGTGCACAAGCTGTGTTTGTCTCCACTGACGCCCTTTGAGATGTAGGGGTAGTTGCCCCCCTGCTTTTCACCCTCTCCTTCAAAGATAATTGGAGAATGCTATAGGAGCTGGCACTCCCATTCTCAGCAACTCCCTTTGAGAAGACTAGATAGAAATAAAGTAAGATTATTAACCCCTCCAAAGCTGTCTTCCTGTGCTTCCTGTCTGAACCTATTGGAGGCTGGAGTCTGAAAACTCTAGTGTCTCCTGTGGTTATCTATGAAACAGATGGTAACATTTAAGAGAAGTTCCTCTTGTCATAGATATAACCAGTGGAGCTTCCTTGAGGTATGAAGTTAAGAGAAGAATAGGTCCTTCCATTGTGAACATAGAAGGCTAACCCCATAATCATAGAAGGGGACCCCATGATGGAGTTGAGCCAAGTTCCCTTTGCCCATGGCTCTGCAGATCTGAGTTCTCAATCATCCTCTGAATCCTCATTTTCATTCATCCTACATGTCCCAGTTAGAGAACAGATCTTATCATCTCATACATCCCTTTCATTCCACTCACACAGCTACCACCCTAGTTCAGACTCTCCTTCCCTCTTACCAGGACTATTCCCACAGCCTCATTAGTGGTTTCCCTGCCTCCAGTCTCTCCCTTCTCAAGTCAATCTTCCACACAGGACTCAAAGTGATTTTACTAAAACACAGTTTTGATCATGACATTCGCCCACTCAATAAGCTCCACTGGCTCCCATCCAGCCCTCTCTGCCTAGAATTCACTTCCTTCTCATTCCTGCTTTTTAGAATCACTGAGTTTCTTTCCAATCTCAGTTCGATTACCGCCTGCTAAATGAAGCCTTTCCTGTTTCCCATCCACTCCTCCACTCCTAGTGACTTCTTCTCATCACTGTCTCTATTATCTACTTTGTATACACATATGTATGTGCATGTTGTTTCCACTAGCTATACTGTAAACTCTGACTTGTCTTTATAGCCCCAGTCCACAGTGCCTGGCACACAGAAGGGGCTTAATAAATGTCTGTTGCTTGATTAAGTGGAAAAATATCTCCATAATCAGAGAAAAATTAACAACACACTGTAATCACAGTTCTATAATCCTGTTTTCTTTGGTTTGTTTAAACTGAAAACTGTTGAGGGTTTTTTTCACTTTCTCAATAACAATGCTGATCTGATAGAAGTGCAAAAAGCAAAAAGGTATGAATTATCTTCTCAAACAAAGAGAACAAAATATTGCCTCTGTTCAAAAGGTACACTGTGTCCCTCCACCCCACCAAAAACCAAAACCTAAATCAAAAAACAAATGCCTATTTTTAAACACACAATGCAGATCACATCCAGCTAATGCCAACAAATTGCATTATTATTAAAATATGGATGCTTACCAACTGAGTAATCTTCCCCTGAGAACGTCCTTCTTAATTTCTAGTATAAATCATCATAATTTGGAGAACTGGCAATTCTTCAATTATAACGGGCTCTTGCCTAGATTGGGGCAGCTAGGTGGTGCAGTGGATAGAGCACTGGGCCTGGAGTCAGAAAGACTCATCTTTCTGAGTTCAAATATGACCTTGGACATTTCCTAGTTGTGTGATCCTGGGCAAGTCACTTAACCCTGTTTGCCTGAGTTTCCTTAACTGAAAAATGAACTGGAGAAGGAAAGTCAGCTATGACTAAAAAATGACCGAACAACAGAATGTATAGATCAAATTAACCACATAGGCCTATCTGAAAATCCCTGCTGTCCAATATTTAAAGGGAAAACTCTGTAAAGATATGTATGTATATAAATGCCCTCTCACCACCCATTCTCAAAGTAAGAGAATCAATTTAAAGGTCATCCTCTGCTTCCCCCTACTCCACTCCAACTGCTAGAGCATTTGTCAAAGGTTACTCTCCATTTACTCTAAGAGTAGTCATGTTCTTTACATACCTGCTTTTTCTATGTACAAGCTGTCTGCCTCCATTCCTTGAGGGCAAAGATCATTTTTGCTTTTTCCTTTGTATCTCTAGCACTTAGCATAGTGCCTAGCACAGAGTAAAGGCTTAATAAATGCTTTATTGATTGATTAAATTTCTCTTTTCAATCCATTGACTGAGGATGCAAACATGAAAACTGCTATAGGTAACATAAAATATTCAAGCTAACAGTAAAGTTCACTTAGGTTAGATGTTATAACAGTATTAAGTTTGGTTCCTTCTAGGTTTGTCCTTCTAATGTAATTATTCACAAACTTCTCCTGTTGTACTTCCCATTAATAATCAGCCAGCAGGTACTTTTTTGAGACAGTTGGAGTTAAGGGTAAGTGTCTAAGGCTGGATTAGTCAGGTCCTGCTGACTACAGGGTTTCTGGTCTAACCACTGTGCCATCTAGCTGCCTCCCTCCCCCAATTAACTTTGCTAAGATGATGCACGAAGAACAGGAGCTACAAAACAGTCCCCTTATATCTAAGGAGCATGTCCCCACAAAACACACAAGGGCACAGGATCTGTGCTAGGTGGGTTGCTCAGGCAGGCTCCCAAAGTCTCCTGCTCTTTATAATTCAACTCTTGATTATCAGGGTTAGCTTTCTTGGAGTCCACACCTAGCTCCCTTTGCTCCCAGAAGTCCAGTTTCTACATTGTTCATGAGCCACTGCCCCTCTATATCTATACCTGTATCTAAATAGAGTAGGACTTCCTGCTGGAGAAGAGGGGTCTCCTGGGCAGCTCTTAGCTGCACTCCCCTGAATCATTAGACTCACCCAGGGCTTGGATATTTAAAGGTTTTCGAAGGCATTTCCAATTTGTATTTGTCCATTGAAGTTGCTCCCTTTCATCCTAGGTGTTTGCATTCCAACAGAATTGTTGTATGTTAATACCTTATTAACACATTAACACCTAATTATCTCTATTATCTATTCATTGTTTTCTGTTATATCAACTTTTGGGAAGACCAAATCCCAACTTCTTTATGCTTAAGTATGCACATACTAGTTCCCTACTTACTAAATATTACTGGAAAGCAGGGATGCTTCACTTGTGTCTTTGTGTCCCAGTATATGGCACAGATGCTTGGTATAGAAGAGGGGCT
Source organism: Potorous gilbertii (assembly GCA_028658325.1). NCBI lineage: Eukaryota > Metazoa > Chordata > Mammalia > Diprotodontia > Potoroidae > Potorous > Potorous gilbertii. The sequence continues at coordinate 694,621,798 of CM053769.1, read as the reverse complement.
TAATTAGTGCTTATTGATTGAATGGTTGCACACTACTCCCAAAGACTTTCAAATAGTTTAGGTTGGGTCATCACACTCAATCTTTCATGCTACAAAGCAGGTGCTGGTAAAAGATTTCAGTGGTAAGACTATATGCAGTTCATCTAACAGTTCTGAAGTAACAATTACTCCAGAGGTTTCTCTCTGTCTTTCTCTGTGTATGTGTCTCTCTGTCTTTTCTTTGTCTATCTGTCTCTCCTCTTCATCTCTCTCTCTCTCTCTCTCTCTCACACACACACACACACACACACACACACACACACAATGGATTATATGACATTGCAATAGCTAGACACAGAATTTTAAAGTAGAAAAGAACATCAGATTTTACTTGACACACATATCCCTTATGTAATGTCTTCTACAAAAGGTCAGTGAGACTCTGCTTGGGCCCATCCAGTGACAGGAAAATCCTTCAATTGATGTACAAAGAAGTGTTTGTTTATCTAGACTCTGTAGCCTGCCCAGGTGGCACAATGCACAAAGCACCAGGGCATGGAGTCAGAAAGAACTGAGTTAAAATGTGGCCTCCAACACTTCCTAACTGTGCAGGACCTTGGGTAACTCATTTAACTTGTTTGCCTCAGTTTCATCATCTGTAAAATAAGCCAATGAAGGAACAGCAAACCATTCTAGTATCATTGCCAAGAAAACCCCAAATGCAGTCACAAAGAGTTGGACATTACAGAAACAACTGAACAAAAACCTACCTAATTACAGAAAGGAGTTGAGTTGGCTATATGATGGCTTGAAATAGAATGACTTTAACCTGGGCAGTCAAAAGAGACCCACGGAAACAATTCAGGCATAGTCCTGGGTATGAATGGGGGCAAGAAGTAAGGAGGGTGAGGGGGGGAAGAAGTAGGCAACCAATCTGGTATCCAGGGATCAAAAACAGTCTTTCTAATGAAGCACGTCTTAAGTGGCAAAGAGGTAAATACTATTTGACTCTGTAAGTGATGGCTGTAATAATAAACTCACAGGCAATATCTTTTTATGGGTGTAAAGGTCCACCAGTTCCCTACTAACCAGATCTATTTATTGTTAATGTAACAGGCCTTAGCTACCTTGTTACATTATTGTTACATTATTGTTAATGTAACAGGCATTAGCTACCTTGATAGTCACCAGCCTATTGATATGTAATTCAACCTTTCCCCCTTAAACACTCATAAAGTTTGAAAAGTGTTACAGCTTTCTCTAATTTTGTGTATGTGTGCTCCCCAGTTAGCTTGTAGTCTCTTTAAAGGCTGAAACCATGCACTATAGTTCTACTTTCCCCCACAATGCCTAGCACAGTCCTTGGTACAATGTAGGTACTTAATAGATACCTGAATTTTCCTTGATTGAAATGGTCTTTTTCATATCCAGACTTCAATTCCTCTAACTCTCCCAAAGCCTCACCATCTTGAACCAAATACTAATTGTTCCTAGGAAAGGAAGCTCTGAGTACAAAAAAAAAAAGCCAACATAATTCTTCCACCCTTCTCTCTCTTTTGTGATGCTGTTCATCTATCAGTTCCAACTTTCTACTTTTCAGAATACAGTCAATGAGAATATAATTACAAGGGAAATCATACAGGGCATGTGTCAAAAGAAGAAATATGTACATTAAAAGCAGGAGGTAAGAGAGTGATGGGGAGAGAGGAAAGGCAGATTGGGAGGAAGTCAACCAGAGGGTAAAAACATAAGACTACAGAAAGAGAGACAAAATGAACAATGGACCCGAGCAAAGGAGAGTCCATAAGAGCTTTATACAACAGCTTGGAAAAGAAGGGCAAGTATCAGAGGAAGGGCAAGGATGAGTCAGGATGGAAGAGCTGAGAACAGGGTGAAAACAAGTATCAACGAGTGGAAGAGAGGGAAGGATGTTAGTGGGAGAGGCAGAGGAGGTTAGTAATTAACTATGTCTATAAAGGGAAACCATTCCCTCTTCCATTTAACTCATTTGGGATAACCTGCTAGTATGTTAGGAGTATAAATCAAAACTTAGAAGCATGGACACATGCCAGTTATTTTGTATACTATGGAGGCCCTTCTTTGACACTGTAACACAGACAGCAAAACCAACTGCCAGAACTGGAGTTATAATTGTATTTTAATCAATAGCAGATGCAAATACAAATTAGATCCAAGTTTTTCCCATCCCTTTCTCCCATCCATCCCCATAAAATACTCCTGAGCAATGCCCCTTGGCTGTTCTTTTGTAATGAGGATCTTCTAATGAATCCCAACAGAAATACTTGTTTCCTGCTAAAAATGAAGGTTATTATCTCAAGTTAGTTTAACTCTATTGTATTCTCCTCCTGTCTTATAGGAAAAATGACTTAGGAATCATTTGAATGGTCTGGTTTGGTTGAATGCTGCCCTCTACTGGAAGGCACAGAGTTTCCAGACTTCTTACAACATTCATAATGTGATACAATCGCATCTGGCTTTAAAAGTAGATGCCCTATACATTTCCTAAGCAAGGAAAATCCTTACCTGCTTCAGTTTCCGTTGCACTGGAGGGTATCGGTAGCCGTTTCTCCGTCCTGACTTCTTTTCTATCAAGAATCTAAAAGTGAAAAATCCAAATCACTGAAACTTCTTTGACGCTTCAAATGTACAACAGAGAGTAAAAATTACAACCGATTGCATAAATGCAGCTAAGCTCTCAATTAAAATGCAAGCTCCTTGTAGGGATAGTTTTATAATTTGTTTTTGTATTCCCAACACCTGGTACACAATAAACTTAAACACTTATTGACTGACTGGTTAGTGAGGATAGATCATGTTTACTACATTAGAAATTAATAGTGTTTTTAGTTCAATGTCTGGTATACTACAAACCCTTCATTTTTATGTATTTTATTCATTAGGAAAGTCCTATCAAAGGCTAAATTATTGAAAATGAAAGAAGAATGGGGATAGCAGGGAAGAAGTTATTGAGTATAATGAAATGACCTTTCTCTTGCAGAAAACTATTATGCGATATTAATGAATGCTTACATCAACCAAGCAATCAATAAACATTTACTACATAACCTTTCATTCACCAGGCACCATGCCAAGTCAAAGGAATAAAAAGGAGAGGCAAAAGACAGTACCTGCCCCGATGGAGTTTATACTCTAATGGAGAGACAACATATAAATATACCCAAATAATCTATATACAGGATAAATGTGAAATAATGAGCAGTGGGAAGGCAGTAGAATGAAGAGGGATTGGGAAAAGTTTCCCACAAAAGATGAGTTCTAGCTAGGACTTAAAGGAATTCAGGGAAGCCAGGGGACAGAGATGAGAAGGGAGAGCATTCCAAGCATGGGGGACGGCCAGAGGAGATGCCCATTATCAGGAGACAGAGTGTCTTGTTTGTGGAACAGCCATGCCAGTGTCACTGGATCAAAGAGTATGCAATGGGGAGAAAGGTGTAAGAAGACTGCAAAGGTAGGGGGCAGGTTATGAAGGGCTTTGGATGCCAAAGAGAGGATTCTGTATCCATAGTATTGATAATGGGCTTCTAGGAGCAGGTGGCAGGGAGGGCTCAGAGAGGAGGAGGTACTTGGTAGACAGCAGGTGTAGAATGAGGCACTCACTTACTGCAATATGTTTACTTGTTTTGTTTTACTGTACTTATCAGCTATAAGGGAGGGTTCTGTTGGGGCAGGTGAGAAAGTTGTTGGGAAGTAATAGTGACTTTTTTCAAGAATATCAATACTTCAAAAAAAAAAAGAACATAAGGAAGTGGCTAAAGATCCAATTGGGTGAATCCTGGGAACAATGAGAATTTTCATTGGATGTCTGCGATCTCAGCTCTTCCAATGAGCTAGAAGCCAGAGGCACCGGCAACTGAAATATGTGTGTTGGAAGGTTCCAGTGGGGCACTCATTTTAACACTAGAGAAGGTACTCAGGACTCTTAAGTATAATTCAGAGGATGGAAAATTGAATTTAGCCATAAGAAAAAAAGGTGTCAACACTTTCAAACAGTGCCCAGTTTAGACTGATTTGCAAACTACAGGCCAGTCTCAACTAAGGGGAAAATTAACTTTCTCTCTTCTTAAGAAATGTGCTAGGCTCCTGCCCTGAGTGTCCAGTAGATATAATGCAAATAACATGGGATACACACACACATACACACACACACAGAGGGAGAGAAAGGAAAAACAAAAATAAGTATAGCAGCACTTTTCTGGTGGTAAAGCATTGGAAATTGAGGGAATGTCCATTATTTGGGGAACAACTTGTAGAAGTGATTGTGATAGAGTAGGATTGTGCTCTAAGAAATGGTGTGCAGGATGCACTTGGAAAAATCTGGAAAGACTTACATGAACTGATTCAAAGAAAAAACAAGTAGAACCAGGGAAACATTGTATACAGTAATACTATAAGATAATCAATTATGAATGACTTAGCTATTCTCAGCACTACAATGATCCAAGACAACTCTGAAGGACTTAGGATGAGAAATGCTATCCATCCCCAGAGAAAGAACCGATGGTGTCTGAATACAGATCAAAGCATACATTGTTTTCTTTCTTTTCTTGGAGATTTTTTTATCTATGTTTTCTTTTACAACATGACTAATATGGAAATATGTTCTGTATGACTATACATGTATAACCTATATCAAATTGCTTGCCTTCTCAATGAGGGGGGTGAGGAGGGAGAGAATTTGGAACTCATAACTTTAAAAACAAATGTTAAAAATTGTTTTTGCATGTAATTGAGGAAAAATAAAATACTAAATAATTTTTATAAAGAATAATGTATACTTCATCTTCAATATTGTAAAAGTGAACAATTTTGAAGACTGAATAAATTGATGAAGAATTTAAAAACCCACCAAATAACATGGGGTAGTAGAAAAAGTCTGAGATGTGGAGTCAAAAGATGAGATTCAAATCATGGCCCTGCTACTTTCTTTGGGCTGGTCACCAAACCTCTCTGGTTTCAGTTTCTTCATCTGTCCATTGGAGGGACTGGCCTCTTCCAGTTCAAAATCATGTTCCTATGAGTCAGACTTTAAAGTCAAACTCAGCTAAAGAATACTGTTATACCTTTATAACCCAAGTTCAATATGTCTATCCCCTCCTTACTTTCTCTCCCAAATCTTTAGCAAAACTTTAAAAAAACCCAATTCTGTTTCTACTATATTGAAAGAAAGTAGAGACTAAGAACACCTACTTCAGATAGTAAGGAAAAATCTTCAGATTTCTCTGACAGATCACAGTAAGCTAATGACAGCATGTGGGAGGCAGAGGTGAAGGAAGGTGACCTTTTGGGGGATGGAGGGGACTTTAGGATTCAGTTGTGGAGGTCATTCCTTGCTCCAGAAAGGCATTTATATACACAGTGACAGGAACATCCAAAGTAGGGACAGTAGAAATTAGAGGAGAGTCTTTAGAGGTGAGAAGATTATCATCTGACTGTCACCTTAACATAACTTTGGAAACTAGACAGCTAAAACTAAAACCAGACCCTCTGGAAAAATGGCAAGTGAAGGCACATTAGGAGAACAGGCTAGCATAGTGTGCTCTATACACATGCTGAGATACCATTTCCCCTTGCTTTCTCTCTTTTTGGGGGGTGGGGAGACAATTGAGGTTAAGTGACTTGCCCAGGATCACAGAGCTAGTAAGTATCTGAGGCTTGGAACTCAGGTGCTCCTGACTCCAGGACAGCTCCTCTGTCTACTGCACCACCTATCTGCCCCTCCCCCTCCTTCTCTAAACACTATCCCTTTCTTGGGATGAAGCTGAAACAAAAGCTGTTTAATTGTTCTAGATTCAAGAACAACAGGTGAGCTCTCTGGTCCTCAGTGTCCTAATAAATGAAATGAGGGGTTGGTTCTTACTAAGATCCTTCCTATGCAGCACAATAGTCTCTGAAGTTACAAAATGCTGGATGGCAGGGCTTTGCCCTAGACTGGCTAAAAGCAGATCTTCCTGAATGGAAGGCAAGGAGACATTCAGCTCCCTTCTAATGGAAACAGATCCAAGGAACAGAAAGAGTTGGTCTCTAAAGGAACATAAAATGAAAGCTACATTGGTGCTGAGGAGGCAAAACAAGACAAGAAAACACCCACACTTCTTATGATTGCCAAGTGAAAATGACTCAGAAGTCATCAGGATGGTTTAACTGATCACTATTAACAGAATAAAAGAAAACCACATAGACTGTCCTTGTGCCCATTATGTCTAGTGACATTTATTTAATAATCTCAGAACAAAGTGCCAAGAAGCAAGAGAAGTTACACAATTCACAATCAAATGAAAATGGAACAGGTTCAGAGACAATTCTCATATGTGATGTTTTTCCAGTGCCCTAATTTTAATGAGCGAGAATTCTTTGTTCTATCTTATTAGAACAGAGAAAGAGCAAGATTACAAATGTAGGAAAACATGCGTATTACACTCAGCATTGTCATGAAAAGAACGCTGGCTATGAAGTCAGGACTTCATAGGAATCCAGGATTTACCATCTACGTGATATGGGACAAGTCATTAACCTCTCAGATCCTCAGTTTCCTCATCTGTAAAGTGAAAGAGGTTG
>CM053769.1:694603342-694614722 GCA_028658325.1 Potorous gilbertii | reverse complement strand
GGGTTGATCAATTCATAGCTCTTCTAATGGCACCTTATGTGCTTTGTCTGTCCACAACCCCTCAAATATTGACCATTCCCATCGTTTGTCATTTTGGCCAATTTGCTTGTTGTAAGATGAAACCTCTGGGTAGTTTTGACCCACCCATCTTTTAAAACTCAGATCAAATGCTGTTTTTTTCCAGTGAGCCTTCTCTGATCAAACCATGTCAGAAATAATTTTTCCTTTCTCAGGGTGTAATAGCTCTTGTACGTCTCTCATTTAAATGCTGGGATGCTGTGCTCTGCATATAGTAGGTGCCTAATTGTTGAATGCAAGTAGAAAAGTAGAAGAACTGGCTCTCAGTTGTTAATGGTACGATGACAATATTTCTGCCCTTTTTATAATTCCAGTGAAATATCCAATGAGCGAAGCTGACAGCTGGTTTAGTTTGAGTGATGACTAAAAGGCTGTTTTTTCATATGGGCAGTAAATGCAGACAAACAAGTGTCGGACAGTTTAGTCCTTGTGTACTAAGCTCCCTCAGTCCCAGACCAGCCCTAGGACAGAGTTGGCAAGCAGCCACAATAAACCTGAGCAGCCTTGAAACAGTGGCAATAACCCCCAAATCCCAAGGGTGGGGAGTCAGGCTTACCCAGCTGCCCTCAGGTGTGAGGAGCTCTGTGTGCCTGGTCTTGGCTGGGGCCACCTGCTACCTGCGGTCTGAGTCTTTGAGCTTAAGAGCAGGGCAAGAGTCGGGATTTCAAAGCACACCCCCTTTGTAGGCATTCCAGAGGAGTTGCTGGGTGGGGCTTATTGGCAGACTTCTTGGGGGTGCCAGAAGAAGCAGTAGGTTTTCATTATGGATACCTTATTCCTCCATCCTCAGCTGTCCCTGGTTTAAAACAATCAGACAGGGAGATAGGAAGAACACGGACCTTCGGCAGCCTTAATTGATTGTTTCCGGAGTCTTTGAAAATCAAGCATTTTCCATATGAACAAGTCCCAAGGAAGACAGATGGGACATAATTGATCTTACCATAAAAAACAAACTACAGTTTAAGTCTGCTGGAGTGTGGCTCCTCAATCAGACTTCTCAGTACTTTCATCCTTCTGTTGGATACTAACTATGCAGAGCACAGCATTAGTCAGTCAATTAGGAAACAAAAGCTACACAAGTGTTATTCCAAGTCCCAGAAAAGAAAGCTCATTCTTGATGGGGGCATGCATTTAGGGATCAGGGAAGGCTTTTTGCTGGAGGAAGAAGCATTTGAACTGAGTTTTTAAAGATGAATACATCAAGACAACTCTGAAGTTTCAGCTCATACCCAGCAGTTTGGCAGGGTCCTCCCCTAAACTCATCCCAACAGGCCCATCCAATTTGGGGAAACCTGCCTCACTTTCTCTTGCTATCTCAAGGTGTCAATGGAGCACCTTGTTATCCAGCTGTGCTCATGCTTACCACAAGACCTGCCCATCTTATCTTCCTCTGATATTAATCTTTGAAATGTCATTTACTCCTTTTCTTCAGAGTTCCTCATTGGTTATATGTTACCATCTGCTCATAACCCATAATGTGCCTCTCCAATACCCTCTACATAATATTTATTTTTAGTTTTCAGAGGCCCTTATATCATGTCTTGTCGCCATATAGCAATATCTAGTAGAATGTATTTTTTTTAAAGGGTCTTTACTTTCATGGGAAGCGTGAAGTCAGTACAGAAGTTTCACAATTTCCTGAAAGCAATTCAGCTTATTCTCTTCTGTCTGTTCAAATCTGGGCCTAGCTTGTCCATCTGAACTGTCTGTCTCAGATATATATACACTGTTGGAGCAGCCTCTATGGTATCCAATCAGATGCATAGTGAAATCTAGACAATAGCCCTTCCTCATAGCTTGGACCATGTGTGTGATCAGGCAAAACTCCTTTGAATGATTAAACATCTCTTCCAGAGGTTCTGCAATTTTCTGTGACTTAATTTAATCAAAATAACCTCACCCATAAAACAGGAACATCAGGAGGATTTCATTATCCCCAGGTAACCATTCTTCAAGCCAGATCTCTTCTGTCACATCAGAAAATATTTTTGGCAGCATATTATCTCCCTGTTACATGACTTTCCCTGATTTTTATATTAGAGGGTCATGCAACAGAGTTACTTCTGCTGTTACATCTCCCAAGAAATCAGGAATGTTTTTGATATATGGACAGGAGATGCCTTATTGAGAAAGGGCACGTAAAGTAGCATTCCATTCTACAAATTAAATTATTTCTCACAATTAATAAACAGTAAGTACATTAGGATCTTAAATTCTCTATGTCTCTCAGTCAATTATGAAATGGTAAAAATGAGGTTCATTGTTGAATATTACTGGCCAGATCCTACTTTTTCTACTAATGCCCTCATTGAGGATGCCCTAGATTTATATGTTACTATCACAAAGACTGTGTATGTATATACATACACACATATACACATACATATATCTATATATAGATATATGTATATGTATAGGAAGGGGCAGCTAGGTGGTTCAGCGGATAGAGTGCTAGGCCTGGAGTCAGGAAGACTTATCTTCCTGAATTCAAATCTGGCCTCACACATTTACTAACTGTGTGACCCTAGACAAGTCACTTAGTTTATCATAGTTTCCTTATCTACAAAATGAGCTGGAGAAGAAAATAGCAAACCACTCCAGTATCTTCACAAAAAAAGCAAAACCAAACCCAAAGAGCGTCACAAAGAGTTGGTCACAAAAAGTTTAGTCACAAAGACTAAAATAACTGAACAAATATACAGGAAAGTAGGTATAAATCTGGGTACCTATTGATATGGTCAGCCTCCTTTTGGGGGTTTTAATAAGGTCTGATATATTTTTCAAAACATTGGCATCTTTCCTTCCTTTTTTTCTGTATCTTCGATCTGAATGTCTCTCAATTTCTTCAGTTTTAATGTCTCCAGCACTGATCTTCTGAAGGTCCAACCTGGCTGATTTTCCCATCTTTGCTCCCTTCAGGGCTGTCTCTACCTTCTATATAAGCACATACAGAACTGCGATTGTAGAGGACAAGTGAAGTGGTGCCACTGTCCGTTCTCTTTACATTTTCATCCTTGAATGCCTTGGGATGGCGTGGATGGTTTGCCAAATGCTTCTCCGTGCTTTATGAGATGACACTGATCAATCGCCAACCTCTCCTCATGAGACTTGGTAAACAAGTTTATATGAACCAGTGTTGTCTTTGGCAGCTCTCTCTCTGTATTTGGTCAGTCAAATATCTGCTGACGAAGGCCCTTTCTGGACACTTTTGCTCTTCTCGTGGAGGCAATTAGTTTACAGATAAAATCATAATAATTGCTGTCGTTTCTGCTGTCCACTTCCCAGTTTGATGGTAAATTAATTATTAAGACACTATAGAACTAAGTTGTTTCAATTGTAAGCCTTATATTTTTCTCATTAAAAGTCTTACTTTTCACTAATTCTGATCTTAGCTCTGACAAATTGATCATCTGACTATATAGACAGCTGATGCAGGAATTATGCCCACATTAATAATATTTCCTGTCTTTTAAAATGTTCCCAGCTCCTACCAACAATTTTCTCAAAATGTTCACGAATGAGAGACATGAAGCTTCTGTGAAACCTACAAGTCCCTGGCTTCATTCCTTCCTGCTGAACCATACTTTTCCATATGGTTCTCCCCATACTCACCTTTGCCCATCTTGGCACTGGAATCACCAAGTACCAGAATAGGTGTTGATTTAATTTGGTCTTCTCAAGTCCTTCACAGAATTTCTCTGCCCTTTGGCACTTGATGTTGGCACATGAGCTGTAATTATTTTCATAGCAACCCTCTTGCAAATAGTTATCATTAAGAAGTTGTCCTTCACATGCAGATAGGATCAAAATACCATCACCGTGTTGGGGCCAATGTTACAATGATCACAACAATACAAACTCGGAAGGCTCTACCACGGATCGGGCACAAACAGTCTACGATGAATGTTTGGAGTGGCGATGTCTCTAAATGAGCACATCTCTCATTTCTTTTGAACTGCTGCAATTCTACTTGTTTACAGAGCATAGCCCCTCCTTTGATGTAAGCACATCATGCTGGACAGTCCTGTGCCAGCGTCTCCTATGCCTCACAATAGATTCCAAGGTTCTACAGAGAAACCTTGAGTGTCCTTATATCACTTCTTCTGACCATCATGTGAGCACTTGCCTTGTGTGAGTTAATTACTTTACCCTTAGTATTGCAATATATGATGATCAGATATCATATTAAATAATGTTTTTTGTTGACGGAATGGCTCTGAGTATATGCCAAAGTATATTCTGCCAACTCCTTTCTTTGTCTTTCCAAGCAGTACCTGTGGGTCATCCTTCTGTCTTTCCACTAGTTTTGTCTATAAAAAAATTTAGTAATATTAATTTGATTATTGTTTCAAGAGCAAGAGGTGAAAAGAGGGTGGTGGGAATGGATGGCAAGATGCCATGTTGGGTAGAGCCTAGAGGATGACCAAAGAAGTTTTCACATCAGAAGAACAATGAAATTGCAGGTCTAGACCTGGAAAATTAAAGAAATTATTGGAAAGGTAAACTTTGACAAAGTCTATCCTGAAGGGATAACCAATGGCAAATTAGTGGGTGAGATTTATTATGGACAAATCTGTTACATTCCTTAAAGTATAGTCCCCGGATTATTTTGTAACCTTTGAGCAGTGCTGAGCAGCAACTCTTTCGGGAAGGATTTTTAGAGTTTGAGAAAACAAAATAAAATCATTTGAGTTCTTTCTATTTTACTACCCTTCTATTATATAGTTTACCCCCTCTATGCCAGGTATTATAACTCCAAACTCTTTCACTTATGTATTTATTTACTTTGAAATTCCGATGAGATTAGACTTTTGGCACAGTATATAGAGCCAGTCCTGGAGTCAAAAAAAGACCTGAGTTCAAATGTGACCTCAGACACTTACTAGCTGTGTGACCTTGGGCAAGTCATTGAACCTTATTTACCTCAGTTTCCTCATCTGTAAAATGTACAAAGGAAATGGCAAACCACTCCAGTATCTTTGCCAAGAAAATCCTAAATGGGAACACAGAAAGTCAGACACAACTGAAATGACTCAGTGACAACAACATCCTTTCCCTGAAAAAAACCTCCGTGTTTCTGCCGTTGATGGAGTATCTTGTAAGTATGGAAAGTCCTTCCCAAGCTCTTTAACTTCCATATTGTGCATTGATTGTTGTAGTAAGACCAGTGCCTAGCACAAGCCTTTTTCCACAAAGTGGAGGTTCCATAAATGCTCGTTGATTAAATGAACGAACGAATACAGAGATAGCTTCTAACAGAGCTCCCAGAACTGCTCAGGAATACCAATTAGAACTAGGGAAAAAATTCGCAGGAAAAGGCCCTCCAATCTTGTAAATATACTGCCACCTTGTGGTGATAGAGGCCCACAAGTTCTGTTATTAAAGTGAGGTTTCCTGGTTGACCATTTGAATTCTATTTCAATATCACGTCCTAATAAATAGGCAGCGTGTCCAGCGCTGGGGAACATTTTCTACTTGAGCTGCATAATTTATCTCATGCATGGCAACCAACTGCAGCTCACATGCAAATGAACCATTTATTCAATAAATATCTGTTGGTTCAATTCTGCAGCTATTTATTAAAAGCACCTTGGATGAAATGCGTTCAGGACCCTGAGGTAGGCCCTGGAGACACAGGGTGAGTAGTCAGCTGTTTCTGTCCTCAACAATCTAGGACATTTCAGGATGGGAGGAGGGTCTCAGAGGTCATTTAGTAATAACCCACGCCTTAATTAGCATCCCGTCTAAAACATTCCTCAGAAGTGACCATCCAGTAGAAGAATTTTCAATCTCATTGTACCTACTGTGTGGACAGGGTAATTTTTTTGATAGAGGTTGAAGGATGGTAACATCCGTCTCACCCTCAAGGAGTTTCCCATCTAGTAGGAGACACAGAACATGTACACAAAACTCAGTAAATCCCATCACATAAAGCAGGATTAGTGACATAAAGACAGAAACAAAGTACAATAGCAATGAATTCAAAGGAGGGGGAATTTATTTCTAGCTGGGGTTATCAGGGAAGGCTTGGAGAAAGTAACTTTTGGACTAATAGTAATAGTTAGATTTATACAGAACCTATGTGCCAGGCATTGTGCTGAGTACTTTATAAATATTATTTCATTGGATTCCAATAACAACAACCCTGGGAGGTGGGGGCTACTGTTATCTCCATTTTACAGATGAGGAAGCTGAGGCAAACAGGGGTTAAGTGACTTGCCCAGAGTCACACAGCCAGTATCTGAGGCAAGATTTGAACTCAGGTCTTCCTGACTCCATGTCCAGAGTTCTTTCCTTGTCACTTACTGGGTCTTAACCAATGAATGGGATTTTAATAGGCAGAACTGAGGAAGCAAATATGTACTAGGAGGAAACAAATGGAACAGACAAAAGGTACAGAATTGGAAAGGCATGGGCTAAGTGTTTAAGGAAGGGCTGTTTGGGTAGAGTGTTGTGTACTTGGGAAATAATTGGCATTTCTTAACTAAAAATGTCATGTCACAGATGGTAGACATTGAATGTCAAGCTGAAGTCTAGACTTTGGCAGGCAATAGGGAGCCATTAAAGGTTTGGGGTAGAGTGAAGGTATGATGCAGTGAAGTTTTAAGAAAGATTAACTGAACAGTACAGTAAAGGATGGGTCAGAGGAGAGCTGAGAGGCAAAAGGAATAGGTAGGAGATAACGACATATTACTTATGTAAGTCACAAGGTAAGGAACAGAACAGTCTAATAGGCTAATTGTGTTGAGATGATGACAATGGGCTCCTCTCCCAATAGCCATTTTGGAGCTCAGTGGAGCAGAACGGGGTTCAATTCTGGCCTCAGGCACTTCCTAGCTGTGTGACCCTGGACAAGTCACTGCACCTTTTGCCTCAGTTTCCTCATCTGCAAAATGAGCCAGAGAAGGAAATGACAAACCACTCCAGTATCTCTGCCAAGAAAACCCCAAGTGGGGTCATGAAGAGTCAGACATGACTGAACAATGACTAAACAACAGAGCCTAGACAAGGGAAGCAATGAATGTGATATATCAAGCACTTATTGCTATGATCTCGGCGCTGTGCTGAGAGCGGGGGATACAAAGAGAGGCAAAAATGGCCTCTGCTCTCAAAGAGCTCACATTCCAATGAAGGAGACAAAATGTAAATAACTAGATGTAAATAACTAGTAAGAAGATGTAAATAATAGTAAAAAGATGTAAATAACTAGTAAATAATACATATATGAGATATATACAGATTACATGGGAAATCTCAAGCCACATCCCCTCCAATTTCTCTGCATTGTGAGTGGGTGAATGATTTATGAGCAGATACCTCCTACCTCAGCCTCCACGAACCACACAAATGGAGCACACGAGTGTAGTCTTTTATAATCAAATGAGACTTGCAGAGTAGATGACATTTAATGATACGCATGACCATGATTGGCAAGGAAGGAAATGAGTGCACTGAGGATGGGCTCTACATCTTCAAGATCTAAGTCTTAAACAGCAGAGAGAAAGGGTTGGGGGAGGGGAGAGAGATGGGACTAGAGGAACTTGACCTGTATTCGGGTTCAGAAAGGAAAGCAGTAGGGGAACATTACCAATGGGAAGAAGCTGACTGAGTGGACCAGATGCAGAGGAGAATGGAATCAGAGACTGACCCTGTGAGATCTAGTAAAGTAGGTCAGCACTTTCCAGTTTAGTCTGAGACAGTTGTCTAGAATATGGGTTGCGACGATGATGATGATGACGAAGATGAGCTTTAATAAGGATCCTTGCAGTAATCCCATAAGGTAGGTGCTATTATTTATTCCTATTTTATAGATGAGGAAACTGAGGCAGGGGATAACTGACTAGCCCAGGGTCTCACAGCTAGTCAGTATCTGAGGCAGAATTCTAATTCAGATCTTCCTTCTTTCAAGTCCAGCTCTTTACCAACTGAACCACTTAGCAGGCTAACTTACTTGCCCAGGGAAATATAGCCAGTATGTGTCAGAGGTGGGATTTGAACCCAAAACCAAAGCTATACATGGTGTTGGCATGGTTGTAGATAAGCCTTAGCTGGCATGGATGAGAGGTAAGGGCAAAGTTAGCTCGTAAAAAAAAACTGCAAAGTCCTTTTCAAAGTCACTCTAGTTAATATTGGATACAGACATTCGAACCCAGGTCCTCTGACTTCCAAGTCCTATACTCTTTCTATGCTTCTCCCCCTAGAACACCTGTTCCTGATACAAAGGATCTGCTTGATCTCATCTTAAGACAAGTGTACCTACCAGCTTGTCCTATGGGCTCAGGCCCATATATAACTAGCTTGGGCCCCAGACTAGAGGAATATTGAAAGACAAGAACAAAAAACAAATCTTTGTCTTCTTAAACAATAGTGTTGCCAAGATCAGTCTGGCTCTTGTGCCTAGACTGTGCCCAAATTCTGACCCCTGTTATGCAAACACCTGTTTGGATTTTAGCCTTCCTGAGTTAAGACCATACCTTGTAAACAGCTCCTCTGTACCTAGACTTCATTACACGACTTACAGCCTCGTCTACTTAATCTTCCCATACCTCCCCATCACCCCACCTTCCCGGTCACCCTTCCACAGCCACAGTGATTGACTGGACTCTACTCCTCAAGCCATAAGGCAAACAGGGATAGCATGGGGGCCCCAAAAGAGACCAAGTAAACCACTCAGTGTGAGGGCAAAGCTAAGATGGTGGATTATGCTTAAGGGGAGAAGTGGAGACTAAAGAAGGGGTGGGAAGAGGGTGTCTGCCTCATGCATTTAGGCCAACACAAGCCTTTCAGAAAAAATAATCTGTCAAGTTGATCTAGACAGAGAGAGTATGTGATAAGGAAGTAAGTAAACCATGAACAACCTTGGATAAACCTCCTATTTCTTCCTCCCCTACTCCCTGCATCTGGAGTTTGGCTTTTCTGAAAACTCAGGTGGTCACAACAGGGCCTTGACTTCCCACCAGCACTCTGAGAAGTTCCTAGAACAGGGTTCTTCACTTTCTTATGAATTTCATGGGCCCTTCTGGCAGTTTGGTGAGATCTATGAACCTGTTCAGGATAATGCTTTCAAATGCATAAAATAAAATACATGAGTATTAATCAATTCTTTCAAAATACAGCTATCAAAATATGTATTTTTTAAAATGCACAAGTTGATGGACCCCAGTTTCAGAACCCTTGCCTTAGAAGAACTGGACTACAGGTAGATTATGGAAGATTAGGGGACCCTCCAGAGGTGTCCAGAGTGCCCTCCTCTGGGTCTCCTCATAACTGCCCCAGAGAGTCCTCTTTCCCAGGGAGGGCAAGTAATCCTAGTATGCCCCTCTTTAAGACCAAATGACCCAGCTGGTATACACTCTCTTATTGCATCAATAAAGGGTAGTGTAGGACAACACACCTTAGCCTCTCCATCAACTTTGGTAACAAATTCAAGGATCTGTAAGTTATCAAAGACACCCAAGACAGAGGCAGATTCCCATGGTTCACCAAGAAAGCAGGGAATCCCGCTATAGAATAACTTGCCCAAGGGAGAGTTATAACCTGCAACCTGCTTTTACTTTCTTTCAAAGGCTGACACAGTTAGATTCTGATCTGTCAATATTAGGAGCATGAAGGCTTTGTGTTTCTGTCTGAGCTCCTTGGTAACTTAATAAACTGGCCCCACCTATGACTCGTCCAGTCCATGTGCCAGGCTATGTGGGCTTTCCTATTTCCAGATTCCTTTGGAAAGCAGATGGCACAGTAGATACAGCACATAACTTTGAAGATCTGAATTCACAACCAGCCTCATTTAAAAGTCATGTGACCCTGGCTTAGTCACTTGACTGCTAGTCTGCCTCAGTTTCATCCATAAAACAGGGATAGTAATAGTATCTAATTCCCAGGGCTGTGGTGAGGATAAAGAGATATTTGTAACGCATTTTGCTAACCTTAAAGCACTACATAAACGCTAGCTATTAAAGCGTGAGAGACCAGGAAAGCAGATGGATTCAACCCCTTGGTCATCCAGATGATCCTTAGACTTCCAAAAATATGGCACCCAGGATAGAGTAGTTCATCTGTGGACTAATCTGTCCAGAGTCCAAGACCATTACCTGTCTTACTTCGAATATCCTGTATCTTTTAGTTGATATCTTTTCTATACTTCATATATTTACGGTAGGACTATTCCAGAGAAATATTTATTTTCATGTTTTAAAATTTTTGTTACCATTTTTTTACCAACTTTCAAATTAAAGCTAAGTGATACAAACTTTTTAAAATATTAGAAAATTAATCTTATCCCACTGACCAAGGAACGAACCTGTTCAAAGAGGGTGCTTGTTATGTCTACGTTATATGTAACCTAAAAAGGTAACAACAAACTTTTTTTCTGTTTCTCCATGTTTCAATGTCTTCCTGTGCAACATGTAGTAGAAATTCCAATCAATTGTCAAGAGAATAGATATTTTGCCTAGCAGACTTGGAATTCACGTAACATTGTTGGAGGAATTTTGTTATGTAGCTGTTTCCTTTTGTACATTCAGATTGCTTAGAAATTACTCAAGCGTCACACATACAAAAAGATGAATCAGATGGTTTGAAACTACTATTTTAATGAGCAAAATCTTTCCTGACGCTTCTGGAATTTCCTCCAGTTTGGGGTGTTTATTCAGCAGATGGTACCCATTAGAATTGGCTGCTGAGATAGACGGTTAAAAATGTACACTCAGGTCCTCAGGTTCTAGAAAATATGCATGTGAAAAGAAAATTTTCTCCCTTTAGAGAAGGGAAAAATCTTTGATCAGCACAAAAGTTACACTCAAAATCCTACTTGTGCTTTTAGACAAAATATCCAACTTCATATTTTTACTAGTTTGACAAATTAATAACTCTTAATACAGTTAAGAGTGCAGTCAAATGGAAAAGGATTTGGATAAACACTAATGCTTTAAAATAACACTCCCTAAGAAAGAGCATAGTGAATGGAAAGTTAGCCTCGAGTCTGGAAGACCTGAACAAGTCCTGACTTTGACACATTCTGGTAATGCAATCCCCTACCCTCTCAGTGCCCCCAGGCAATTCTCTGAGACTAAGTGGAAGATCAGAATCTGCTTTGGTGGAGGGAATTTCTTTACAGGGAGTTCTCTCTAGCAATGTAATCATAGGTCTAGTGTCAAAAAAAAGAAAAGAAAAAGACATCCCCTAACTTGCAGTATTGGAGCAGTTACATGGTGCACCCAATGGAATGTTGGACCTGGAGTCAGGAATAACTCCAGTTCAAATCTGGCCTCAGATACTTTACTACCCAAGTAACCCTGGGCAA
>CM053769.1:694578412-694603242 GCA_028658325.1 Potorous gilbertii | reverse complement strand
GTGTTGGACCTGGAGTCAGGAATAACTCCAGTTCAAATCTGGCCTCAGATACTTTACTACCCAAGTAACCCTGGGCAAGTCCCTTAACCCTGTTTGCCCCAGTAACTTCATCTGTAAAATAAGCTGGAGAAATGAGTGGCAAACCACTCCAATATTTTTGCCAAGAAAACCCCAAATAGGTCAAAGAATCAGACATGACTGAAATGATCAAATAACAAAAATTTGAAGCATCTGTTAATTCTATACTTTCGAGTGCATCTGTGTGTATTCACTACCAGTAACCTTTCCCAGGGATGTTCCTGCCACTTCTCATTTATCAATCCGTTTCTTAAACAAACCTATTATATGGTATGAGCCATCTAACACATTTAATATATGATGCAAGACCTCTATTGAAAAATAGGTACATTTTCAGAGATTTACAAATTGTGAACTTACAAAACATAAACTAAAAAAAAAAAGTACAACAGACTTCCTTTAAAGGTCAGACCAGTCTAAACTGAAAACAACTCAAAATGAAACAGACACAGGAATATACCAAAAAATGACACCAATTATAACCTTCAGATTTTATGTGAAATTTGAGAGAGGAAGGCTTAATAAAGTGAAAAAAGCCCTAGATTTGGAACCCAAAGAGATATATTTTAATTCTAGTCATCCTTCTGTGTAACCTTGGAGAAAATGCTTATCCTCTCTGTCCTTCCCACTCCTCATGTGTAAAATGAAAAAACTGAACTAGATCATCTCTTGAGGTCCTTTTTGGAGTTTTATCTCAACATCACTAAACTTGAATAAATATTTTCAGTGTTTAGGATATATTCTTGGGAGGAGGGAAGGGAGTTCCAGACCTGGATTGCACTGGGATAGGGAATTTCAAATATAGAAACTCTTTCCACTGAATATTAATAACCAGTCCATAATTTACAGTCCTAGAGAATCACCTGAAACACTGAGAAATGACTTGCCCAGTCATACAACTAGCATACATAAAAGACAAAACTTGTCACCAAGTTTTCCTGACTTGAAGGTCAACCCTCTATCTACTAAAGCAAGCTGCCTCATCTACTTAGAAGTGGCCTGGTCAGGAAATATGTGGGTGAGGAAGAAGGAATGAGAGAGAACCAATACAGAAGCCTCACACTTCAATATCACTTTTATTCAAGCAAAGAAAAGGAAGGTATTATTCAATTCCAGATCTCCAGGACCTTAAGGGGATGGCTTCCTCTAGTGGTTCATTAGCTTCAGTAAGATCCTGGCTATCTTCTCTAAGAGGCAAGCTGTTCTGTTTTTTTTTTAAATTAATTTATTTTTAGTTTTCAACATTCATTTCCACAAGATTTTGAGTTCCAAATTTTCTCCCCATCTCTCCCCTCCCCAACCCCAAGACACCATGCATTCTGATTACCCCTTCCTCCAATCTGCTGTCCCTTCTATCACACCCCTCCTCTCCCTTTTCCCCATCTTTCTTGTAGGGAAAGATAGATTTCTATACCCCATTACCTTGTATCTCTTATTTCTCAGTTGCATGCAAAAACAATTCTCACCATTTGTTTCTAAAACTTTTGAGTTCCAACTTTTCTCCCTTCTTCCCTCCCCACCCACCCCCACTGAGAAGGCAAGCAATTCAATATAGGCTATATATGTATAGTTTTGCTAAAGACTTTCATAGTAGTCATGTTGTGGAAGACTAACTATATTTCCCTCCATCCTATCCTGCCCATTTATTCTATTCTCTTTTGACCTTACCCTCCTCAAAAGTGTTTACTTCTAATTACCCCCTCCTCTCATTTGCCCTCCCTTCTATCATCCTCCCCCACACCCCACTTATCCCCTTCCCCCCTACTTTCCTGTAGTGTAAGATAGATTTTCACACCCAATTGAATGTGCATGTTATTCCCTCCTTAAGCCAAATGTGATGAGAATAAGTTTCACTTTCCCCTCCCATTTCCCCTCCATTGAAAAAGCTTTTTCTTGCCTGTTTTGAGATAATTTGCCCCATTCCATTTCTTTCTCCTCTCAATATATTTCTCTCGTCCCTTTTTTTTAAAGATATCCCTTCCTATTGAACTCACCCTGTGCCCTCTGTCTATATGTATATAATTCCTCCAACTGCCCAAATACTGAGAACAGTCTCAAGAGTTACAAATATTATCTTTCCATGTAGGAATGTAAACAGTTGAACTTTAGTAAGTCCCTTATGATTTCTCTTTCCCATTTACCTTTTCATGCTTCTCTTGATTCTCATGTTTTGTTGAGGGCCAGGATGGAGTGCAGTTGACAAGTTCAGAATAGACCTTTGGGGAAACTGTTCTTTGAGACTGTGCTCATTATCATCAGGAATGGCTCTCTATGCCCCGCCTGCCCAAGAGAACTACAGAATACAAGGGATATGTAAATAGATGCTCTCTAGGCTAAGTCTTTAAAGACAATGACTGGCCAAATCTCTAGCACAGGAGACAAGCAGCATGTCACGTAGGCTTGCAGTTTCTGCCTATAAATACCCTGACTCTCAGATCAATAAAGGGAGTTGGTCTATCTTCTCCCGCCTGCCTGAGTCCTTCTTCACCACATCACCGAGACACGTGGGGATGCAGGCCATCCGCCACAGTGTTAGAGTCAAATTTTCTTTTCAGCTCTGGTCTTTTCATCAAGAATGCTTGAAAGCCCTCTATTTCATTGAAATACCATTTTTTCCCCAGAACTATTACACTCAGTTTTGCTGGGCAGGCGATTCTTATTTTAATCCTAGTTTCGTTGACTTTTGGAATATCATATTCCAAGCCTTTCAATCTCTTCATGTAGAAGCTGCTATATCTTGGGTTATCCTGATTGTATTTCCACAGTACTCAAATTGTTTCTTTCTGGCTGCTTGCATTATTTTCTTCTTGACCTGGGAACTCTGGAATTTGGTTAAAACATTCCTAGGAGTTTTTCTTTTCAGATCTCTTTCAAGAGGTGATTGGTGGATTCTTACAATATTTATTTTACCCTCTGGTTCTAGAATATCAGGGCAGTTTTTCCTTGATAATTCCATGAAAGATGATGTTTAGGCTCTTTTTTTCATCATGAGTTTCAGATAGCCCCATAATTTTTAAATTGTCTCTTCTGGATCTATTTTCCAGCTCAGTTTATTTTCCAATGAGATTTCACATTGTCTTCTATTTTTTCACTCTTTTGGTTTGGTTTTGCGATTTCTTGGTTTCTCATAGTCATTAGCTTCCATTGACTCAATTCTATTTTCAAAGAACTATTTTCATCAGTAAGCTTTTGAACCTCCTTTTCCATTTGGCTAATTTTGCTTTTTAAAGCATTCCTCTCCTCATTGGCTTTTTGGACTTCTTTTGCTAATAGGTTGGTCTATTTTTAAAAGTGTTATTTTCTTCAGCATTTTTTTTTGGGGGGGGGGTCTCCTTTAGCAAGTCATTGACTTGCTTTTCATGATTTTCTTACATCACTCTTTTTTCTTCCCAATTTTTGCTCTACTTCTCTTATTTGATTTTCAAGATCCTTTTTGAGCTCTTCCATGGCCTGAGACCACTGTATATTTATTTTGAAGGTTTTGGATGCAGAAGCTTTGACTTTGATGTCTTCCTCTAATGCAATCCTTTGTTCTTCCTCATCCAAAAAGATGGAGGAAAAATACCTG
The DNA here is from genome assembly GCA_028658325.1 of Potorous gilbertii. Lineage (NCBI taxonomy): Eukaryota > Metazoa > Chordata > Mammalia > Diprotodontia > Potoroidae > Potorous > Potorous gilbertii. The sequence continues at coordinate 694,599,596 of CM053769.1, read as the reverse complement.
TTCACCAAGAAAGTAACCTATAATCTTATTTTTTTCCCCCTTTTTTAGGCATTTTCCCAGTCAGTTACTTGACTTTTGAGTCCTTTATCAAATGGAGGGTGTACTCTAGGGACCTGGAAATTCTCAGTTCCTCCAAGGTGGCACAATCAAGGGAAAGGAGTTTACTCCCCTCTGGTCTGGGAGCAACCACAAGCTTTTCTGCCCAGAATCTACAAGGAGGATTCCCTCTCCACAACTGCCTCCAGTTCCACAAGGCCAGTACTTCTCCTCCCCCAGGGCCACCATTCAGGGCTGAGATGCTGATCAGCGGCTTAATTCCCCCAGGGTCTTTAGACCAAGGGCCAATTAAAATGGATGCTGCTACTGCAGCAACTGCAGATGCCCTGGGACCAGGGTCAGACCCTGATCCCTTCTCACCCAGGTGAAACAGCTTTCCCACTGACTTTTGAAACTGTCTTTGGAATTTGTGGGTTGAGGAATCTGAGAACCACAGCTGCTGCCTATGATTCTGAGCCCTGAAGCCTGCTCCAGTCCTGTCCATGCTGCATGTGAAGCCAAAGCTGGGTTGCACTCTGCTCTGAGCCTGGTACAATAGACAAGAGACCTGGTACAATTCCTATTGGTTTTCCAGGATATCTTGGGCTAGAAATAGCTTTCACTCTGTTGTTTTGTGGCTTCTGCTGCTTTAGAATTTGTTTAGTCATTTTTTACAGGTATTTTATGGGCTTTGGGGGGAGAGCTACAGTAGGTCCATCTTTCTACTCTGCCATCTTGGCTCTACCCCTAGACAAGCTGTTAAGGAAATCCTCTCCCTCTGGCCAAATGATGTTCAACTCCTAATTCACAAAGTCTTTGACTCACAAGGTAACCATCAAGGCCAGAAATGTGCATTTTTCAGGATCACTAGCTGCTGATTTATGCTCAGAGAAGAAAATACCATTTATATACAAATATGCATATGTATATGTACCTTAGACATAACAGTAACAAAGAACAACACAAAGAACAAAACAGATTATATTTTAACCGATATAAGAAGATGTTATTAATGTGGGGGTAATTCCTGAGTTAGCTATCTCTGTGCGGTTTAAATTGACAGAGCTAAGATCAGAATAAAAGAATACAAGAAGAAAAGATTTGGAATACACTTACCCAACTCAATTTTGAATAAGTAATTAAAAATCAAAATGGGAAATGGACAATAGAAATTAAATTGACACTAATTTTATAATTTTTATCTAGAAGTTAAACCGAAGCAAATTAATTTCCACAAGACTGAAAGAGTGCAGTAAGCATCTTAGTCTGCAAACATCTGACTTAAATAGCAGACAGAGATGGCTACTGATACTGGATTAGAACAGAAACTTGCCGCAAAAATCACATGAAGGACAATTATGAACAGTATTCTCTCACAAAGCAAAGAGAAGCAACAGAGGGTAAAACAACTTTGAAGTCTGGGAAAACATCAAACTAAACAAAGTCACTTAAAAGATACTTAAGGATGAAAGAATAAATAAAAACATTAGACATCTATAAAAATTATATTATATTACATATATATAATATATATATAAATTATATATATATTATATTATATATATATATCAGTCATACTTGGATTTTAATATCAAGGTCTGAGGGGTTTATCAAGAAGGCAGAAATGGAATTTAAAAGAGTAAACAATAGGAAGGGCACTGAAGGATCAATATTCAAGATATCTGAAGGAAAGATACCAAAGAAACCTTAAACCTCATTATTATTAAAAAAAAGTGACCAAGAGATCAAAAACTACCACCCTATATCCTTCCTTTCCTACATGTACAGAATCTGTACAAGTTTATACACACAAATTGAGGATATTCTAAATGAAGGCATTAGTGCAAACAGTTTTTACAAATGATATTTGCCCATAGACCACATCTCTACCATTTCACAATTGATTGAATGAAGAAGAGAACTAAATATCCCACTGGGCTTACTGCTAACTACGAAAATAAATTCATCTGGGAAGGCAAAACAGACTCCCTCAACACAATATCTCCCATTCACATATCAAAATCACCTAATTTCGTGAAAAACTTAGCATAACCATACTAGCTTAAATAATGTTATTTCTCTGATAAGAATCAGATGAGACAGAAAACAAGATAGACACTTTTGCCAAAGTTATTGGCCACTATGATGGAAAAAATCCTTCGCAGAGTCCAAGTTGAAGATGGATCCCCTAGGGACGGTGAGGTCCCCCCTGCTGTTCTTTGCCAGTGACACTACTGATCACACCAATCCCCACATTAACGAGTTTCCAGGGAAAGATCTATCATCACTCAAAAGAGTTAAGTTTAAACATACACACAAGAAAGACCAGATGGATAAAGAGTGTCTATTCCCAAATTTCAATATGCATTTAAACAGACAACCTAGAGCTAGGGATAACAATCTAAAACAGAGGGTAAAGATGGCTAATGAACTGAATCCAGAGTTAAACAAGAGGAAAAAGAGAGGCTCAATTACCTTAAGGAAATTTAAAGATTTCTCTAATGAGCCCAAGTTTCCATGAAAGCAAAGGTCTATGGTTTTGTTTTCCTATTAAAAAAATAATTATAATCTCCCACTGTCTCACTCCTGTAACTGAGCAAAAAGAAAAACATTTATTACAAATATTTTATTCCCATATAGTCATGTTCCAAAATGTGTACCTGTCTGCATAAATTCATCACCTCTCTAACAGGTAGTAAAGAGTATGTCTCATCAGTCTTCTGAATTCAATTTGTCACTGATCAGTTTTTAATCTTTCAAAGTTGTTTTTCTGTCACTGTCACTTAAGTCTTTCTGGTTTCTTCTGACACTCCATTTTGCCATTTCTTATGACATGATTAATATTATATTCATATACTTCATTCATATATGTTTAGTCATTTCCTAATAGGATAGCACCTAAGTTTCCAATTTTGGCTTACTATGAAGAGTTCGTCTAAGTATTCATACTTATGGGTATTTTTCCGTTTCCTTTGATTTCAGGCCTATTAGTGTTACTATGTGACAACCGAGACATAGAATACAAGCCTCCAAAGAATAAAAAATTAATATCCCATGAAGGGTGGCAGAAAGAGGCATACAAGGTTGAGCAGACTGTATCATACTGTCAATGAGGAACTACAAGAAAGAATAAAAATAAAAGATATCAAAAAATAGTATGGTAAGATGGGCTAATCATGTGACAAGGGCAAGGGATGACAGATGGACAGCTGGAACACTCTTCATCAGTACTCTTGGGATGGTAGAAGCAAGCAAGCAAGAACTTCAACACACTAGGGGTACCTCCTGTGACTTATGGAAGGTTGGGCAGACAAGTGGCAGAGGCTTACATGGGTTGTAAGCTACCTCTTTGCTTTGGATTCATAAATCAGTAAGATGATAGATCCATCTGAATATTTGAACAAATACTTGAAGTGGGGTAAGAGTTTGGGATTAATAGTCTGGTGAGTTAGAAATTTAAAATAAATTAAAATAATATCTCAAAATGTATAAAACTAAGATTCTACTTGTATGAATTAAATCAACATTAAGTTTTGCAAGAATATAACTTTCATAAAACCAAGGAATACACATTTAGGGCTCCACAAAAAAATTAAAAAAAAAAGGAAAAGGATTCAAAGGCAAAAATAAATAGTAACTAAAGAGCTCTAAAATAAGATCTATTACCAAGGTCAAAAAACAGGTCCTATGTATGCCAAAACACTCACAATAGTACTTTTGGTGAGGCAAAAAAATGGAAAATGGGTACATCTATATACTGGGAAGCAAATTATGGTATATGAATGTAATAAAATATTATCGAGCTCTAAAAAATGACTAAGAATTCAGAAAAATGAAAAGTCTGATAAATTGGGAAAGAGCCAAAAGAAAAAAGCAGAAGAACCAAAAGAACAATATACATATCAATCTCACAATCATATAAATGAAAATACTAAAATTAATCACTGGAATTCAGATGAAATTCAATGACTCCATGAAAAATACATTTAACATAGAGTTAAGACTAGAAAGAGACCTTAAAGGTCATCTCATTTTAGTTTCCAATTTTCACCCATGAACAATGATGAAATTAAGATTATGAGATTTGCTTGAGATCACAGCAATAGTAAGTGGGAGAGGAGGGCTGGGATGAACCTCAGGGCCAACGTCCTCTCCAGTGCCCTCATCCTGGTATCAACGGCCTCCTAGAGAAACAGATAAAATTTCTAGGACAGTTTGTTTTGCTTAACTTTTTGTTAAGAGAATGGATGGTTATTGAGAACAGTGTATAAAAAACTAAGAGCATTAATAAAATATCTTTTAAAAAGAAGATAAGCTTTATGAGGATGAAAGGAACTTGTATTATTTAATTCCCTCCCTAACACCTCCCCTCTAAAAGACCAACTGGTAAATGAATAAGATTCAGGCATCTGGAGGGCTATGAGAAAAGGAAGATCTGAAGACTCTTTTCTGATGTGAGTACTTCCAGACTATAAAGGAATAAGCAAACCACTGAGGCTCTGATGGTATTTTCTTACCTAGAAAAATTAATAAAACATCCAGGTACAACTGTAATCATTTCAAGACATTTAATGTTAATACATTCCAATGGACTGGCAAAGAGTAAACTGCTTTCTCCATGCTGAGGCAAGACTGGTGTAGAAAGCTAGTTTCACCATTAACTAATAGCTTCAGGGCATGGAATGGCTAGTCTGCTAGGGGACTGAGGAAGCCAGGTGCCCTCTCTAGAGCTGGAAAAGTAGGAAATCAGTTTTGCTGGGTACAAAGGATGAAAAATTCTTGAGTCTTAAGAAAGGTTTCTCAGGAGGCGGAGCCAAGATGGCAGAGTGGAAAGATGCACATACTCTAGCTCTTCCCCCGCAGCCCATAAAATACCTGTAAAAAATGACTCTCAATGAATTCTAAAGCAGCAGAAGCCACAGAATGACAGAGGGAAGGAGATTTCCAGCCCAGGGTAGCCTGGAGGGCCAACAGGAAGGGTCTGTCGCAGAGGGAGCAGAGCTGAGCACAGTCCAGTCTTGGTTATCTGGAACTGGGAGGAACAGGATTAGACAGGCCTCCAGGGCAGAATCCCCAGCAGCAGTGGAGGTTCTCAAACCCCTTAACCCACAAACGCCAAAGACAACTTCAAAGGTCAGTGAGAAGGCTTCTTCAACTGAGGGTCCTCCCCTAGCCCCAGCCCCAGGTGGTGATGGTAGCAGCAGCAGAGTACATTTGTGGAGCCCGCAGTATGAAGCCCCTGGGGAAACTGAGTCGCTGATCTGGGTCTCAGCCCTGAGTGGCAGCCTTGCCCTCTACCTAAAGCCCCTGGAGGAACTGAGCAGCTGATCAGAATCTCACCCCTAAGCTCTGCCCTGAGGTGAGGAGAAGCAGTGGCAAGGCAGAGTTGGAGGATGTTGAGGTGAGGGAATTCTACTACTCACAGACTCTGAGCAGAAGTTTTTGGTTACTCCCAGACCAGTGTGTAGGCCAGGAGAGGAGTTAACGCCTCTCCCTTGATTGTGCTACCTTGGAGGAACTGAGAACTTACAGGTCCCCAGAGTATACCCTCCTCTCTTGACGAAGGGTTCAAAAGTCAAATAACTCGCTGGGAAAATGCCAAAAGAAGGGGAAAATAAGTAAGACTATAGAATATATACTTTCTTGGTAAACAGGTATTTTCTTCCATCCTTTTGGATAAGGAAGAACAAAGCATACCTTCAGAGGAAGTCAAGGCTTCCAAAACCTCCAAAATAAATATGCAATGGTTTCAGGCCATGGAAGAGCTCAAAAAGGATTTTGAAAATCAAGTAAGAGAGGTGGAGGAAAAATTGGGAAGAGAAATGAGAGCGATGCAAGAAAATCACGAAAAGCAAGTCAACAGCTTGCTAAAGGAGACCCAAAAAAATGCTGAAGAAAATAACAGCTAAAAAGACTAACCCAAATGGCAAAAGAGGCCCAAAAAACCAATGAGGAGAATGCTTTAAAAAGCAGAATTAGCCAAGTAAAAAAGGAAGTTCAAAAGCTCACTGAAGAAAATAGTTCTTAAAAATTAGAATGGAGCAGATGGAAGCTAATGACTTTATGAGAAACCAAGAAATTACAAAACAAAACCAAAAGAATGAAAAAAATAGAAGACAATGTGAAATTTCTCATTGGAAGAAAGGTATCTCGGAGTGGAGGCACCATCCAGAGGAGCTGCTCCTTCCTAATACAAACATGATATCCTCTGAATGCTTCTCCCCCTCCTCGATTCTGATGCAGAATAACTGCTGAATCAAAACATGACCTCATTCTAAGAACATTTAAAATGAACTGTGTCCAGGATAGTAAGAGCCAGAGAAGCAAAATCCTCCTCCAACCTGAAGATTTTATAAAATTATTCAAAATATAGAAATAAAATTACTTCATCAAAAGTCTCATCTTAAGGATATATTTATTTTCCAAATGTCACTATTTCAGTCTCTCATGAAAACTCCATTCCAATGGGCTTCCTCTTGTATGAAGTTATCCATAGGAGTCGCTCACCAAACAGTTCGTTTCCAATACTGACAAGGCAGAAGTTCATTTAAAGATTGGTATTATTTACCAACCAAGGCCTCAAACAAGCACGCTGCCCGTATCTTGTCCCTGTTCCCTGGAAATACCATTGGACTTACTGTTGAACACAGAAGTGCTTTCTTTTCTTATCATGGTAGCAAAAAGCGTGTCCATCATCCCCAAAGCTTCTAATAATTGTCCCTGGTAATTAATCTCTTTTTCTACAAGCTCCTGAAGCACCAAAAACTGTCTGTCAATTACCGGTGACTGTCCAATCACAGGTAGGTATATGTCTAGGAAAAAGCACAAACACGAAAAAACACAAAGTCACCAGAACTTCCTTTCTACTATAAGAGAAGATGTGTTTTATAGATGGTAGAATCTGAACCGAAGTGTATGACAAAGAACCACTTGCTTCACTCCTTTTTAAAAGCTACTTTGTCCTTTTTATGGTGAAGGCATGCACACTGAAACAATCTGCACAAGGGTCTAACTTTATAGTCATGTCCCTCCTAAGAGATCAGATAAGACAGCATATGAAGGCATTTTTTATAAAGTGCTACCAGCTTCTCTTTTCCTCCTGGTTTCATTTTTATTCTTTTTCTTTTGTTCACTAAAAGAGTCATTCCCTGATCACTTCTTAAAGAGGCCTATTCACTCAATGGTTACCTCCACCAAAGTGAGTATGGGAAAAGGCCTAGCCTAAAAAGGCCAAGGTCTCCCATTGCATTCTGGGTCATCTCCAGTCATTCTGATGAATAACTAGTCACGGGACCAAGATGGCTCAGGAGGAGAAAGTGAGGCTGGTGAATTGCACAGCCCTCCCTCACTCAAAACAAAGTCAAGTGCAAGTCATATTACCATTTCTCTGATGTCATGGGCTTGAAAAATGAAGGATGAACAGTTATGATTATGATAAATCTGAGTTGATAAACAATCGTATATAAGCTGAATTTTAAATTCATTTTTAGTGTTTTTACAACCATATCTAATAAGTTGCTTAAATCTGAAGACTACAAACGTTAAAAAAAACCCAAAACACCAAAAAACCAAACCCTTACAACTTACCAATAACTACTTCAGCAACATTGATCAAAACAGGGGCAAATCTTGGCTCCGCCAGATGCCTACAAAGTAAAAAATTGGTGTATCAGAACCAAAAGTTAGGAAGGTGTCACCTTTCTGTTACACCAACTCTCTACAAAAATCAAACTTTGCAACACACTGGATTTGAAGTCAGGAGGCCTGGTTGGGTTCAAACTCTAGTTCTGACCCTTCCTAACTATATGACTGTGCCACTAAAAGTTTAATCTCTTCATTTCAGATTCCTCATTTGTTTAATGGGGTTGGGAGGGGTATACTTAATACTTCTACTACCAAACTTATGGGACTGGTATAAGGAAAGCATTTTGTGAAGCTTAAAGCTTAATTCACACAGGAAGTGTGAATTGCTAAAAGGGAGAGGAGATGTAGACCTATGATTTCACTGGTATATGGAACTTCCAGGTGAGGAAACTTCTCCCAATGCAGGTTGGCACCTTCTTTGCAACTTAACAGCTTTAGAAAGTTGTCCAGAACAATGAGGGATTAAATGACTTGGCCCAGGGTTCAACCAGGCAGTACAGGGCAGAAGTGGGACTTGAATTCAGGTCTTCTGGCTTTCAGGCCAACTCTCTATCTACTAAACCACAGTCCCTCACTCTTTAAATAACTTTTCTAATTTGGAAATAAGGTTTTTGGGTTCAAAAGACTGTTGTTTTAGGACTACAAAGCATACCTTATTAAGAAACTAAGAATAATGCTAAGTTGTTTCTCATCTCTCCCTGCAAGGGCATTCGAAAGAGTTCCTCTTCGATTTAACTCTTGAATGACAGCAACCGTCACTTCAGGCTGTTTGACTCTAAACCTGGGCTAAAATAAAACGGAAAAAAAGTCAACCCAAGCAGATAATACAATTGGCTGCAAGATTAAGGTTATTCACATGATAAAACCTTTTAAAAGGACTTTTCTCCTGTGTTCTTTAATCCTAGTAATTATACCCCAAATAAAACAAATTACAGGGAAAAGATAATGTTGCTCACCTGAAGGACTCTATCAAGAGCTTTGGAAACCTGAAAGCTTTTCAAATCTCTGTCATATGTCTGTAGGTATGTCTTTAATGGTCTGCTGACCAAAACATCATCCTAGAAAGACAAATTTTAAACAGGAAAAAATAAAAATCTTCTTTCATTTTGTGATTTTTTTCATTATCCCTTTTCACAGGACAGGGAAGGGATAGGGAAGAAGGGAGTACTTTCAAATATTTATACTGTAAGTACCACTATGCTTACAAGATAAAGTACTAAAGAGGAAAAAATGATGAAATCAATCCCTAAAAAGTGAATCTCAAGAAGTTATGTTTTAACTATACTATACAGTTGTAACTCTAAACAGGTAATAAATAAATAAACCTATGGAGAACTCGTAACTTCTAATATCAACCCTCTTTACTTGGGACACCTTGTAAAAGTACTCCCCTCTTATCAAATCCCCATTTTCATGCTTACTTTGTCATTTAAAGAGGTGATGCTTTCTCAGAAAAGAGCACTTTAGGAACCAGTCTGGCCATTCTTTAATGAGGCATATTTTATGTTGAAAAGAAAGAAATTAAGGATTTATTCTCTTCTCCCTTTCCAATACCTGTTTTCTCATGTAATTTTTCCCCCTAACAAAGGTTCTGTATGCAGGTCTTGGTCTCCGTGGAAATGGATCTTTCTTTGTTTCGGGTTTCCGATGTTTAACGTTCAGCACTCCATTGGTCATCCCTACAACTATAGTGTCATCTTCACGCTGAAATGAATTTTTAAATGTTGGTAAGTACCACAGTACTATTTTGGAACCATCAGATACTCCCCTCTTTTATCTTAATGGCTTTATTTAAAGGCTCACTTACTGCCGCTGCTTATATTGCTACATCATTAGAGTGAGCAAAAATATAAACAGAGAGCAGAAAAGAACAAGAACTTCATTTTACTACCAGCATAACCTCTGTGATGAATATATAGGGTAAATGGATTATATTCACTCATATAGCTTCGTTAAAAATTTTAGATACATGAACACAGAATTAACAACATCTTTGAAGAGTTTTAAAGTATCTATTTCTCTGCCCAACTACTAACTCCTCTTAAATCCTCAGCTGTTCTTGACTCCAGAAAATGCTCTCCTTTCCTACAGGTCTAGATCACAGATGACTCCTAAAGCTGTTCTGTCCCAACCTTCAACCCCTCCAGCTCTCAGAACTTTCCCAGGAATTCTCCCCTTCTTGGGTGAATTCACCTTCCTAACTACAGCCCTGTAGATGAGCAATTTCAATGCTACCCTTTACTCTTGAATCTTTTGTTCTTCGGTCCTGTTGCTGCTCACGCCTTGCCAAACCCTAACCCTGGATAACTCCCACCATCCACCTCTTCTGCTCCTACTTATGTGCCACCAAACAGAGCAGTGTAATTACACTGAATGGATCTATCACACATTTATCTCATCTCAACTAGACCTGCACTACGACAAGGCAATTTTTTCACTGCTCCCTATCTGACTTAGCACAGGACTTCTCAACCCTCCCATACTATCTCCCTCCTTTTCTTCATGAAGACTTTCCTGATTAATAGTGCCTTTTCCCAAAAATTACCTTGCATCCATTCAGTAATATACTTATAGACATACAGGTTATCTCTCCTCACTAGACTCTAAGCAGAGGGAAGGGGGCTGTTTCATCCGTGTCTTTGTATTCTCAGTCCCTAGCACACACAGGAAACACTTAATAAATGTTTGTGGGCTGAATGTGCTTAAAACTTCTGTTTCTTTCAGTTCCCATCCCTGACATCCTGGCACATTCTACATTCCTGTTGTGGCATCATTTCAGTCATGTCCAGTCAGACATGACCCCATTTGGGGGTTCTCTTGGTAGATCCTGGAGTGGTTTGCCATTTCCCTCTCTGGCTCATTTGACAGATGAGGAAACTGAGGCAAATCGGATAAAGTGACATGTTCAGAGTCACACAGCTGGTAAGCGTCTGAGGCCAGATTTGAACTCAGGAAGATGAGTCTACCCACTAGCTGCCCCAAGTACTCCATTATATTACTACATAAAGTGCCAAAATACATTCTAGAGACTCTCAAACATTTCCAGTAAGAGAAAGAAAATTATTCAGACTAAATTACACACCCAAAAATCCCTTTTCTGACTTGCCTAACATGGTTAAAGGACAGCTTTAAGAAACATGCACCCAGAGGAACCCCGCACAGATACTTACTGCCAATGCCAGGCTTAGAATCGAGGCTGCATAATCAAAGCTGTGCACCACTTTGTAGGAAGTTGTGCTGTACACTTTCACTTTCCTAATAAGAAGAGAAACTTAGTCACAACTCTCTCCCTGGCACTTGTCAGCCTAAAGTATACCATGTATAAAGTTTAAGAAAACAAACATGTAAGCATAAAGACCTATTTAACAAAGCTAAATTAAGACATGAAAAGTGATGTAAACTGTAAAGTGATTCATCATAGAAGTCCCCAAATTTATTAAATGTTTATTTACAGGCCATGAAAAAAACAGGGTCTTCATTCACTCTTAAAATACCACTCTTTCAAAGGAGACAGTCCTTACAGTAATGACTTCTGTGACAACACGACTGTATCTGGTTTTTAACTGCAAAAATAAATCACACTGGCATCAGTCTAAGATCTACAAAGGGCTTTCCTCACAACTCTCTCAGTTAGGAAGTGCAAGTATTATTGCAAGCATTTTACAGTTGGGGAAAATGAGGTCTTGCTTAAGGTAACAGCCAGAACACTATCTGAACTCTAGACAGAACTAGAACCTGGGTCCCTTAGCTCCAAGTCCAGCCCTCTTCCCACCAGACCACCCTGACTCTCACACCTGGCATCCACTATGCATCACTTCACTGCCCTTTGACTCATCTGCCATTGTTTCCTTCCAGATTATGGTGGTCCCCCATTCACAGCCACATAACAGCAATGGAAGAATATTGGTGTTAAAAAAAGGGCTTCTTGCTTCAGAGGGAAGCTAGGGGTCATTAATGGCCCACATGCAGTTGGGCCTCTTTCCTATTCAATTCTGAATGTATCCAAGAAACATGTAGAGCTTTGTAGAACATCCAAATGTATATGAGAACCTAGAACCTAAAGACAATAGGTCTACATCATCCACTTTTTTCCTATACGGAAAACTAAGAAAAAGGTTTGAGTAAGAAAAAGGTTTGAGTGACTACACTTATTTAGAAGGTTCTGCAATATTCTGAGAATGATGCAACCTAAACAGTATTATTCACAAATGAGAGCACCAGGAGTATATTCCTCTTCCACAGAGAATCACACTTCTATAGATTCTGTACAGAATGTCCTCTAGGACATGCACAGGGAAAACACTTCCAACAAGCATATCTCTGTTTTACGCCTTGCCTCAATATTTATAATCAGTTGGTTGTATAAAGTTCACTGTCATTTTACTTTTCAGTTTTATATGATTTTAAGATAGGCACTGCAAACAGCAAGGAGAAAATTGTGTTCCACCACATCAAATTTTTTATAGTCAACAAAATGTGAAGTGGGATCTTACATTTGTTATACCTTTCCATCAACTTTGTGACTGCAAAATTATATTCTGCTGTAGAATATAATTTGCAAAAGCTGTCTGTTCTTTTTGCATACTTTCACCAAAAAAATCCCTGAATTACAGGTTTCAGAAAATAAGCACACAAGTGTAGTTACTGACTTTTTTTTTTTTGGATTGCTTTTTGGAGCAGTAAAATCTGAATTTTTTCCCAAGGATTTAGTATGATCCCCTCTTTCAGAGACCTTGAAAATTAATTCCTCCTCACCCTCAAAACAGCAGTGCCTCCAACAGGGACCTGTACCTTCTGCATTTACTTGACTTCATCTATTTTTATTTTCTTTAGTGTTACTTCTACGCCTTCATACATTATGAGTTCAAATGTGGAAAACTTCACCCAGCATTGATGGAGAGAACTATGTTACAGACATTCTGACAGATCTTTCTTACTCTCATTCTTCTAGGTCTCTCACCAAGCTTTCAGTAAAACTTGTTTTCCTCCACTTCTCCTTGCTCTTTTAAGTGCTGTTGCTCATAAATTTCCACCATTTCACTCTAACATTTTACAAACCAGTTTATATCCTAAGCCAGTATTGCCCCTGGCTGCCATCACTCTCTGGCAAAAACAAGTGTTTTCTGGCTAAGTTGTTTCTAGGCTCTTTTGGCCTCCGTTCAACTACTGAGAATATCAAGATTAGTATGATCCAGTTCCTCCAATCGCACACCCACCAGACAAGGATTTCACATTAGACTACCAACAGTCAACATCTGTAAGTGATTGAAAAACTGTGACTCATTACTTTCTGATTCCTGTACTCCCTGCATTGCTCTTGTCAACAGAGAAAAAAAAGGGATCACATTGGACCAAAGACCATTTCATAATTTTCTTTGCTTTATAGGTTGCAATGGCCAAAGAATTTATCACCCACGGGGAGTTCTAGGATCCTCTCCAAACTCAGCAAAGCGAATCTTCAAACAGGAGACAGTCTGCTACTGCAACCATCCTCTGAAATCTGAAGGAACCTCTCAGATCTTACTGCTCTGTGGGCACAACCTTTGGAAACCCAGAGTCCCCTACATGCTACAACGTTGATGTTGTTTGTCCTTCATTCTCAAAGAGGACCATGACAGCAGGGAGGCGATGTCATGAACTGCAAGTGAACTGGATTTAAGTGAGGCAGGGCTGTGTAATGACATCAGCCTCACTTTCTCTTCCAGGCATTTGGGTCCAGATCAGGATGGTTGGAGAAGGCATTGGATGCAGCGGGAGACCTTGGCCTTTTAAAGCTAAGGTCTTTACTAGGTCAGCCTCTTTTACCTAGTCAAAAAAAAAAAAATCAATCTGGCAGGGGAAGACCATTGGAGTTTCTGGCCAAAACAGAAACAATTACTATTTACACTCACTCTGAACCACAGGAGCCCAAATAATAACCAAATGAGGCTTGGGTTGGGTCCTACTGTTAGCCAATCAATGAGAGCCAGAGTCTGATATCCTAGAGGTTAATGAAATAAAGGAAAGGATTAGAAAATTAAAACATATTGAGGTTGTTCCTTTTTATAGCAGCAATAGATAAGCAACCCCATTTGGACTCTATCATTTCAGTACCTAATGTACCAGAAGAGGAAGCAAACACACTTAAGAAGCTGAAAATAGTGTTTGACTTTGACCAAATAGATGGAAAAAAGACACAATTTTAAAAGTACTTAAGATCAATTTTTAAGAGATCCCAAAAATTCTTTAAAAATTACCCCCAAAAAATCATGAACTACTTCTTCAAAAAAAAAAAAGTGACAAAACAAATCACCAGCCTATATGCCTACTTTCTCATTCCTCCAAAATCTCTCTGAGAAGTCATCAGTGATAAAAACGTAAAATGGGAAAGGGCTTTCTCAGCCAACTTACTACAGTAGATAGATCATGTCTTAAAAGTAAAAAGTGATGAAAAATTAAGCTCCCAGTGTGTATGTTTTGTCTTTAAAATATCTGAATTTCTCTGAACTTCCAGTTTCTCTCTATTACATAATTTACCTTAAAATGCAGGTCAGAGTAGGCTACATAAGGTGAATAAGATTTTAATGCCAAAATCTAGTGAGTAAAACCCAAAGAAAGTAAATTATCAGTCCAATTCATTTATGATTTTACTTATGAGTATAAAAATCCTAAATCAAATTTTAGCAAATACAATGCACTAAGTGAATATTTTTTTTAAAAAATTATCCATAGTATTAAAATAATCACTTTTTGTAGATAATAACAAGAGCCAAGGAAAACCAAAAAACACTTAGAGTTCAGCAAAGTTGCGGAGCATAAAAAAAACCCACAGAATATATTGTATTCCTATGCAGGGTTTATCAGAAGTCTCAGTGCAGTACTTTAAAAGCTTATTACAGCACAAATAAAGTACAAGAAGACTGCTGAGACTCCTTACATACAAATAACCAATAGTTCACATCCTATCTGCCTCTAATCTGGTCTAAGTCATTGAGCCTCTTTAAGCCTCAAGTCTCCATATTGATAAAGTGGGGATGAAACCATATGCCCAACCTAACCTAGGTTTGTGAGGAAAGCATTGCGGAAACTGCCAAGCACTAGACACAGTTCAAATATTACAACACAAAAACAATGTATTTTATTGTAATTCACTTTAGAGCCGACTTTGAGAGGGAGAACCACATCTACTTCATTAAGCAGCTGAGACTTACATACTCATCTCCAGGCAGTATTTTTCTAAATTCAAGACAAAGCCAAGTCTCTGACCAAATTAAGATACTGACCTGTCTAGTGATCCAGAAAGTAGTCTTTGTCCAGAGCTGCTTAGACATAAGCACGTGACGGTTTTGTGATGATTTCTCAGTGATACTAGCAATTGTCCTCCTTTTAGAATGTCCCAGACTTTAACATAGCGACCTCCTGGTGACAAGAATAATCAAGTATATGTTAATACGAGGCACAAAAGTACTTTAGAAACATAAATCACTCTTACTGCTATTAACCAAGGAAGATTATTCTTAACTTTCCATTTCAAAACCGATTTGTTTGAAAAACAAACCACTTGAAACTTATGAAAACCATAACTTAAGAAAAAAACGCATTACTACACAAGATCTGTTTGTGTTGAAAACACAATTTTACAATTGTGTTTTTTACAATTAAAATTTTATACAAATTGTAAAATACAATTAACTTAATGAAAATATATCTCATCAAAATTATGACCATAGGAACCCAGACTGCATAGGGATCTCTTTTTCAGTAAGCAGGCAACCTGAAGTCTTCTCTAGAAATCTTAATTTCAACCGTTTTTTCCTCAGAAGAACAACAAAGGGAAGAAAGGGAAAAAAATTCAGGGAGATCTATACTTTTTTTTCTGAGTAGGTGGAGTAGAGGGAGTACCCTGGACTGAGAAGTAGGGGATAAGATGCACATATGATGCAACCAACAAAATACTGCTCACTTTGACACTTAATAACCATGAACCTTTCACAACTACTACTCTTGACTTCCATTTTTCTCAAATGTAATATGAGAAGGTTCTATCAAACAATCTCTAGAGTGCCTCTTCCTTGATCTAAATCACAGGATCCTAAACCATTTATCCTTTCTAGGGCTGTTTTCTTATCTGTAAAATAGGAATAATCAACACTTCCTATTCAATTAGGACACTGTGAAGAAGCTATGTTAATCCTAAAAGCTCCAAATAAAAATTACTAAGCATTAGGTTGCTTAGCATTAAGCTTTAGGTTCTACTATATCAAACACAGGAATTCTCTTTATGGAAAGCAACTATTAAATTATAACATACGTATATACTGCATACAAGTTTGCAGCACTTCAGGATTACACTTATTTTCTAACTTAAATAAAAATAGGTCCTTAGTTTTGCATCACTGTGCTGAAAAGTTTAGCTGGATAAACTTGATAAAATGACAATAAGCCAACGAAACTCTCTGTCCAGACTCCGTGTAGATTGTGTCCAGGTTGACATCAGAGTCTCAGAAACTTGGAGTTCCTCAGTCTCCCTGGCCCTGCTGAACCATCAGCTTCCTGCTGGGTCATCAAGCTGGAGATTGCTAGAACTGTGGTTCTGACCAAAAATCTGCTGCAATCCCTTCAAGCTGGAGAGAGGTACAAAAGCACTAAGTCAGTATGGGAGGCATTTTTCCTTCCTAAAAATAACTATGGTCTTCATAAAAAGTTTCAGGTATTTATCTAAAAATTTAAGGTCAAGAATAACCCTTTCTTAGATAACAACAATGGTAACTGATGTTTAAATATCCCTTTCATGTTCCCTTTAACCTCTGTCCAATTCTCCCTACTCTTTCACCATTCAGATACCCAAACAAGTTATAAAAGGCAAATTACTCAGATTCAGAAAGGAAATGCTAGGTACATAACGAGGCCAATATTAAACCTCTTAAAAAAAAAAACTGAAAACGGATACCTGCAGATACCAGAAGGCCTCCGGATGGAAAGAGCAGAACGCTCTCCACAGGCTGTCCGTGCTCCACAGTCAACACACTTTTCTTCACTCGGGCATCAAACATTTTTACAGTATGGTCGTATGAACCTAAAACATCAGTTCACTCTTTTATGAAATTGGCTGTCTTTTTTTAAAACAGCCACAAACAGCAATTCACAAAAGTTCAGTTCACAAAGTCCAAAGGCATGGCTAATAGCACGAAGGATCCCCAAGGACATCCATGTGTTCAAGCTGAGCACTAAGTGCGCACTGCAGACAGTACAGTGGGAAAGGAGGCTTTGGAGTCAGAAGGTCTAGAACTGAAAGCCAGACCTCACCACTGCCCATGTGTCCTTGGGCGAGTCCCTTGCCCACTCTGAGCTCCTCTGTGCCTCATTTGTCTAGTGAGGGTTGCATGAGATAATCCAGCTCTCAAGTTCTCATGTTCCACTTATGTGCACGTTATGTTTTCCTAAGCAGGGTCCAGCTTTCCTTGATTTTCCATTGCCCCTGCCTTCGGAGTCTATGTTAGTTTACTAAAGTTTGTAAAACCCTGGTTAGAGGCAGCCACAAAAATGGAACTCCACCACCTCTGACCCTTAACTACCACTGAAGCCATCACACGGTCTGACAGACTGAACCGAACCTGCCCAAATGACCACATTAGAGCACACGTCATTAAACTACAAAAGTAGAAAATAACATGAAGGTGTTGAGCCATCCCTCTACTAGGCAGTCACGTTTAACAGCAAGTTACTATGGGAGAATTGTTCATTAGGAAGTGACTGATAAAACAAAATGCAGCAATAAACAAAATGTAACTGAACTTGATATGACATTGATTTACTTTGTAAAGAGGCACAGAAAAGGCAAATCGACTTGAGAATTTTCAAGGCAGTTTGCTATTGACATATACACACTTATCATTAGAGGTTTTCCGTCACAAGGGTCCCTAGTGACCATCTATCTATAAATCTCCTCAATTTACAGATGAAACTAAAGCCCAAAGAAGTTGTTTGTACCACACTGGCTCCAAAGAAAATGATATGAGGAGGTTTGCTTCCACAAGCAAAGGATAATATGTAAAAAGGAGAGGAAACAAATGTAATTCCATTATGAAACTGAAAAATTGCTCCCTCCCCCACAGAGCAAAAAGTACACTGCTCTCTAATGATCTACCTCAGAAAAATATGGAGCTAACCTGTTACAAGGAGATCTGCATTAAGTTTGCTAGCACAGCCGCATCTCACATAATCTGTATGCTCACTGAAGGACAAAATTTCACTGGCGTTCGGGATGTCCCATAACTTAGTCGTATAATCATCTGCTCCAGAGAGGATGCGGTATTTGTCAGCGGTAAAGTCTACCATATGAACAGCTCTGAAAGATAAGAAATGGTAAAGCATGAGATTTTAGCAGGAATTTTATTTCTGGAATATTCTCACAAGGACAATTTGCACTATCTATTAAAAATAGTGAAAAGCTTGAGTGGATGACTAGAGGTGAAGAAGCTGCAGGGTCAGAACTGAGGAAGATAAGTGAAGGCTGTGAAAATGCCTGTTTGCCCCAAATTCAGTTTAGATATTTTAAATCCCCACATCATGATTAAGCTGTCATAGAACAAAAGATTAATGAAGAACAAAAGATTAATTAATGATACCTTAATTCAGTTCAACAAACACTTTTTAGGCATTTACCATGTGCAAGAAACTCTGCTGGAAGCTTGTATACAAAGAAACAACACAGATTTATACTGCAAGAAGTTTGCAATCTCATAGGGAGGGAAGACGTTTACACAAATAACTTATCATAAAAGGGAGCAAAAATTCTAAAAAGAGGTTCAGCCAAAACATTGTGAAAATTTGAGGTTTTCAGAGGGTAGAAATGTGAACCTTTGGGGACATCACTGCCCTTATGATATGCTTACATTTCCACAGGTAGAGAGGCAGCATGAATAAATAATGCCTAGAATGTTGAGTTTGATGTCACGGAGACCTCGGTCTAAGTTCTGTGGCTGACACTTTCTATGTGTCTCTTACAACTTAGGACCAACTACATCTTAGGGCAAAGATGGGTTGCCATCTACTTCCACGGTGTGGAAGGAGTTCACAAAACAAGAAGAAATAACAGGTCCTTTTGCATCTGGGTAAACTTGAATAGAAAAAGTTAGTTCACGTCTTAATATCTTCCATTCAGGCTCTATTAAATTAATTTAATCTTAAATATTTGTTTCACTGGTAGTCGATCATCTATTTGGATTACTGTGATAGCACCCTAACAGGTCTCTATAGTCTTTATCCTTCCTGCCACTGTTAGAATACTTTTTCCTCTGTATAGGTATAGTCCAAAACACTTCATTTGTTCCCCCTTCCCAACTAATGAATTAAATTCACTCTTTTTTTACTTGGCATTCAAAGTCCATCACTGGGTACTAACCCTCTCCCATTCCTTCTCCCTCTGCTTAAAACTGGGATTTTCTTCTCTGAACCTTCCCAATTCTGTGCAGATGAAATACTCTGTGCCTCCAGTGTCCACATTCTGTCTATGGATTTCTATTTCTGCAGTAAGCATGAACACCACCCTTTCTTCTATGTCTGGATCTTCATAAGGAATGACTTTCCCCTTCAGACCTCCCACAGAACTTTACTCTGCACTTAAATCATCTGTGTTTTCATCTTAGGCCTCTACTAGACCAACAACCCGACAAGGTCAGGGACCAAGTCTTATCTGAACTCTATCCCCCTCAGCACCTAACAATGGTTAGCACACTATAGACACAGCATATTCTTGTTGAGTTAGTGTCAAATAATAGTGAAAAATATACGGAAGAACACACTTCTGTTTTAAATTAATATTTGAGTCATAAGTAATTTTAATAAAATGCTTACAATTACCAGAAAAATACTGTCTTATCAAGCAGTTCATCAAAAAGCAAAATATTCAACCGAACCAAGAAAAAAGGAAAAACAATTCTCTGATATAGTTCACTTTTAACAGAGATCCAGTCAGCTACTCCTCACTGGTTTGAACATCCACCTACTTATTCAGGTTCCTAAATGCTCCTCCAACCTACTCCAAGGCTACCCTCAGCACATGGTACTGAAGCTTTTACACAACACCCAAACCTCCAAGACAGTATCCATCAGTTTTTTCAAGATTAGAACACAGAATTATATTGAAAAAATGTACCAATGGACGTCAGATGCAATTCTTACTTTGAATGGCCATCAAATTGTCTGAGCGGTGCCCTTCCGGTCACATCAAAGAGTTGGACAGCACCATCTTCACTGCCAGCAACGAGTAGCCTACCATCTTGTCGATACGTAGCACAGTACGCAGTGTCCTTGAAGCGGGAAAAGGTTTTTATCGGTTCTTGGGAGTATCGGCCATAAATATGAATCTATTGCAAACAGCAAAGATACGGCAAAAGAATTTCATGAATTGTTTTCACCACAGAGTACATGAATCAAAAGTTAAAGACAAACCACATAAAACCAGACCTGATGATATCAAGCCTTACCCTTGAAGAAGCTGTGACAGCATAATTATATGGAGGCTCTGGAGAAAAGTCTATTTTTGTCACTGCACCAAACTCTTTTATCTGAACAGGAGTCTAAATGAAAAGCAATGTCATATTAGAATCGCTTTAGCATTAGTGGATAACATCTGTATACATTTTTTATAAATAATTTCTAAGAACTATTTGCATGCTTCATCTTATAAAGAAACCTTTAAGACTTATCAAAAACCAATTTTTTAAAGTAACAAATGTTTTCTATTATAATGAGGAAAAGCAAAGAGCTACACAGATGAACAAGTAGGGATAGAATTACAGAAATTTCACGGAACAACTGACATAAAATATTCAGAGATAAGAACAGGCAATCAAATTATTAGCCTAATCTTCAAGTCATCTGCTAAGTTAGTTTCTGAATTGTTTTCAAATTTTTAGATTATTTAGACCATATTAACTTGATATAAAAAAATCAAACCAAAATTTAACTGTGTACTGGAAAAATTAATATAAATGAAAAATTACTGTCTACTAACTATCTTCAGGTCCTTACCTTGTAGTTTTTCCAGTACAACGTATCTTGAGTTATTTTCTCACCAAGTTTGGGAAATGTCTGAATAACAACAGGCTTATAACCAGCCATTATTCTTTACAACCGAACTATTACCCTTCAAAAAGGTTAATCCTTAGGTACTAAAGCAGTATCCTTTAATATTTTTGATGTCCCCGTCTTTAATCTGAAAAATAGGAAATACAATTTCTACAGATGGATTCAATACATCTCTAAAATTTGTTCCTCCCTCCTTTCAAAAGACTTCGGAGTAGCCTACGTAATATAAAATGGTGTAAAGGAGTCCTTTGAGTACTAAAGAAAAGAAACCAACCAAAGATAGCATCCTTATTGTCAGGCACCTGAGTTTGGAAGGTTATTCCTTGCAATAAATCTGGGTCTGTTTTCTGGCAGCTAAGGGGAGGTAGCAGAGCTTTTGTTTTCTGTAAACACTCATTTGTAGAGAAGGTGTAAAATTTTAAACACGACCTCA
>CM053769.1:694546924-694577912 GCA_028658325.1 Potorous gilbertii | reverse complement strand
TAGAATATAAAGAAATTCTTGCTGTCACATATTGACTTAGAAAACCACAAACGAACGTTGCCTGTGTTGTATTGTATTGCATTTGTATTCATTTTGTTAAGCATTTCTCAATTACATTTTAATCTACTGTTGGGCAGTGGGTTTGACGTCTCTTCTGTGAGAGCCTTCCTTACTACTAGGACTTTGCCTTTCGTTAATTATCTTCAGTTTATCCCGTGTACATACCTTGTTTGTATATCGTCTCCCCGATTAGACTGTGAATTACTTGAGACTTTGTTTTGAATCCCCCGCACTTAGCATCATGCCTGGTACATAATAGGTACATGACAAGTGACTGACGTTCAGGCATGGAAGGTGGCTCCTGTGAACATGTAGAGGCAGGTGTCAACTGGTATTTTATTTCATTCAACTCCCTTGTTTTACAGATGAAGAGAAAGTGGCCCAAAGAGATTAAATAGCTTCCTTTAAACCACAGGTAGTGACAGGGTAGATCTAGAACCTAGAAATCTTAACTAGCTGGTATCTCTTGTGTGCAAATATAAGCCACCACTGTACTAGATGCTATATGGGATAGCAAATACAGGCCCTACCCTCAATGCTAACAGTATATAATGTGAGGATGTGTCTTTATTAGTGTCCTATCATTTATCTTCATTGGAATCACTACTTTCATTTCTTCATATGCCATTATAATTTATTTTCTAGAAGTGCACTAACCTTATTCCATTTCTTATGATCAATATCAGCCAAAATTTGAGCTTAGAAGATAATGTATAACCTTAAGTAGGATTTGCATGGCCTTTGCTGTAAATCTAAGCCACTTTCCTTTTTAATACAGTTTTAATATTTTCTCCATCATAAAATTCCGCTCCCTCAAAATTTGTAGCAGAATTTGGCAATACCAAATGTAGGAAAATTAAACAAGATTTTGCTTTTTCCTCTCTGCTTCTCAAGATATTTTATATCTTACTTTGTTTTGATTATTTTACGTAATTTTAGCTGCAGGAAAACATTTCTATTGACCTTACATTTAAGTCTAGGAGGCAATGTCAATTATGACATCATAGTGTAAACTACTAAAGAAAAAAATTAAAATAATTTTTAAAGTGTTTATTGTAAGATACACACTTTGAACACTGGTTTTTATCAACTAAAGGTAATGAATTATCCTGATCTTTCTTTGCAAACCATCTTTTCTTCTGAAACTTTGTTTCAAATCACATTCCTTGGCTCTTTCTCCAAAGATTCAAATTTAGGAGCTGTACTATCCCCAATGTTGTAACAATGTTGACTTGTGCAGAGATAGGGATTTAATTATTCTTAGCTTTATTGCCCATAGGACTGCTCAAGTTACTGATACATTATATAAGCATCAATGGTTGTTCCTCCTGTGGACAAGAATTTAAAGCATTTGAAGCCAGTGGTTATTGACTTGAAATTAATTTTTACATATAATTAAGAATTAATTTGAGTATGAAACAGGTAAATTAGTAATGTTTTCTTTAATGCCAAGCTGAAATAATGCTACTTGTTTCATTGGAGCAAAGCAAAAATAAGAAATTTCAGGTCAAAGGTTAATTAAAGTATATTTTCATTATTTGTCTTGTTTTGTATATTATTTGGCAGCATTCAGGAATATCTATATAATACATTCAGATTTTGGCATCTGATTAAAGTAGCTTATATTCTACCTACTGTCTCTGAAATTTGTGTTTATTTAGTGCCCTGTGCTTAATAAATATTTGTTGAATTGAATAAACTCACCTTAAAAGTTTAAATGTTATTTTTCTTTATTATTGCAGATTTTTTTAATACACAGATCCCAAGAATAATCTAATCTTAAAATTCAACCAACTAGAAACCATGAAGAAATATTTTAAGTATTGCTATTAAAATTAAAACCATGACCTCATCAGCAAATCTGGATGTGGGAGCCCAGTTGATTGCGGAAGAATGCAGCAACAGCTATAGTCTATCAGATATGACAGACATTAAAGCAGAGCATCCATTGGACCCAAATCCTGAAGAAGGCTCAGCCCAGAGTGATGCAATGGGGTTGAAATTCATTTTGCCGAATAGATTTGATATGAACGTGTGCTCTAGATTTGTGAAGTCCTTAAATGAAGAGGATAGTAAAAATATTCAGGATCAAGTTAACTCAGACCTTGAGGTGGCATCTGTCCTATTTAAAGGTTGAAATTTATGGTATAAGTTGTTGCATTTGTTTTGTCTTTCCATTCTCATTGTGAAACTTGTTTTACACACATACATATGTATATATATAGATATGTATACATATGTGTGTTTAAGTGTATGTGTATAAGTGTGTGCATAAACACACGCACATATATGTTATATGTACATATGTGTACTGTGTATGTGTATTTAATGGAAAGAGGGCCCTGGGTCATCTTTTAACATCATTTTATTTCCTAGAACTATTCTGAAATCAATATTAAATTCTTTAGGTTAGATATAAAAGCAAAATGTATGTGTGTGTATCTATCTTTCTGTCTATATTTTTAATGCTCCCTGTCAAGACCCTAAATATTCTAATATTCTTTGTCAGATCTCCCTTTTGGTTACTTCCCTAGTGTTCCAAAATAGTAAATTAAAATAAAATCCTAATACTGTTTGCAGTGAATCACTCTAATATACCCTAGTCTGCAAATATTTAACTTGTACTCTGTAACCTCCTTGAATGATACAAATCTTTTCCACTCATCGTCTGATGCTTCTTAAAAATAAGAAAATTAGGAAACTAGTCTTGCTGGTCATGAGCAAAATCATTTAGAGCTTTTGTGAATACACACACACACACAATTCAGTCATTTTCCATTGAATTAAAGCTCTATGCAACCAAGTAGCTATGTAGTGGCTTATAATTTAACTACTTTATAATTTCTCAAGAAAGAAATTGCCGCTTCAATCACATTGATGTTATAGAATATTGCTTTCCCTGTTGCTGAGGAATGAGTAGTTACTCTAATACAGTGAATTAGATAGTAAGATTCAGGATACAGTGAAATCATCTCTATGGATCTGGCAAGAGTTTTTCATTTCTTTTACAAAGGCAAAATAATTGCTGAAATTAAAATAGATGACTTGTCATCCAACCATGTTGAGTGACGTTTGAAAGTAACTCCTAGACAGCCTGGGTAGTGGATAGAAGGCTAGCCTCTTAAGAGTCGGGAGCACACCTGGATTCAGATACCACCTCTCACGTAGCAGCCCTGTGACCCTGAGGAGGTTACCCAACTTCTCAGTGCTCCAGGCAGCGATCCAAGACTTAAAGCTTAATTAATGTTTTTAATTCATCCATCATTCTTTATGAATGATTTGTTCTCTTGCCCACCCTCCAAAAAAAGGCTCTGTTAAAGAACATGTTTCTGGTAGGAAAATGAAAAATTTCAAATATGCACATATATATTTATACATTTATTTGTGTATATACTTTTATATACAAATAAATATTGTATATAGTGATGTATTGACTCGCTAATAAAGCAATTTCATATATTTAACTTTGAATTAATATTAAAATACTTGTCTTCTGTTGTTAACTAATGATCCATTGTTGTGACCAAGGATATTTCTTTTTTCTTCTGTTAGGGAAAAGTGGACATCAGAACAGTAATCGTTTATAAAACCTTCAGGGTTATTGACTGGCATTCAAATGAAACCATTTAAGTATGCATCAGCTTTTTAAAGTCAGTAATTTTATGTATCCACATACATGTATTTTTATGTGTGTATACATTTTATTTATATACACGTATATGATTTTATTTCTATATAAACACACACATACATATTATGTATGTATGCATGTGGCTGTGTAGGTGGTTGTTTGGTACTTATGATTTCATCATTTTGAAAAACTCTTAGCATGGAAATTTAGCAATGCAAATGAACAATCGACAGTTTTATAAAATCACTTGGGCACTGAGAAGTTAAACAGTTTGTCCTTGGTTGCATAGCAAGTAGGTGTCAGACACAGGTCTTAAACACATTTTCCTGAATCCAGGAAACCTATGCATTTCACCTGTCGCTGTTTTCTTACCTAATAGTTATAATGTGTCCAATTAGAAAAAAAAAGCTGAGGCCTGTGTTCATGGAAGAATAGAAATTACTGAATATTTTTGAGTTAAATAAGTCTATTCCTATTAAGTTTTCATTATGATGGACTGAAGAAATAAATAGACACTGATAATAAATCATTTGTATATAAAACAAAGTTTTTTCATCCATTTAAGTAATCAGGCTGCTAGTTTCAGTTGAATATCTGCTGTTATAATAAGCTCACTGCTGTTGAAAGACTTTTTCGTCTGTTTTAACTTACCTGATTTAGCTGAATGCAATATCCACACCTCCCCTTCTCCTGGAATCCAAGTAAGGCATGTCTACACTCCTTCAACAACTAAACATTTTTCACCCATAAAACAGTCAACTACTTTAACAAACAAGCACAGAGGAAATGAAGTATCGACGACACCTCTGCTAGTGAATTGTAAGTATTTTTCAATGGTATGTTTGCCTAGTCATTTCACAAATTTAAATTTGAAGTAATATCAAATATATTTGATTGTGGAGATGAGAGGAATGGTAGTTTATGGGGCAGAGGGTGGGGTTGCATAATCAGACTTGTTTTTTAGGTCTTCTGGGGGGGATCGACTGTGCTGGGAAGAGACGTGGGGCAGGGAGACAAGTCAGCAAACTTGTAATGGTCCAGGTGGGAGGCCTTGGTTCAGAGCCTGAACTCAAGTGATGATAGAAACAGGAGAGGAGGGGAGCATCTATGAGAGGTAACACAAAAGTTTCGTCAATATGGGAGGTGAGAGCTAGTAAGAAATTGAGGATAGCACCTAGGATGTGAGCCTGGGTGACCGGATAGTGGTACCTTACCTCTAGTGGTACCTTACCTCAACGGTAAGAGAAGATTTTGGAAGGTGAGGAATATTTGAGGAGAAAGATAACAAGTTTGGGACATAGTAAGTTTAATATGTCTATAGGACATACAGTTTAAGATACCTAATAGACAGTTGGAGATGCGAAATAGCAGTCAGCGGAGAAGTAAAGACTGAAAAAGATTTCAGAATTAGCAGATGAATCCATGGGAGCTGATGAGTGAAATAGTGTAGAGTGAAGAGAAAAGAGGGTCTAGGACAGACCTCTTTGGGACCCTCAGTTAATGGACATGGCCTGGATGAAGATCCCACAAGGAAGTCTGAAAAGGAATTTTCTGAAAGCCTAGAGAGGAGAGGACATCAGGTATAGAGTGTTTAGAACACTGGGTCATGCATTTCTTGGAAAACATGGACCAGGTAACAAAAGGTGACTTTTGTAGTTCCAGTATTCCTGTTGTAATTTTGATTAAAGAATTTCAAATGATAAACTTCCAAATTCACCTGATTAAGAGATAAAGTAATATAAGATTACCCCAGGGAAATAAAAGGACAAAACCTTGCAATAAAGAGATAGGAAAATTTGAATTCTATTCCATACAGTAGCCACAAAGCAGCCACTTTGTATTGTTGTTAGAGGAAGACTTTTAAATTGCATCCTAAGTCACCTTTGGGTGTATATTTCAATACTGCCACTTAGCTAACGTCCAATTAATCTTACATTGCAGATCAGATACTATCTCTAGTATAAGCAGTATAGTAGATGGTTTTATAGGTTGGGAAAATAACAGTTGCATAAAATAAGAAAATCAGAATTGAAGGGAAGTATATTTGTCATGTACCCGTGACATATTTCGTACTGTTGTTTCAGCCTTGTCTGTTCACCAATTGGCTGCTCAGGGAGAAATGCTCTATTTGGCCACTCGTATTGAACAAGGTGAGAAAACTAAGTAGTCTGTTTCATCATGTTATTCACTTAAAAGGAATAATTAATATTTACAACTCTGTATAGTAGAGAGGTTCCTTCATATAAGATTGGCTTTACATGATAAAATCCATTGACCTTATTAAAAACACTAGATCTCAGTCCATGACATGGATTTAGAGAAAAGACATTATGGACTTTAACTTTACTATTACATTCTATGTTGCTAGGCCACGAAAATGAAGGTGAAAATCAGTAGAGTTCCACACAGCTAACAGATTAGGGGGTCAGGAGATTGGAGGGCAGGGTGGTGAGTGGGGGGATGGCTTCAAGGTGGGTTTCCAATACACTGTTCTAAGTTATTCACTGTGCATTGATATTGTGCTATCTTAACAAGTCACAAGGATGGTAAAAATTTTAAAAGTTATTTAAGATGGAAGCTGTAACAAAATGTCTTACTTCCTAAGATAGTCTCATTTTATATCTAGTATTTTATAATCTATCTAGCATTTAGATTTTTAAAATATTTTATTTAAAAATGTAGTATATGAACAAAGTCAGCTGTACATTGGACATATTTTAATAAATTCAAATAATTTTCAAGATGATTTCCTGGATCAGATTTGAGCTTAAAATGGAAATCCTCACTTACATACATTACCCTTTTAGGATGACTGGGTGTGTGTAACAAATGGTGCCATATTACTTCAATGGTACAGACAATAACCCCTCTATGTCCTTTCTTATCCTCTGTGATTGACTTTTGTCCATATCGTCCAATAAATAATGAGAGTTGGCATTTCTGTAGCACCTTAAAGGCTTCCTAAGCCTTTTGTTATTATTTTTAGTAAATCCTCCATAAAGTCTCTATACAAATTCACACCTTTCTCCAGGTCTTAACATTGCATGAGAACCAAGGCCACACTCAGACTGTCTGTTACTCCTTGACCTTTGTTACATAACTAGCTTACCTTTTCTCATCATGTGTTTTCTGAATGATATCTTTTATGTCACTTATTGATTCAACTCATGAAACAAAGAGTAACAAATAGGACGTAGTGGTTGTGTTAGAACTGACATTATCCTTCTTTTGAACAGAAAATGGAATCAACCACACAGATGAAGAAGGATTTACACCTCTGATGTGGGCTGCTGCCCACGGGCAAATAGCCGTGGTAGAGTTTCTGCTTCAGAATGTAAGGAAAATTTTTGCAAAATTGGTAACTTTCAGATTGAATCATCAGCAGTTACTAAATTATTAAATGTGCATTGTGTATTCCAAACTGTGCTAATCCTGTGGGGTAAAGGAAAAAGAGGTAAGATGTCCTCCCTGGCCTCAGGGATGTTGCAGCCTAGTCAAGGGAACCGCACCAATACATATGAAAACAAAGAATCATGGTATCCCTGTAATCCAGCCACCCGGATGAACGGCAGGCCCCTCTGCAAGAATCCTGACAAGCATTTGTCTTGCCTCTACTTGGAGCTGTCCAGTGATGGAGCACTCACAAGTTCTTCAGGCTCTAGTTTTGCTCTAGTTTTAGAAAGTTTCTCTTGCTTCTCCATATAAAAGTTGTAGCAGAGTTGAAAGAAGGGAGAGTTTTGTGTAAGCTGGAAAATGTTTCTTTGTAAAGGTGGGATGAGCAAGATCTTGAAGGGTGGGCAAGATTTATGTGGGCAAATGGAAGGAGGAAGGATTATTACAGACAGAGGGAAAATGTAAATTTAAGGTTCTCTTCTAAGTGCAAAAAGTACATATAACTGTGACTTCATGAAAGAAAATGCCTGTGTTACCATTTGTTGTTCTTTGTGCTATTACTAATAAGTGATAGTGACAGTCACAGTCTTTAAGTTTTGGTGGAACTGAAAAAGGCATTTTATCTAGTTTTTTCTTTTAGGGTGCAGACCCACAGATTTTGGGGAAAGGACGAGAAAGTGCCCTGTCATTGGCCTCTAGTAAAGGATACACAGACATTGTCAAAATGCTGCTAGATTGTGGAGTAGATGTTAATGAATATGATTGGGTAAGTGGGGTAAGACAAGTTGTCGCCTCTGACTTTCAAGTTGTGGGAAGATTATGTGACTTGTATTTCACTCTCCTCTTGTCTTAAGGAATTATGTAAGTAATGTTTATTATAAGGATAAGGCTTTATAAGTTACAGACTTACTATTTAATCTGAGAACTCTTAACTTTATTGAATACTGAAATTTGTCTTTGCATATTAATTTTATTTAAACTTTAGAAGTGGTTGAAAATAAATTATTTTTAATTACTTTTAGGTTAATTCTTATTGACTTCTGAAATCAGTTTTTTAAAGATATTTTCTAGAGTAATATCAAATTACTCTAGATTAACTTTTTTCTTTCCTTCCCTTTTTTCTCAGAATGGAGGGACCCCTTTACTTTATGCTGTACATGGAAATCATGTGAAATGTGTAAAAATTCTGCTAGGTAAGCCAAATAAAATTCAGAACTTGTGAGAAATTACCATGTGTGACATTAACTTTCTCTTTTTCCTTCTTCACAAATTATTATTCAGAAAATGGAGCAGACCCAACTATTGAAACAGATTCTGGATATAATTCTATGGATTTATCTGTTGCTTTGGGCTATAGAGGTGGTAAGTACTTTAGAATTCCATCCTATTTAGCTAAACCTTGCAAGTTTTTCAATAAAAATCATCCCACCAGTATTTATCTTGCCCAAATTCTAGAAGATTTTGTCATAAAGCACCCAGCTTCTGGCATAAACACTAACTTGAATAAGTATGATTTACTAGTAATTGTCTTTACAGAAATATTAAAAATATGAGTATGATTTACTATTAATATCTCTTTATCGAAGTAGTAGGAAAAAATATGAGTAAAGAGAATTACAAATCTCTGCACAGTCTGGAAACCATTTTCAGTTCATGTCACTCTTTTCCGGCTTAAGTTTCTTAGCAGATACAAGTGTGTAAGTACCTGCTTATTTACAAGGTGCTTTTAGCATTTCATTCACAAATTGTATTTATTTTTGTTTTCATCATTCCTTATAATGCCTGTTAGAACGGATATCTCAGTTTTACAAAAGAAATACATTGTTGATCTGAATATAGTTGTACTTTTCTTGAACATCTAACCTATGTGAAACTTGAATGTCACCTCTAAGAAGTTATGTAAGTACACACTGAAAAACTCTTTTTCCTTTAAAAGGAGTTCTCATTTTAGAAGTGTGGTCTGCAGATCAGTATTGTGGTAACAAACACAAAAAGTCCACAAGACTTTGTATACATAGTGAGTGTCAGACTTGGGTTTCAAGTGCCTAGTTTCCTTATCTACCAAGCTGTATACTTCATACGATGTACTACTGCTTGGAAACCAGTGTTTTTCAGGGATGAGATCATGTTTCTCACATATGATATAACTTATTTACACTTACAATGATCCTGATTGTTTCTTTGTTTTAGTTCAACAGGTTATTGAGGCACATTTATTGAGGCTTCTACAAAATATCAAGGAATAAACTTGTGATCAACAAGAAATGTTCTGTAAAAAAACATTTGCTTTTGAGTCCCAATAAGTGACAAAGACTTGTTTACTTTTTTAAGCTTTACCTCAGTTACACTATTTACTGTTTTTTAGTAAATGTTAATAAATTTCCCTCTAAGTAATTCACTGGTTTATAGTAGGCTTAGTATGGATGTTTTCTTTTTAAATATATTTTACTGTGTATTTAAAAATGTAAATTAATGTTCTGTTGCATGTAAATGTTTGTAGTCAACATAGTTTAAATAAGTCTTCATATCAAATGTAATAGTTTTACATTCTAGAATTTATTCAAACCAGTCCTCTCTTGTCTCTTGCATTCACCTATTGACTTTATGTGGAATCTAAGTGAATTTCCATACAAAATAGATATAGTTGTTAAAGATTTTTGAAAGTGCACAAAGTGTGATTGTTTACAGAATGCTGTTGACTTATAAATAACTTGTCTGTATAGCTGTCTTTAAAAATTCAAGATATATTTTGAAATTTCTTTAGGGTTTCAGTTTAAATTGTTCTATTAGTGATTTGAAATATTTATAAACATTCTTGATTTAGATGAACCTGAATATAATTAAGGTAAATTTAATATATATTCTCTAATATTCAAATGGATCTTGGATCTTATCAATCTCGATGTTTATTCCAGTAATGCAACTTTCAGTCTCTCCTTGTCTGCTTTGTAATTATTACATCCTCCCCTAAGTTGATTTCTGGGGTTCCACCAACATGCTGAAGTCATTCCTCATTTTTCCCTGACATCATGAGCATATCGGTGGAGCACTCAGTCTCGCTGCCTGTCATCCTTTGCCCTTGCCATGTGACTCGCTCTTCTTCTCTTCTGTCATACATTTTTCCGGTGGCAGCTCTCATTCTAGTTCATCATAGTTACGTATGTATACTGCTTACGTATGGCAGCCTGCTCACTCCCACCATGTGCCTCTCCATTGTTCTCCGTGTGATATCATTTTTGCTTCTACAGAGACTTGTGTTCCATTTCTCACAGCCTTAAGATAGCACGGTTAGCATATTGATCTTAAAAACATGAACCTTTGTTTCTAGAGAAAATTTGGCAGCTTTCCAATTTCCTGAAGGCAAAGGCATCCTGCTGTCTTCCTTCTGCTTGGGCGTGGCTCCTCCTTTGTACTCTCTCTCTCATGTGGATGTAAAGATGGGCAGAGTCTACATAATGCACAGATTATGACATGAAACTGGATGAACAGTAGAAATTCTCTGTCCACTCTTAAATGGTTAAGAATCTCTTCAAGGAGGCTCCACTGTGTTGCAGAACTTGATGCAACCAGTATAATGTCATCCACAACAGGAGCATCCAGAACACCTCACTATCTGCAAGGAACCACTCTTCAACTTAGACTGCGAGCTGCATCTTCCTCCTTACAGTCAGTGATGGACATCTTTGGCAAGCACATGGCTCCCTGTTTTGTCTCACCCAGTGTGCGATCCTTGAGTTATAATTGCTAAATAATGTTACTTCTCATTTCACTTTTCAAGGAATCTTGAATGGTTGTGATGGCTAGATCAGAGGCACCTAGTTGGAAGAGATTTTAAAGTGAAATATTGTGGACAGTGGGATTTTGTATCCTCTGCATCTTTCAGTCAGTTATAAAATGGTAGAATTGTGGTCCGCAGTAGACATGTCCAGTGCAGGCATGCCTGTTCTCTGTAAATGCTGTGATTGATGTGTGTGTGGGTGAGTCTCATAAAGATTTTACATAGTAGAGAACATAGGTAGTGTATACGGTTGGGCCTTGAGCCAGGAAGATCTGAGCTCGGGTCTGCCCTGGGTGGCCCACCCTCTCAGCTTCAGTTTCCTCGTCTGTCCAGTTGGGGACAACAGCACCTACCTCGCAGGGTCGCTGTGGGGATCAGATGAAGTATCACGTAAAGCGATTGCAAAACTTCAATTGCTTTGTAAACGTTACTCTTGGTGATTACTGGTGTTCTCCAAGTTTTGCTTTTCTTCTATGCTAGTGAGCTCTGAGACGCTTTCTCACGCACTCTTGGTATGTTGCCTTCATCAGTTACCGTGTGTGAGCCGGTTCCCCAACAACACCCTCAGCTGTGTCGCTCTGTCCTCTGCGTCCTCTTGGTCCTGTCCACTTGTTGTTCCCCTCTTTGTCGTCTTCAGTGCCATCTCGGAGATGAGCACATCTGGAACTGTGATGTTAGGGACCAAATGTAGTGGTTCTCCTCCTCACAGGTAAAAAGCCATCTTCCTTTTTTCTTCTGTTTATTTGTCATCCATTCATTTTCATCCTTAAATATCACCAGGAATCTTTGCTTAGTTTGATCTAAAGAGAAATTGGGTTGTGCAGTTTTTTAGAAGTGCACAGATGGCGACTGTTTACAGAATGCTATTCAGTTATAATTTTAAATGGTTTCACCCTCTTGTTTCTCCCTGTTTTTTGAGGTGAAGTTACTCATAGTCATCTATCATAAGAGGTTTCAAATGACTTTAGTCTTAACCTAGTTTTGTCTGTCACCACCATATCTCTTTTCACTTGGCACATAAATATCTGCAAACTAAGGTGCTTTGTTAGGTTTTTTATTTTTTTGGTCTCCATGGCATTTGATTTACATCCATTAAACTGTAAAATTGTTATGATCAGCCCTGATGTCATTTCTTATTCTAGTACTCATTTCTCATAATCAACTACTTGTTTAGATGATTCAGGTTGAAAATGTTTCAATTGAATTCCATATAATTTTCTTATTCACTCTAGGTTTTACTCATTTGTATTTTGCTCTAACAATTCAGTGGTTTAACGATACACAGATGGCCAGTTACCTTTTCATCAATAGCAAGTTTAAAATGAAAATTAATTTTATTTTTGTGATATTCAGTGTTCACCATGCCCAGTGCCTAACAATTGCCTTTTTGAGAAAGTATTCACAGTGTAAAAGTGTACAGCTTCTGTGTAATCTGAAGTGTTCAGTCTTTCTTAACTTTCCTTCCTACCAATATTTTCTCATTTATTTTCTCCCATTCTCACCTATTCCTAATTTGCTTTAAAGTCACCGAGTATGGCAAAAGCAGCATCTATTGAGGCCACGTAGCCTGGACTAGTTTCTTCTAAAAACAAGTCATGTAGCCTGGGCTGATTTTTCATGAAAAGAGAGGGAAGCTGTCCCTGAGATTGGCCGATAAGGCTTCAGCCATTGGCACAGCTGATTAAGGCATAAAAAGGCCAGCCCATAAGGAGCCAATACCCTTCACACTTGTTGGATATTCCACCATCATGAGACTTTTGACCACATTCTTCATATGGAAAAAAAGTAGACTACATCTGCCTCAACCAGTACTGTGCCCTTGTTGAACGTTCTCACCCTGCTGGCTAAGTAAACAGTTGGTAAATTCAACAACTTTATTCATCCAGTCCCAAGCCTGAACCACTAGAAATGCCATTTAGGCCTGGCCCACTATTAAACTTTTGTGGTGATTTAATTCAAAAGGTCTTTAAAAACTTGTTGTAGAATTCCTTTATTTCTTCATCCTGTGCATTCGATGTTAGTGTGTAAGCTACAATTATTTTCCTGGTGCTCTTTTTGCAAACAATCACAAACACTGCAATACTAGACAACCACGTGTCCAGTGAAGTAATGTTTCTTGTCCTTGAGTGTACAAGTAAACCAACTATGACAACTACTTTCTCAGTTTTTATGGAGTCATCTTTCCTTTCACTTGCACCTTCCTTCTTTTGGTCTCTTTTATAGTAAGAATGCAAACATTAATATAAATCAGCTCTTTCATCAGTAAGTCCACTGCATCAAGCCACTGGTCAAGGAGTTACGTTTAGACCACCAGCAATTAAGATGTATAGGCTGTCAAAAAACTGAGTCTTAGCACTTTCTGCCTCTTTTATCGTTAACATTTGCAGAAATAGGTCAGCACTGGGGACTGTTTTCTAATTAGTTTTCCAAGATCAAAGGACTTATCCCCAAATCCTACTGGGGCAGAGATTCCTTCGCCACATGTAGCTAGGTTGATTCTCACAAAGCTGTTCCAGTCTATAGCCATTACCATACTCAAAGGCCTTTCCAGTATAATAGAAGCATCCAGAGCTCACTTAACTATGAAATGCTTTCAAGGAGTCACTGAATTAAAATTCTGGAGAAATTAATACATAAATCAGTAAGGCTTATTGACATAGGTATCTAGCAGTATTCTGTACCTCATATCGTGGTGATGAAAAGAAAACCGAGAGATTAATTCTCTAGAATAGCACACAACGCTCTCAAAGAAACAGTGCAAATCTGATTGTCTAGATCTAATGAAGAAAGCAATAGACTAGAGATTGACCTGATAGCTGGGTCCATGACCTAAATCATTTGGCCTGTACCTCCAATTCTTCATATGTAAAATAGCTAATCAGAGCTACCTCTCCCTATATTCAAGTTACTATGAGAATACCCTTCTCAAAAATGAAGTGGGTATATTTTAATTCTTTAGATATCTGGAATTTCAATTCATGTAGTTACAGGCAATCTTTTCCTATGCATATTGCAACCCTTAGATGGTTTTGTCAATTGCTATCACCAAAAAAGTTAAACCCAATTGGATAATGAGTTAGACTTGGGGATGTGAAAACCTGAGTTCCAGTTCTGCCTTAACACATTATGATCCTGGGTGGGTCATTTAACTTCAAAACCTCCATTTCCCTGATTTGGAAAATGGGGATGGTGATAATCTACCTCACAGGGTTGTTGGGATCAAGTAAAGTGCTTTGTAAATCTTAAAAGTGTTATATACATGCTAGCTATTTTTATGTGCTCAAAGCCTTTTCACTGCCATAGAATCTGCTGGTGAACCACCCTGACCTCATGAGGCAGCAGAAGCGGACTTCTGTGAAAGGTGGTAATCTCTGGGGAAACTTCAGAAGTGAAAATGATAATATCTTTCATTCATCTTTAAAGATGCTGCCACTGATCCATTGTCAAGAGAGAGAATGCTTTGAGTTTAGTGGTAGTAGTGATGGGTTTATGCAAAACAGCCCATAATTCTTGATTAGTTATCTATGTTAATGGTGTGTAATGTCTGGCAAAGCCATGACCTTGACCTTATGACTACCACAGTCTCACCATGAAGTTAAACAGCTATGGAGGAAAGTGCAATATGGATTTAGAATACTGAAAATAACAGCTGAATTGTATTGCTTTAAGGACAGCTATTTGGCACAGTGGATAGAGTATTTGAGCCTGAAGTCAGGAAGACTCATCTTCCTGAGTTCAAATCTGGCCTCAAGACA
This sequence comes from Potorous gilbertii, assembly GCA_028658325.1. Lineage (NCBI taxonomy): Eukaryota > Metazoa > Chordata > Mammalia > Diprotodontia > Potoroidae > Potorous > Potorous gilbertii. The sequence goes on along the minus strand of CM053769.1, from coordinate 694,563,295 downwards.
CTTACCAGCTGTATGACCCTAGGCAAGTCACTTGTCCTTGTTTGCCTCAGTTTCCTCATCTGTAAAAATAAGCTGGAGAAGAAAATGGCAAACCACTCCAGGATCTTTTCCAAGAAACCCTAAATGGGGTCCCAAGAGTCTGAAAGGACAGAAAACACACACACACACACACACACACACACACACACACACACACACACACTTTGCTTTAAGTCTTCCAGTCTTTAACATAATTATCTCATGTCACCACAACCCTCAGAGGTGCTATCCCCATTTTACAGATGTAGATTCTAACGCTGAGAGGGTGTGATGGCTTTGGTCACACATTAGGACAGAGGCAGAATTCAAACCTATCTGGGTCCATGATGCTGTCCACAGTGCATAGAGCACTGGGCCTGGGGTCAGGAAGACTCCAAATCTGACACATTAGCTGTGTGACCCTGGGCAAGTCACTTGACCTTGTTTGCCTCAGTTTTCTCATCTGCAAAATGAGTTAATAGCAGGGACCTACCTCCCAGGTTGTGAGGATTCAATGAGAGACTTGTCAAAAGTGCTCGGCACACAATAGACGCTGCACTATGTGCCGAGGCCTTTCTGCAGCGCACCACTGCATGTCCAGAAGCAGTCAGGAAGTTTGTAAACCCCGAAGTTCCCATCTTATTGGAGTCCAGGTGTTTTCAGGGGCGCTCTGACTACATGCTGCCATGGCTGAGTCAGCTGCACACATTGGTCAGTTACCATCCTGCTGAGGTCATCAGTCAACAGGGATTTTGGAATGAAGTTGGTCTAGGTAGGATGAAGGACACCATACCTTCAGAGATCAGCGTAAGGGCATCTGGTGTTTGGGGAATAAGGAGCAGAAAGGGCACATTAGAGAAAGTTTTGTAAAGGGAAATGGAAGAGCAAAGATATTCTTGTGGTGGTTTGGTTACTTACTTGTTTAAAGGTCATCTATAAGATCCCTTAACAAACAATTATTGGTGTTCTAATACCTCCCAGGTGATCTAGTTCTCACAAGTCTTTAAACCAAAGGACAACTTTGTCTCTAATTTTGATTAGGCTGAAGTTTGCTATCTGAAATTTTGTGTTGTCTCCTATTTATTTTGGCTTAGAGCTCTTTATCAGTTAGGCAAGATTCCCTAAAAGTCAACTCAGTGGTGCATTAGATGGAAAGAGACAACACTGATAGACTGTTTCATTTGTTTTAGTAGCATTAATTAACTGATTTGAAATTCACCTTCAAGTCATATCATGCTGTAGGCTATATTGTTGGATCAGATAGTTAATATATGTAAGAGAGCAGCAATTACGGTGACTACAGGCAAGCAGGACAAATGCTACACCACTCCATCTTGGCAGTCTTGCTAAATTAAGCTCCTGGGTTGATTTGCACGGACCTAAAGTAGCAACCACAGGCATATTTGAAATTAAAAGAAATGTACTCACCCCCAATTCAAATAACAGACCGAGTTCAAGGAGCAGTTCATGCAGAAGCATGAATACTGAAGAGATCGACTTAGCTAGGGCTTCTACTAGCTAACTGGATGCAGCTGTCTATTTGAGTCACAAAAAAACTGAAATAGCTCCTTTGTGTTAAAAAAGCAGATGTCCCATGGTTTTGAGAAGTTACAAGACAACTGTAGTTCAGAAGAAGACCAGAAGATGGTCCCAGCAAACATCAGAAGAAGCTGTCTGTGAAGAAACAGAAGAGAGCAGTTCCCTGGAAGGAATTGTAGATAACCTATCAAATGTCAGCAGAGCGGAGAAAGCAGCCCAGTTAAAGATACCAGAAAACAGAGAAAGACATAAGCAGCAACATCATTGAAAGACGGTGGTTTTTTACCCTTGTTCCTCTTAGGTTCTTTCCCTCTGGTGGTGTATGGATCCACGGGAGAGGATACCTCTGCATGTCTGGTAGAGAGGGCTCAATTTTCTTGAAAGAGCCCTGTTCTGGACACAGAAAAACTGGGTTAAAATTTTCCCTTCTGCAAGTACTACCTGTGCCACCTTGTTTTACTTATTTAATCGCTATTTCTTCATCTATTAAAAAATGGAGAGATTGAGCTAGATGTCTTTTGAAATCTCTTTCATTCTTAGATCTAGGAATGGTCCTACATTCCTTGTCATTTAACTTGCTTTGCTGTTTAAATACCTTTGCTTTGAACTAATGCACTCCTGATCTGTGAATTAGTGCTACTTCTATGAGTTCAAAGGATTTTGTTTTAAATTGAAAGGGGGTCCCCTGCCCACATTCTATATTTAGCATCAAATGTCTCTATAAATGAGTGATTTTTCAGTAAATCAACCTATGCTATAAAAGGAAAAGAGAGAGACCACACTTAAGACTGGTATATCCACATGAAATTCATTGAAGGAAAGCCTTTGCAGTTGCCCCAGGCCTCAGGAGAAGTGGAGTCAGGGAGTTCTGCTAGTTCTTGGATCTGTGTCTCAAGAGGGCCCTCTGCCTGCTATCTGTGTGACCTGGAGGGGATATCCGTGGGGATAAAAGGCAGCTACCGATTCTCTAAAATATCATCATCGTAGACATTATTAATAGCTAGCATTTATGTAGTGCTTTCAGGCTTACAAATTATATCTCATTATATTCTCATAACGACTCTGAGAGCCTCTGACAAATAAAGATGTTCTCTCAGTTTACTTTACTTGTCAGAGCTTCTAGGACTGTGCCTCTGCTTCCAGATCTATACACTGGGATCTTTAAATATGTAATTGGTGTGGAAACTAAAGGAGAAGAAAAGAGAAGATTCTGATTCACCTCATGGCTAGCTGGCAGATTTGCTGGGCCTATTTTTCTAGAGATTGGGGACTATTTTCACACAGCCTTGGCTAAATTCTCAGAAATCTTCCTACAGCCCAGAGATTCATCCCTTATTCAGCTAGCCATTATTTAACTCAACTCCCTTGAGCCTGTCTCTAAATCATGCTATAGATAAAGTATACAGCTTAATATTCACTTGGGGCTTTTTATTCAGTGCTACATATATTGGAAGTATCTTGCATCTAAGAAATGATCTATCAGTCACTTACTAGTAAAGTGTATGTGTGTGAGTCCATACAAGATATATGTCTTAATTTGTAGATACATGACTTGCAGGTAACATACATAAATATTCTGGAATCTGACCTACTCCTCTCTAAGGAAAATGCAATTTCTACCTTGAGGGAGATGGGGAAAAGGTCGTGACTCTGAGCTTGCTCCTTCCTTTGCCCATTGCCAAGAGGAGTACTGGAGTCGACATATCTATCCATCCAATATGTCCTATCTTGGGGCCCAAATCTGATTGAGTACAAAAGTTTCTTCCCTGGAAGCTAGCTGTCAGCTTATACTCACCAGTTTAATTCCTACCCATCAAATTTTGATTAAACAAAAGGCCATTACACAACATGGCAAACAGAAATTGGAGAAATTATTGCTATATATCAGAAAAGACCCAAATGTGAATGAGCTCTTTAAATAGGAGAGAGATAAGATCTCAGTTTATCTAAGACAGAGGCCTGGATCTCACTCAACTGGAGAACACTCTTGAAGGGAGGCAAGTCGGAAATCAGAGATGCAGAGAAGCTGACTTCCCTATACATCTGCTTTTTACCTCTTTTTACCAGAGTCTTTTTACCTCTCTCTCTCCCAAGGAGTATCTGGCATCATGTATGCCAGAAGCCCTACTACCAACTCAGTACCTTAGACAGGTACCTAGCACCACATTGTGCTCAGCACCCTCTCCACCAATTCAGATTCACATCTCCTGCCTTGCAATATGGAACACAGGGCTGACCATCCCACCTCTCCCAACAGTGAGGAGTAGGTAGCACAAAGTAGGTGCTTTATAAATGTCTACTGACTGACTAATCTCATCCTCCACCCTGGCATTGTTGTCCTATCCCTTTTCCTCGTTTCTGATGAAGAGGGAGCGCTTCTTCCCAAGGCCAAACCCGCTCTAATGTACCCTCAATCCACCCATCCCCATATTCCCACACAGATTGCCCCCACTATCATCCCCTTTCCTAATCTTTGGCCTCTCTCCTGTCTACTGACTCTTTTCCTGTTGCCTACAGAATGCCCAGGTCTTCCCCATCTTTAAAAAATCCTCGTTAGCTAGACCATTCCCATTAGCTATGACATATACGTCTCTTCTACGTAGCCAAACGCTTTAGAAAAGCTGCCTGCATGGTTTACATGATTGCACATAGATAGCCTAGATCAGAGTGTGCCCTTGCTCTGCTCTCACTCTCTTCTAAACCCTTTGTAATCTGGCTTCGCCCCCCACTACTCAACTGAAATTTATTTCCAAATTTACCAATGATTTTTTAATTGTTGAATCCAGTGCTGTTTTCTCAGCGCTCCTCCTTCTTGCTATCTTTGCTATTGACGACCCTCTTCTGTACCCTCTCTGGGTTTTTGGATCCCTGCTCTCTTGGTTCTCCATTCTCCTGACTAAACATTCCTCAGTCTCCTTTGTTGGGTCTTGATTCATGTGACATCCACTAACTCTGGGAGTACCCCAAGGCTCTCCATGGACCTTCCTCTCTTTTCTCTTTATGCTAGCTTACATGGTGATCTCATCAGTTCTATCATCATCTCTCTGCAGATAACTTCCAGATCTACATATCCATCCCCAGTCTCTTTCTTGAGCTCCAATTCTGACCCAGCATCATCATCCTTCCAGTCACCAGGTTTGCAATCTTGGTGAAATCCCTGGTTCCTCACTCTCATTCACTCTATTGCCAAATCGTATGGGTTTTTTCTCCAAAGCATCTGTAGCATCTATTTCCACTCACTGACTCTAGTTTGTGCCCGCATCATTTCTTGCCTAGAATATTGCAGTAGCCTTTGGATTGTTCTCTCTGCCCCAAATATCTTCCTCTCCAACTCATCCTCCACAGAACTTCAAAAGTGATCTTAGATCTGACCCTTTTAGCCCCTGTTTTGATAAAAATCTAGTTGCTCTCCATTATCTCCAGGATCAAATATAAACTCTCCCATTTATCACTTAAAGCTCTTCCCTATCTTTCCAGGCTTCTTATCCATGTCCATCTTCATCTGATCAACTTGGATCTCCTCATACATGACACTCCCATCTCCTGCCTTTATATTTTTGTCTCTTATACCTGAAACATTCCCTTCTCCTTCACATCTACCTCTTAGAATCCTGGATTTCTCTAAGACTCAGCTTAAAGGCCACCTTCTGCAAGAGAACTTTCCCTATCCACCTACTGAGGTCACCTTGTATTTTCCCTTGCATGTGTCTTTGTAAATGCCTCTACACGTCCCTGTTGTCTCCCCGATTAGAAGTTAGTTTCACCAGCATTTAGCAAAGTATCTGGTCCGAAGAAGGCTCTTCATAAAGGCTTGCTGATTGGTTGACCAGCCTACCCAAGGATGGAGAAGCTTATCCCCAAACTGGCCCCAGAGTAGTAAATAATTTGACCGCAACAGTTCTTAAAGGTTTCTGCTAAATCGCAGAGAAAGTTATGGTCTGCACCAATGAAATGGAACATTCTTGAAATATTTTGAAGTGAAATGCTATAATATTGTTCAACTGTTACTGTTATTGTAGTTACCTTACATTATATTGTGTTGTGCCAGATCACATCACATCATGTCATATATTATGTCAGATCATATAATATTCTTTTAGAGAGCTAGTTGCTAGGACAAACAGTTTGACACAACTAAAGGTGAGGAACTCATGCCAGAGAGATAATAAATTCCAATGGGAGGAGCTTGGGTGGAATGTCACTGTTCTTAGTCTTGTAGTTCTCCTTCTGTCATCACTCAGGGGGTGAGCTAACAGGTGTCTTAAAGGGGTGGTAAGATCACTCACCCCACTAACTGAAGGGCAGCATTCACCATGAAGCTGCTCATTGGGAAAGAAGCATAGATTGGAGAGCTGAGGAAAGGGGTAAATATATTGTGGTTCAGTGTTGAGCATTTTGATATTTTTGAAGTTTTAAAAAATACTGTCAATAACTTGTGAAAACTATAATCTATTTTGCCTTAAGAAAAAACTAACTGGTGCAGCAAATAAACTTTTTTTTAAAAAAAGTAATATCATATTTCCTGTCTTTGAAACTGTTTGAAGTTCCTTTTGCTCTGCCTGTTGGTTATTTAGAAAACATCCTTTAAGTTTTAACTGCAATACATTTTCTTTTTTAAGAAATGCAATTTTTTAAAACCATACAAATACATAAATTTTGCCTGTATCTGGTATGCTTTCTGTAAATTACAGTATATAAAGTAAAAGATTTAACTGGTTGTAGTTATCATAGTTGATGCTGAATAGATTTATAACATTTAAGTAATGTCTTATTTAATAAGGCATTATTTATTATTAATTATATAATTATACTATAAATTATATAGATAATATTTAGTCATTTAATAAGTCATCACTTAAAAGTCATAAATCCATTCAGCATCACCTAAATGTTTTTGAAAACATGATATTTTTAAGTTGAATAGGAGGAAAGAATGGAAGAAAGTCTGGCAAAATACAGTTTTGAGATAGTACGACCGTCGGGCATTGTCTTTAGATATTCTCTTCCTCCTCCTTCTGCTTCTGCGTCTGCTCCTTCTTCTTTCAAAGAGAGTTTACTCTTTAGAAGAATCTTCTAAAAGTATAAAAATTACAGAAATTATATGTATATGATCATATATATGATTAGTAATTAAGAACATTGATCATACATTTATTTTGCACTATTGGAATATATTATTTGTGAGAGACAATGTGGCATAGTGGATGAAGGTACAACTTTAGAGTCAGGAAGTCCTGGCCTCAAGTCAACCCTGGTTAAGCTACTTCTTCTGCTAGTGCCACAAGCAATCCTATAAGACTATAAGCCAGTATTGTCTTTCTGCATTGTTGGAGGTGGTTTCTACATTATTAGCTCACTGAATGGACGAAATTACCCGTCCAGGTATAATACATTCATTTTGTAGATGCCAAAGAAAGAGGACCAGAGTAAGAGTGAGATGAGGGGGTCTTGTCCTGCCTGTGATACAAGGAGTCATGTGTTATAAGTCACTTTCTCACCTACGAAAGGAGGGAATTCAGTTCAATAAATATTGGAGTCAGTTCTAGAGGTAGCATGAAGTCATAGAGATGAACTCTGGATGTAGAGTAAGAAGCCTCTCTCTACCACTGGGCACTAACCTCTCTGAGCCTTCATTTCCTCATCTGTAAAACGCTATTAATCCCAGGATGAAATGTAAATCGGGCAAGCAGCTAGCCCTGCTGCAGCACATCTGAAGTGTATTTGTGGAACCCACTTCCCATTTGATTTTTCATTAGTAAATTCAAAGGAGCAGAAGGCTTCATTATCACTCCTTACAAGTCGGATCAGAGTTCTTAAGTCTTTCCTAGTTGTTTTTCTTTACAGTGCTGTGGATTGTCCTTCTGGTTCTAGTGATTTTACTCTGCATCAGTCCATGCAAGTCCTCCTAGGTTTTGGATCCATCCCTTTCATAATTTCTTACAAGGCAATAATACATTGTAATAATATTACATTACATTTTGTCTAGCTGCTCCCCCCCAAACCCTTGACCCCTCAGTTCTCTCCCAGGTCATGTCCTCTGCACTAGCCTCTCTTTCTTCTTTTCCCCATCTTGACCCCTTGGTGAACCAGTTAACTCTCCACGGTCCTCTTTTCTTGCATTCCTGGCCCCTTATTTTTTCACTGACTGTGCTGTGTCCCTCCAAGTCTCAGCCTTGGATCACTTCCACCATTCACCACTTCTGTTCTTACACACGTGCTGCTCGCTGAAGCTAAAGAAAATCATGCAACTGTTCTGACTGGGTCTAATGTGACCAACTTCAGCTGGATGCTTGCTGCTGTTAAGTAGTCCTACTGCACCTCCCTCATCATCTCATTATCCTACTCTCCAAAGAGACTCTTTCAAACTTTTTCATTCTTCCTAAACTTCTCATGGATCCTCTTTCTCTCCTCTCAGCTGAGAACTTTGCATCATATTTTATAGACAAAACTAGGACACAGGGCAGCTAGGTGGCCTAGTCAGTAGAGCACCACCTCTGGAGACAGGAGGACCTGAGTTCAAGATCTGAATTCAAATCTGGCCTCAGACGCTTGACACTTACTAACTGTGCGACCTTGCGCAAGTCACTTAACCCCTCCTCCAAGAAAAAGAGAAGAAAATAGGACCATTTTCCATAAGCTCCTTCTCCCCTCTTCCCCATCTCTAATAGGTGCCTCCACTTTCTTGCCTCTTACTCTTTTCTTAACCCCTTAAAATAGAGTTTATGACCTCATCATTCCACCAACACTATTCTCTCCAGTTACCAATGATCTCTTAATATCCAAGTCCAGTGGCCTTTTCTCAATCTTCTTTCTCCTTGACCTCTCTGTAGCCTTTGATACCACTGATCACCCTTCCTCCTTGATACTCTCCTCTCTCTAAATTTTCAGGACACCTCTTGCTCCTGGTTCTCTTCCTACAGCTCTGACAGCTCTTTCTCAGACTCCTTTGCTGGATCCACATCCAGATCACACCCTCTAGTGGTAAGTATCCCCTGGAGTTCTGTCCTAGGCCTCATCTTCTCCCCCTACACTACTTCATTTGGTGATTTCATCAGCTCCCATGGATTTAATTACCATCTTTGCTGGTGATTCTCCAATCTACCTATCCTGTCCCTAACTCTGTGCTGACCTCCAATCTCACATCTGCAACTGTCTTTCAGATATCTTGAACTGGATGTTCAGTACTGTTGTTCAGTCATTCAGTTGATTCTGACTGTTTGTGACCCTGTGGTCCATACTGTCTGTGGGGTTTTCTTGGAAAAGATGCTAGAGTGGTTTGCCATTTACTTCCCTAGTGGATTAAGGCAAACAGAGGTTAAGTGACTTGCCCAGGGTCACACAGTTAGTAAAGGCCAGGTTTAGACTCAGCTCTTTCTGACTCCAGGCCCAGCACTGTACCCACTGAGACATCTAGCTGCCCAAGGGATGTCCAGCAGACATCTTAAATTCAACATATTCAGAACCAAACTCATTATCTTTCCCTCTAAATCCTCCCCACCTCCTACCTTCCCTGTTGGTGTAGAGGTCAACAGTATATTTAGTCCCTCAGGCTCACAACCTAGGTGTCTTCCTCAACTCCTCACTATTCTTCATCCCCCATATCCAATCTGTTGCCAAGGAGTGTTGACCTCATGTTTGTAAGGTGTCTCCAATATGGCCCTTTCTTTCCTCTAACACTGCCACCACTGTAATGAAGACCTTCATCACCTTGTGCCTGGACTGCTGCAATAGCCTGGTGGTGGGTCTGCCTGCCTCAGGTCTCTCTCCACTTCAGCTCAGTCTCCTTTCAGTCACTATAGTGAAGCACAGGTTCAACCATGTCACCTTCCTACTCAATAAACTCCAGTGACTCCCTATCAACTGCAGGATCAGGTTCAAGATCCTCTGGTGCTCAAAGCCTTTCATTACCTAGTTCCCTCCTACCTTGCCAGTCCTCTTACACTTTACTCTCACCATGTACTCTTCTATCCAGGGACATTGACTTTTTGGCTGTTTCACAACCAAGACACTCCATCTTTTGACTCCAGGCATTTTCTCTGGCTGTGTCCCATGCCTGGAATGCTCTTCTTCCACATCTCCACTTATTGGCTTCCTTTCTTTTCTTCAAGTCCCAAAGAAGATCCCATTTTCTACAGTGAGTCTCTCCCCTTCTTAATTCTAGAGCTTTCCCTTTGTTAATTATTTCCTATTTAGCCTGCGTGTAGCTTGTTTGTACATGTTTGTTTGCTTGTCGCTCCCATCAGATTATGTCCTCCTTCAGGGCAAAGCTATTTTTTAACCTCTTTTTGTACTCCCAGTTCTTAGCCATAGTGCCTGGCACATAGCAGGCATTTAATCTTTATTGACTAGTTGACTCGCCCTCCTGATGGCCATTTTTTCAGTTTTATGTTAAAACAAAAAATGCTGCTACAAATATTTTTGTGCATATAGGTCTCTCTCTCTCTCTCTCTCTCTCTCTCTCTCTCTCTCTCTCTCTCTCTCTCTCTCCCTCTCTCTCTCTCCCTCTCTATTTTCTAGAATGTCTCCTAAGATTAAATTTTTTCCGTTCCTCAAGGGTGTTTGGGGGTTTACCCCTGTCAGAAGTGTCAGCTTCCCTGCATCATAGGTTTGATCTGCATTGAGCTAGGCCAGAGTAGCACTTTTTATATGAAAGTGAGTCCTTTGGTACTCAGCTCAGCTCAGCACTGGGACGTCCAGGAGAGATGAGTCATCGTTCAGCTCTTGGGTGTTGTACAACACAAAAAGGCAAATAAAGGGATTATGGGTGCAGGCAGGAGTCATTGCATGTCTGAAATGGAGAAGGACCCTTTGTTAAACTAATGCTGAGTGAAGTGAACAGAAATAGGATAACACTGTACACAGTAACAGCCACAATGTGTGCTGACTGGCTTTGATAGACTTAGCTCCTCTCAGCAATACCAGGGTCTAAGACAACTCCAAAAGACTCCTAAGGGAAAATGCTATCTATCCACACCCAGAGAAAGATGGAAACATACCATTTACTCTCCTTTTCTTCTGTTGTTTTGTTTCCTCTTTCTCATGGTCCTTCCCATTAGTTCTAATTCTTTACATCATAATTATTGTGAAAAAATGTTTAATATGAATGTATAAGTAGAGCCCATATCAGATTGCACACCTTCTAAGGGAGGAGGAAGAAAAAGAGGAGAAAACGTTAAAACTCAAAATTTTATGAAAGTGAATGTTGAAAACTAAATATATGTAATTTTTAAAAAAGAAATGAGCACATAGATAACCTAGGATCAGCTAAGTGGCTCAGTGAATACAGCTCTGGGCCTGGAGTCAGGAAGACTTGAGTTCAAATTTCGCCTCAGACCCTTAATAACTGTGTGACCCCAGGCCAGTCACTTAATCTCTGTTTGCCTTCATCCCCTGGACAAGGAAATGGCAAATCACTGCAGTAACCTTGCCAGGAAAATCCTGTGGACATTAGCATCCACAGGAAAGAGTTGGACATGACTGGACAACAGCCATAATACATAATTTAGAGGCTAAGATAGTGAGAGGATTAGAGACTGTTCCATAAAACAGCCAATTGAAGGAATGGAGGGTTGAAGCCAAGATGGTGGAAGAATAGCTGAGCTCTCTCCCACAATACCTCCAAACAGATTTAGAAAGTTGTAATTGTGAAATCTATGGAAAAAAATCACAGTGAGTCATTTTTCCAACCCCAGAGGTCTGCAGATGCTGGGTATAGGGTGTAGGCAAGAATAACCAAGGACGAAAATGGGAATCAAATTGTGCCCCAGGACAAGAAGAGTCCTACAGGAGAGTGAGACCTTATACAGGATGCAGGAACAGCTGCCAGCTGTGAGCGATGAGGCTTACTGCCCAGTCACAGACTCAAGATGGACGGAGGAGGGGACCTCTACCTAGGTGTGATTCACCAGGATGAGGAGACATGGCAGGTTCTAGTACAGAAGTAAACTGTGGAGGTGTTGCTCAGACCCCAGGAGCAGGACAGGGTCTCAGTTTCAGCCTCTAGCCCAATCTGAAACCTGTTAGTGGAATAACCAGGACAGGAATCCAGACCAAAGGAAAGCCTGTAGTTCTTCCTCACTAGCCAATAAAGACTCAATCCAGCAGCATCTGGAGCTGGCTCTGCCACTTATTACCTAAGTGACCTTGGGAAAGGGATTTAACCTTCCTAGTTCTCAGTTTCCTCATCTGTAAAATGAGGGGATTGGACCAGGTGGTTTGTACAGTCTCTTTCTGCTCTATGTCTATGGTCTTATGACCCTATTGCCTGCCTAGTAAAACCAGAACCATCTGGAATCATGTTCTAGGGACCTGCCATCTGGCTACCAGTTCCCAGTATAACAAGTTATGAAAGAACCTCATTTTCATCCTTTCTCCCTGGCCTGTTCATACTTGTTGTTGAGTTTTCTTTGTGAAAATAAAGATACTGTAAGCTTATAGGACAGAGTAAAGCACTCCTGCTCACTAATCTCGCCCTTAGTCATTCGGGGTGCTGTTCATTGGAACCAAAAACTCTTCCTTAGTGTTTCTGGAGATCCACACCCATTTCTGATGCCCTTCCATTATTGACTTTCTTAGTTTGCCTCCGCAAACACTCTGAAAACCAATAGCTTTGACTGTCAAGTGTAATCATTTGTACAAACAAAAAACCAAACCAAAACAAGGACTATTCATGTCGTTATTTTATTCCAGGATTTCCTTTAGGACACTTGTGCTGGCAGCACTTCCTGATCTGTGTGAAGCATGCCAACTCAGAGAGTTCATCCCCAAGCCCAGGTAACATGACCAGTCTGTGAAATCCTGTCCTACCTACTTTGCACCAAAGAGCACTAACATTAGCCAGCTCTATCAGGGAGACCGCCAGAAAGGCACAACAAAAGAGCTTAGAGATGCAGCCAGTTACTTTCTGCTGCTATCTCCAGGACCATCTTATTTTAAGGATCCCTTTGTAGTTTAGTCATTTTTCATTCATGTCTGACTATTCCTGATCCCACTGGGGTTTTCTTGGCAAAGATGCTAGAATGGTTTTCCATTTCCTTCTCCAGCTCATTTTCACAGATGAGGGGAGGCAAACAAGGTTAAATGACATGCCCAGGGTCACACAACTAGTGAGTGTCTGAGGCTAGATTTGAACTCAGGTCTTCCTGACTCCAAGTCTAATACTCTATCCACTGTGCCATCTAGCTGCCCTAATGGTCACTGAGGTCTTACCAAATATTGCTTTCTACTAGACTATAAGCTCCCTGAAGGCAGGGATCAAGCATGTTGATCTTTGTGTTCTCTGCAGGGCTTAAAACCTATTGTAGGTGTTTCATGGGACACGTGTGGGCTGCATGCAAATTTGGTGTGTGCTCCTTGTGACACTTGGGTTATGGAGTATCAGTGGCAGCTCATTTTAGAATCGACCCATATGGTGCAAAAATAATGTGTCACTATATTAATTTCCCAAAGAGGTCATGCAATATCTGAATTGTCCAACAGATGTCACCATCCTCAAGCCTCCAGTCAGCTATACCATTGGTGTTACTCTGACACACGAATGAAATAGCCTTCCTAAAACGTTCCTGTATCCCCATTGGCCACCAGAGAATGCTCAGCTTGCAAATGCTCATGATGGTTATTCACCTTCCTACTATTTTTATGCCAGCAAGTCTTTTTGCAACAGCACTGAGTTCTGAATTTAAGCTAAGTGATGAAAATTAAATATTTATAGCTCAAAAACATTAAAATATCAAACTCTTTAACCCAACTCCATCCCCTATTTGGAATTTCTTCCCTCAGTCCACATACCATTCACATAACAAGGTCCATTTCAATTTACTGGCCTCTAAGTTTACTAAAATCCCCATCCTATTCTCCAGATTATTTTTCTTTAAATAGAAACAACTATCCCTAATCTTTAATTCTCACAGAGAAAGCACCTAACAAAGAAGACCCAACCAGTAAAAAACAGTGTGGTGCCATGAATCTGGAGTTTTAAAGCTCGCATTTGATTTTCAACTCTGGCAGCAAGGGAGGCAGTGTAGTGCAATGCTTAGTGTGATAGGTTTGGCATTAGAGTGATAGTTTGGCATCAGAGGGACCCAGTGTGAATCCTAGCATTACCAGTGTGTGTGTGTGTGTGTGTGTCTGTGTGTTTGTGTGTCTGTGTATGTGCTTATGTGACCTGGACAAGGTAAGTTGCATCTCTCTCAGGACCTCAGTTTCCTTCTCTATAAAAAGAGGGTATTGGCTTCTAAAATCCCTTTTAGTTTTAAGTCTGTGATCTTTAGTTCTTGGGCAAATCACTTAAAGTCTATTTTCTCATCTGTAAAATGGGAATAGTAATGTTTTGTTGTCATAAATCATAGGGTCCTCATGAAGACTGAATGAGATAAAGTGTGTGAAAGTGCTTCAAAGACTCTGGTGCTAGACAAATGTAAGATAGGATCAGACCCCCTTCCAAAATTCTGCTACAACAAATTACTTAAATTGTTTTATGATATGCATAAAGTTCCTACTATGTGCAAGACTCTGTGCTAGATATCATACAGTATTCAATAGACTCTAACCTATTGAGAGGAACTACTTTGGCCTCCAGGAGTCTCAAACAAACATAATAGAATTTTGAATTCTTCTCACTCACCCTGGGTTTCATAGAGGGGGAAAAAGTCTTCTGCAAGAGTTAATCAGCTGGGGTAGCTAGGTGGCACAGTGGGTAAAGCACTGGACCTAGAGTCAAGAGGACCTAAGTTCAAATCTGACCTCAGATGCTTGATATTTACTAGCTGTGTGACCCTGGGCAAGTCACTTAACCCGTTACCTCCTCAAAACAAAAAGAGCTAATCACTTGTTCCATGTTATAGATTATTGAGTATGCCTGTTCACCATCCATATAAAAAATCTCCTTTTAAATGCCTTATCATTCAATTGCCTAATCCAGGGCCCCTGGAGTCTTTCCACTAGGATCATGAACTTAGAACTAGAAGGGACCTGTGAGGTTATCTAGTCCAGTCCCCTCTTTTAACAATTAGAAAAACTGAGGCCAAAGAGGAGTTACATGATTTGCCCAGCGTCACACAGGTTGTAAGTGACAGAACCAAGATCTGAATCCAGGACCTTTGACTCAAAAATCTAATTGTTTTAGAAAAGTCTTCCAGGTAAACAACAGAGTTGATGGCTTCATTCCAATCATGAGCAGCCTGAATAAGACACTTTTCTTGGGCATTGTCTGTATCATAAGAAATCCCAGTTCTCACTCATTTCCTTATTAGAATCATAACTAGGAATCTTTTGACACCTGAAGCAATGCCACAAACAACATACAGAAGAAATAGATCAAACGGTATCCTTCCCTGAGAGAGAGGGGTTAGCCACTGCCCTGTGGGGATAGAGAGAAATATAGGCCACTGACCTTAGGGGGCAAAGACCCACAAGGCCACCTCTAGGGAAGCTTCCCATTTCCTCTGTCCCATGTGGATGTGCATACCCTTTGACCCAGCAATATTGCTTCTAGGACTGTATCCCAAAGAGATCATTAAAAAAGGAAAAAGTTCTCACATGTACAAAAATTTTTATAGCACCTCTCTTTGTGGTGGCCAAGAACTGGAAATTGAGGGAATGCCTATCAACTGGGGAATGGCTGAACAAGTTGTGGTACATGAATGCAACGGAATACTATTGTGCTATAAGAAATGACAAACAGGAGGACTTCAGAAAAGCCTGGAAAGACTTGTATGAACTGAAGCTGACTGAGATGAGCAGAACCAGGAGAGCATTATACATAGAAGAGCCACAGTGTGCAAGGACTGTTTCTGATAGACTTAGCCTTCACAGCAATGCAAGGACCTAAAACATTCCCAAAAGACCTTTGAGGCAAAATGCCTTCTACATCCAGAGAAAGAACTATGGAACTGGAACACAGAATGAGGCAGACTGGTTTCTCTTGTGTTATGTTTTGTTTTGATTTGGTTTTTCTCTTGGTTTCTCCCATTCGTTTTAATTCTTTTATGCAACATGACTAATGTGAAAATGTGTTCAATGAGAATGTACATGTAGAACCCATACAAGACTGCATGCCATCTAGGGAGAGGGGGAAGGAGGGGGAGCAAATTTAAGACTTATGGAAGTGATTGTTGAAAATTGAAAACAAATTAATTTTTTTAAAATGTAATAATTTCTGATAACTAGCTGCTAAGGTCAGTGATTTGTTTACATTTAGCATCCAAGAAGCCTGATTCTTCTTGCAGTGGAGTGGCTAACCTCACAGCAACCAGCTAAATGCTATTGGAGAGGAACCTGAAATCTGACAGCATCTGCTCTCCACTTAGTGTTTCCCAGGGCACAGGTCCTTGATCTCAGGGCAGAGGTCAACTCTATGACTTGAGTGGAGGTGCTCCTCGGTCCTTCCAAATATTTCCTACCCCTAAGGTTATGCACTGCCCCAGGTCCCTACTGGTGGGAACATTTTAGAAATGAGTATAGACAATTTTTCTAGGGAAAGATAAGGTCCCTAAGATGAGAATATCCTAAGTCTCCCCAAGAGGTCAGGCAGCGCTGAGGACCCAACTCCCTATGCTAGCCTTAAGTCACCTCCAACTGCACTGATTTGTAGTGGATGTGGGCACTATTCTGTCCTCTCTCTAAGTAAGGGCCACTGCTGTCAGCACCAAGGGCACCCACTAGCTTGGCCTAGGTCAGAGGCAGAGTTAGGTCTCTCTTTCCATCCTAGGTCAGCAAAGAGCCATGGTTTTGCAGGCCCTGGTCTTTGTCTTTATTGTCTCTCTCTCTCTCTCTCTCTCTCTCTCTCTCTCTCTCTCTCTCTCTCTCTCTCTCTCT
>CM053769.1:694529926-694546424 GCA_028658325.1 Potorous gilbertii | reverse complement strand
AGGGATGATAGAAGAGAGGGCAGATTGGTGATAGGGGTAATTAGAATATTCAGTGTATTGGGGAGGGGGGAGAGGACAAATGGGGAGAAAATTTTGGAACCCAAAATCTTGTGAAAATGAATGTAAAAAGTTTAAATAAATAAATTTATTTTAAAAAAAAGATTTGCATACATCTGAATATTTTAACATTTGGATAGTACCGAGCCATTGGCCGAACCCCAACCTCACATAGTTCCTGCTGTCATATGTATTCCTATATGTGCTAAAGCCTTCCTTGGTTAGATGCTGGCATATTATTGGATTTTTTTTTTCAACTTTGCTAGCTCTGGCTGATTGGCAAATCAAGTATCTGATCTCCACAGGCACAGTAACATCAGAGATAATTGCCACTGTGGTTCTTAAGATCAAGGATTACCAAATCTGGTCAAAGTGTTTCCTCCAAATTGAAATTAGTCTTTTTTGAATGTTCTGTGCAAGATGCTGGGGGTACTCTTGGGAATCACACCATTCACACAGCTAGTAAATCTCAAGTGTCTGAGGCAGGATTTGAACTCAGGTCCTCCTGAGTCCAGAGACAGTGCCACTTACCTACCTCCCACACTATTGTTAAAATTATATTACTTAGTAATATACAAGTAAATACAGGTAATATAAAAGTATTTACTCCTACTAACTTCTTTCAGGGTACTAAATTTGATCTGTGTATTAGACCAAATCAGAGGACCAACAGCTGAGTATCGCATCACTGACTGAATCTGTGATGTGAAACCCCATAGGTATTCTGAGGTAGAAGCATGTATTATCCTCTGACATCACAAGAATTAGTCGGTTTTGAACCTGGGATTGAGTGGTGAGCACTTGCTTCTTTTGGCCATCAATCAACAGGGACACACATTTTGTGCCATTAGTGTGTAGCCTTATCCATATGTTTTCCTTTCTGTTTTTTTCGGCATTTTAATAGAGTCCAAGGTGTTGGTCAGTATGCCAAGACACGGATTCTCCTGCCATGCAATTCATAGGCTAATGCTGTCCTCATCATGCTGAGAATTGTCAGTTGCAGGGTTCAGTTGAAAATTAAGGGACTGAAGGAGCAACCTTGCCTTCAGTGCTCAGAGAAAAGTCATCCTTGGCCTGATGCAGGTTTTATTGACCTGGTAGAGAGACTGTATTACATCAATGTCCTCATCATGCAAGCTGGCCCATTTTAGGGCCAACCAGATAGCACTGTGGGGCAATGAGCCAAATGCGTTTGTCAGATCCAACAAAGCCACCCTTTATTTATATGTTTGGCATCATCCAATAGAATCTGTAGCAGGGGTGAATGTAGTAGGATGTAGCTGGCATGAAGCCCTTCTGATGCCTGCTGATGAACCTTTTCCTGGTACCCCAATCCCCAAGTCTTCTTTAATGAACCAAGACATAGATCGTGACTATGGTGTTATCCAAAGTTATAGGTCTCCAATAGTAGAGAAGATTCTTATCACCTTTCTTGTAGGTTAAAATGGTATTAAAAAACTACCACTCTTTCAGAACATAGTTATATTTATGTGACATGCTACAAACAATTAAAATGTCCCCACGGATCAATATTTTTACTTTATCTAGTGCCTAATGCCGTATGGTCCAGGAACTGTATTATTGCAATGCCTCAAATGAGTCCTTACCTCAGTAAGAATGAATTGAGTCCAAACGTAGATTTTCTCCATCAGCTGGAATATTGCAACTTGGTACCAACCGATATAGAACTATGGGAAAAGGGACTCTGAGTCCAAATTGCACTTCTTTAAAATGCTTATATCAAATTGATGTTGGGATCTGATACAATGGTGAGTCCTCATTAGCTATTCCTCATAAAGCATGCAGCTGCTTAGTACTATGCCATCTCTGTCACTGTACTTTTTTGACCCTGTAGGATTTGATGTTTTAGGCTTAAAATTCTTCTGAATATCTTTGCATTTAAAATTCTCCTGCACTTTCTTGATAAAATCTGATGTTCTTATCTGAAACTTCATTTCTACCATTCTTAACGGTTATAGCCCCTTCTCTTTAGAAACTGGGTAATCATTGACCACTGGATCTCTTCCATTTCAAATTCAATTATTGGCTCCTCTATTTGGTGGTGTTTCTGCTCCCTCAAAAGCTGAACACCACAGAATGGGCACTTTCAAATTGTAGTGCTGGAGACTTTTGAGAGTCCCTTGGACAACATGGAGATCAAATCAGTCAATACTTGAAAAAATTAATACAGACTATTCGCTGAAAAGTCAACTACTAAAGCTGAAGCTTAAATACTCTGGCCACTTAGAAGACAGGACTCCTTGGAAAAGACCCTGATGTTGGGAAAGAGTGAAGGCAAAAGGAGGAGACGGCAGAGGATGAGATGGATAGGTAATGCCAAGGAAGCAACAACATGAGCCTGGACAGACTTTGGGAGATAGTGGAGGACAGAAGGGCCAGGCATACTGTGGTCCAATGTCAGGTTAAAAATGTCTGAGGTGCATCACAAGGAATGGATTCATCATTAATTTTCCTAGATCCTCTTACTTCCTAAGCTGAGTTCCTTCCTCATCCTATGCTGAGTTCCTTTCTATTCTGATGTGTCTCAATTTTCCACTGCCTTGTGCCGTCACTGAGAAGGCTTATTTATATCCTTTACAACCTTTATAGTATGCAATATTGAACCAATAGCCCCTCACTGCTGACCCTCCATCCCTGTCTAGGTGTTCCATGAAAAAGGCATGGAAAAAGATGTCAGATATTCTTTTAGTGTGAGATGGAGAGGGGAGGGGATGGAACCTCTTATTGTGGAGGGTTACCTTTTCCATTGCAGGTTTTAGGTTAGCACAAAGGTTCCCAAACTTATTTGACCTACTGCCTCCTTTAAAAAAAATTATTCAGTGCTCCTCTGGAAATCCACTTTTTAAAATTCTTTAATGTTTTTTAAAATTTGCATTGTTTTTAAAAAATAGAAAATATTTTTTAAATAACATCTTAAATTTAATAATTTGTTGTAAATTTGTGGGGAGTTTTGCACTGAAATTTTGATGATGCAATATTGTATCATGTAACTGTATAGTATCATATTGTAAACAAGTCATTACATGCACATATTTCTGCCAGTGCATGCTGTCCTTCCCCATAATGTATGACATACTTGCCAGCCAACATTTGGCAGCAGATGACCACTGATTGGTTATAACTTGCATTGTGTGTGTTTATTTAGAAAATAATGTAATCACTATACCTTTAACCCTGTTGCACAACATGTACAAATGGTTTTCAAAAATTTCTTCTTTTCTAATGCTTCCATCCCCCTCTTATTTTTATTCAATGTCCCCCAATTACACCTGAGGCTACTATTGCTCCCTTGGATAATTCCAGCACCCGTCAGGTGGCAGTATCACCTCTGGTTAGAGCATGACCCACTTCCTTTCTAATGCTTCTTGTACTCTTTAATAGTGCAGGATATCAGCAGAGATTGTTTTCATATTAAGTATGAATACGAATTTAAAAATTAGTTTCTGCCTGGTATTTTCCAGTGTCATTTGGTGGGTCTCTACACTTCTTGTAAGACTTTGGGAAGTGATCACATAACTAACACTTAAAATCCACAGCTGACATAAAGTCTACTATACAGTTTTTCAGATTAGCCTCTTTCTTGCCTGATGCTATGAGTCAAGAGACAATTTCAGGTTAAAATCTAATTCTAAGGTATTAAAATTATCAGTCCCTAATTCAAATCCTATGCTGTCTATGCACTCCACACTAAATTTCCCTATTTGCTAGACTTTTGTTTTCCTTAAATTTGGTTATAACTTGCATTGTGTGTGTTTATTTAGAAAATAATGTAATCACTATACCTTTAACCCTGTTGCACAACATGTACAAATGGTTTTCAAAAATTTCTTCTTTTCTAATGCTTCCATCCCCCTCTTATTTTTATTCAATGTCCCCCAATTACACCTGAGGCTACTATTGCTCCCTTGGATAATTCCACTGACCCCCCTCTCCTCACCCTTGTGTTTGTTGCCCTTCATTCTCGAAGAGGACCAAAATGCATCACCCTGATAAAGTGAAGTTTCAGTGTGTCCAATTTTGGCTGATCAGACCAATCAAGCTCAGAATGCTCTACCACAGGGTGGGCACAGATAGTCCATGTGAATATTTGGGGTGGTTACTCCAAATTTGCATATCCTACGTTTACTTTGTGCTATCTCAATTCTGCTTAGCTCATAGAGCACAGCACCTTTTCTGATGTGGGCAGGCCATGCTGAGTGGTCCTGTGCATGTGTCTCCCATATTGCACAGTCAAATTCAAAGTTCTTGAGAGAGACCTTGAGAGTGTTCTTGTATCCCTTCTTCTGACCACCATGTGATTGCCTGCATCATGCAGGTTCTTCATAAAATAGTGTTTTTGGCAAGCATACATTTTGCATTCGAACAACATGGCCAGCCCATCAGAGTTGCGCTTTCTGAAGCATAGTTCAGCTCAAGCAAGGACTTCAGTGTCTGGTACTTTATCCTACCAGGTGATCCTCAGAATCTTCCTAAAACAGTTCAAATGGAAGTGATTCAGTTTCTGGGCATGGCGCTGGTAGACTGTCCATGTTTCACAGACATAAAACAACAAGGTCAACACAACACAACCTTCGGTTTGGTAGTCAGTCTAATACTTCTTCTCTCCCAAATCTTTCTTCAGAATCTCCCAAACCCTGACCTTGCTCTGGCAATGCGTGCATCAACCTCATTCCTGGAAAGCACACTACCAAGGTAAGTGAACTTACCCACAGCATTCAAAACTTCTCCATCTGTTGTAACCAATGGTTCCACATATGGATGGTGTGGTGGCAGCTAATGGAGCCCCTGGGTTTTCTTGGTGTTGATTATTAGGCCAAAATGAGCACAGGCAGCAAAGAATTGATCCATACTTTGCTGCATCTCAGCTTCAGAGGCTGCATTGAGTGCACAGTTATTTGCAAACAGAAAATCATGCACCAACACTCCCTCCACTTTGGTCTTACACTTGTAGCCTTTTCAAGTTGAAGAATTTAGCCAGTATAGTAGTTGATTTTGATGCCGTGTTCATCCTCATTGAAAGCATTTAACAGCATGACTGAAAGCATCACGCTAAAAAGCATGGGAGCAAGCACACAGCCATGTTTCATTTCACTGGTGACTGGGAAGACACGAGAGCATTGTCCATTATCCAGAATCTGGGCAAACATGCCATCATGAAATTCATGTACAATATTGATGAACTTCTCTGGACAACCAAATTTTGACATAATTTCCCCTAAGGCCTCATGACTGACAGTGTCAAAGGCCTTGGTCAGATCTACAAACCTTATACAATCCCTATCAATGACCCTGCTCTGACTTTGAATCTAAACCTACCTCTGTTCCTCCAAAGAAAACCTTTCAAAATCCCAAACCAAAAAACATTACTTAACTATATAGAGGCAGCTAAGTGTTGCAATGAATAGTGGACTTGGAATCAGAAAGACTCATCTTCCTGAGTTCAAATTCTGCCTCAGACACTTACTAGATGTGTGACCCTGGGCAAGTTACTTCACACTGTTTGCCTCAGTCCATCATCTGTGAAATGCGCTGGAGAAGGAAATGATAAACCGCTCCAGTTATCTTTGTCAATAAAACTGCAAAATGGGATCACGAAGAGTCAGACACGCCTGAAATGACCAAATAAGAACAAAAAATAATGTAGTGGATAGACTTCTGGGCCTGGAATCAGTAGAACTCAAGTTCAAATATGGTTTTGGACACTTACTGTCTTATCATCTCTCAGGGAGCCCCAAGAACTGTTCAAAAGAAATTGAGAGTGATAGAAATTGCTCTACAAGAGGGAACACCTGAGTTAATCGTTGAAGGAAGAAAAGGGTTTTCAAAGGCAGAAATGATGGTGGAAAAGTAGAGAGGAGAGTGGGGAGTCACGAGAGACCAAGCATAATTTAGCTTAGGATTTTTTATGTGCAGCCTGCCCTGAGTTAGAGTCCAGCGGAAATGTCTACATGTCTTGACATAGTCATGAAATATGATCTAGTATATGCTGCTGCCATGTTTTGGGTTTGGTTCACCTATCGAAAGGAGCTCAGTTCTAATAGTCTGCCTTTCCCTTCCCCACCTTCTCTCTCTCTTCTCTAGCCTTCAGTAGACCTCATCAGATCAAATGCAAACATTAGGATCACTTTTGTCCCGAAGGGGGCAGCAGAGAATAATGTAATGAATAGTCCTTCATCTGGGAGGAGATTAGGTTCCAAGAATGCTGGAGTTGAAAAGGATTACAGAATGGCAAAATAGAATTGGAAGGACCAGCTGATGATAGATTTAGAGCTGGCAGGTCAGAATCTAGTTCATGCTCCTTTTACAGATAAGAAACTGAGATCCAGAGTGAAGTGACTTGCCTAAGGTTTCACTATTTGTTATTTGAAAAGTCAGAATTCAAGACGCCTAACCTTTAATCCAGCATTCCTTCCATCACACCACAAATCAGAAGACGTGGACAGATT
Organism: Potorous gilbertii; assembly: GCA_028658325.1. Lineage (NCBI taxonomy): Eukaryota > Metazoa > Chordata > Mammalia > Diprotodontia > Potoroidae > Potorous > Potorous gilbertii. The sequence goes on along the minus strand of CM053769.1, from coordinate 694,539,900 downwards.
TACTCTCAAAAATATTCATCAAAGCGTTTCTTGCCCATGGATCTACCCTTAGACCCTTTTAGAGTAGGAGGATGATATGGATGATGATCCAAGTGGAAGAAGAATCAGGAGGCTTTCCTGGGTCCCCTTCTCTTTTCTCTCAACTCTTTTCCCCACCTTGGAAATCTTAACTTCCCTGGATGCAATTATCATCTCTATACAGAGGACTTCCAAATCTACATTTTGTTGTTCAGTCATACCTAACTCTTTGTGACCCTGTGGATCCTACCTTCTATGGGGTGATTTTTGTCAAGGATTAGGAGTGATTGCCATGGGAAATGGAGGTCAAATGATTTGTCCAAGGTCACACAGTCTGGATTTGAACTTAGCTCTTTCTGACTCCAGACTCAGTACTGTGCCCACTGAGCCACCTAGCTGCCTCTAGATAGCCAGAATTAATTTCTCAAACTCACTATGACCAAATGAAATTCATTCTTTTCCTTGTTACCTTTCCACCCCACCCCTGAATTTACTTGCTTTTCAACCTTCTTATCTACTATCCTCTCATTCACTCATGTTCATAAATCTTAGAGGTATCCTTGACTGTTCCCTCTATGACTAGGTTTTTAATCTGGGGTCTGTGAACATATATATAACTATTTCAATAGAATTGGTTTCCTTTGTAATTCTATGTATTTATTTTATACATTTTAAAATATTATTTATGAGAAAGAGTTCATTGGTTTCATCAGACTGCCAAAGAAGTACATGACACAGAAGAGTTCTGAGAACCCTGGTTTTACCACATATCGACTCCTTCAAGTTCTCTTGATTCTGCCTGCCTCCCCATCATTCATGTATGTCCCTTTCTTTCAACTCACACAACCACCACACCTATCGCCTTTTACCGGGATGTTTAGAATAGTTTCCTAATTTGTCTCTCTACTTCTGTGTTTTCTTCACACCAACAATGTGCCACAATAAGCTTTTACTAGGGGAGGGTCTGAGATCCCCTGCTCAGAATTCTTCCATGACTCCCCATTATCTATATAAACAAGTAAAAAATATTTTACAACCCTCCTTTGCCAGCCATTTAAGACCTTCCATGATCTGGCCCCAATCTAATTTCCCAATTTTATTTCATCTTACAAACTCCACATTTTCAAATTGGAATATTAGCCATTCCCTGAGCTCTATATTCTATGCATATGCACAAAATTACGTTCTATTACTGGACTCCACTCCCCTCTCAGCTCTGCCAAGGTTCATTGGCATCTCCTCTAGAAAGACGTATAAGCCTCAAATGTTAGTGTTTCCTCCCTTGGTTTTCTTTGAGCTAGACTTATTTGGAATACACATTGTATGGTGAATGAATGAATGATAAAGTGTTGTTATGAACTTGCTACATTCCAGGTGCTACATTCTCTGTTCTTCTCTCCCCAACCCCATCTTGAGGATAGGGACTCTTCAATTTTTGTCTTTGTAAACCCAATGTCTAGTATAGTGTCTTGCACTTAATAGTTATAAGGATATGGATCCAGGAAATATATGAACATCATCTCTACTTTTGTAATGGCATCCCTTTGAAGCCTGAGTGGAAGCTCAGAAATTCTGAGTGTGTCTACTTTAAAGAGATGGAGATGTCTGTGTGAATGGGGAATTTCCCACAAAACATGGGAGAGAGGAAATCTAGAGGAAAGGCAAGGGGCTAGGACAGAAAGACATCCATCAGCATAAGGGGATCATCTATTCTATAGCCTGGGGAAATGAGTGAATCCTGGGAGAGAGACAGAAAGAAAGGGCAAAAAGGATAATCTTAGTCATGGAGCAGCATTCATGTGCCCTACGATTCTGGGGGTTCAGTCATCAGGACCAGTGGCTGCTCCTCCTGCATTGGGGCTGACCCTTTTTCCATCCAAGCTACCTGCTTTCCCTCTAGGCAGCCTCTCACCCAAAACCACATCTCACCCCTGTAAGATTTCTATCCTTTTTAACCAGGCATATACAAGCTTGACTTGGATTTGAGCAGATATCATTCTGTTACTTTTGAGATTATAGCTTATCACTGCTTTTCTCACTTTTTGCTCACCGAGGGTTATGCCATTTCTTCTATGGGGTTCTTGGCCACAGTAGTATATGCACAATGACCACTGAATTAAACTCACCTATTCTCATTCATTCAAGTTCACTGACAACTAGGATATTGATGTTTAATCTTTCTCTCCTGTTTGACCACGTCCAGCTTACCTTGTTTCGTAGATCTTACGTTGAGGTTCCTATGCAGTGCTGAGCTTTGCAGCATCACACGTTCCTTTCATCACCAGACACATCTGCAGCTGAGCTTCCTGCCAGCTATGGTCCAGCTACTTCATCAGTACCACAGTTACTTGTGGTTGTCCTTCCCTCTTCTCCGGTAACATGTTGGACCCCTGCCCACCTCAGGGACTTATCTTCTGGGATCACTTCTTTTACGAATTTAATACTGTCCATAGGGTTTTCTTGGCAAAGATAATGGAGTGATTTGTCATTTTCTTCTCTGGTAGATCAGACTGTCCACTATGACCTGTCCATCGGTAAATCTGATCATAATTTCATTGAGCTATGCAAGTGCCTCTCTGCCAGGAAATGTACTTTGTTTGCATTGTTAATGGACCACTTTCAAAAGATTAGTGATATATAAATTAGAAATAAACTAATTTATTAGAACTTACTTTTTAGCTCATTTGAAAATTGTTTTGACAATTGAGACAATTTTGACAATTTTTAATTGGCAATTAAAACAATTGTTTTAAACAATTAGAAAATTGTTTTGACAATTCACAGTTATTCTGTGTAGCATATACAGCCTTTGGGGGTTCTTATCCTAAATTCCCCTAGACCAACAGGTCAGGTCCCTAATGCAAGACTGGCTATATCTTCCCTCAGTGTTCCTCAGTTGGCACTGAAGGATTGGGTGGTATCTTTCTAATATGATTTAGCTCAGGAGTCCCAACCAATATGCTTCTCTCCGTGATTATTGGTTAGTATCAATCAGTCAGCCAGACTTAATTAGCTTTTAGAAAAGGGTATGGTTTTCTATTTATTAAGGTAGTCATTGCTGTTTGTCCTTCATTTTCAGAGAGGACTGATGATGTTGCCCTGGTGATGTCTTGACTTGGATGTGAATTGGATTTAAGTGAGGCTGAGTTACACAAAATCATCAGCCTCACTCCTTCTTCTAGAGTCCTCAAAGACAAAAGTCAAGACAACTTGTGATGGCCCAGGATATAATGGATGACCTTGGGGTCTTTGATGTCTGATGAAGCTCTAAGTGTTCCACAATGCCTGCTTTAGCCACCTTCATGGTTATTGGAACAAATTGTTTTCACTTACCCATTCCACTGGGGGAAGTGTTCATATGCTTGGGTAGACATCCCCCTCACTCACTGATGGGTTTGAGACCTCTTGGTTACCCTCAACCTGACTTAGTTTGTCTTCCAAGACAGGTTTTCCAGGGTATGGCCACCGTACATGCTACAGCTTCTTGGAGCCATGGGTGGACACCAAAGGCAAATGAATAGCCCTAACAAGGGCTCAGTCAGCCCTCACACCGGAGGTGCTGGTCCTTCCTAAATACCCCATACACCCTATTAAGATGGTGTGGTAAAAATGTTTGGCATAAAATATCCCTCTGAAAGTCAGCAACACATTCTTCTACAAATATAAGGTTAAGGGGAAAGTGGGCTCTAGCTTAGAGCATGCATGGCAAACATATATCCTGGAAGCTCTTTTGCTAGCCTTCTAACTTTCCCCCTTAGGTATGGTATAGTTTCTCCTTCTTCTTTGGGGGCAGCTAGGTAGAGATAACAGCCAGGCTTGGCATCAGGAAAACCTGAGTTCAAATCCAGCCTCAGACACTTGCTGTGTGACCCTAGGCATGTCACTTAACCCCTATTTGCCTCAGTTTCCTCATCTGTAGAATGTGGATAAGAATAGTCCCTGCCTCCCAGGGTTGTTGTGAGAATAAAATGAGACACTAATTGTGAAGAGCTTATCACAATGCCTGCTGCGCAGTAAGTGCTACATAAAAACTAATATTGCCATCGTGATTGTTATTTGAAGGCCTTGAATCTGCTTTCCTCATCTTGTTCAGTCTGTACTTGACCAAAGGTGCTGCTGGATACTGATGGAAGGAAAACTTCAAATCTTCCAGACCACCTGAAGCTCATGACATCTTCCTCTGGCCAGAGCTAAGGGGAGGTCAAGGCTAAGTTTGAGGCATTCTCCGTCCCTTAAAGTGGTTCCATTTTGGGGGCATTTCTCTCTCCTCTCTGCTGCCAGATTCTTGGATCTCTTGGCTTCTGAACTAGCTGGATTTTTAATAGACAACTCACAGAGCATGACTAGGCTTCCTCAGCCAATCTGAACCAGGTACTTCAGATCATCCAAAGGCATTTGATGACTTTTCTTACTTAATCTAAGGTCTTTGATAGACTGATTGATTGAGATGTGTTCTCACCTGATTGTTGTATCAGGGTATATCTCTTATCACTTACCTTATTTATACTTCATCCACTGTTCATCCACCTTTGATGTCTACCTACTAACTCTCACTTGTGGCTCCAAGAAGCTGTAGCATGTGCAGTGACCATACTCTGGAAGACAAACCAAGAGGTCTCAAACCCATCGATGAGTTAGGGGGATGTCTACCCAAGCATGTGAAGACTTCCCCCAGTGGAATGGGTAAATGAAAACACTTCATTAAAGGAGGACAGGCAGAAGGAAAGAAACAAGCATTTGTGGAGGACTTATAGCAAACTAGGAACTAAGTGCTCAGAGTACAAATACAAACAAAAATACAGACAATCCCTACCCTCAAAGAGTTGGCAATGGAATGGGGGAAAATAAGCTAAAAGAGAAGGGAGAGCATGAATGTATCTGGTGTGAAGAGGCAGATGTATAGTCAGGAATAGAGTCTGGAGCAGATCCTCCTCAAGATGGAGGCCCCCAAGAGGGACTCTCTAGTGGGATGAAGATGATGTTCCAAGTTGAAAAGGTCCAGGAAGTGATTGGATGTTCTAGGGTGAAGCCCCAGACACTGAGGAAAGTTCTGGGATGACACAGCAGCTGAGGATAATTGATCTATCAATACAATGTTTCGTGTGTGTGTGTGAGAGAATGTATGTGTTTGTGACTGTGTATGTGACTGTGTGTATTTGTGTGTGTGTGTGTGTGAACAGGTGGCTGGGGCAGGAACAAATGCAACATGGTGGAGAGCACAGGGCTCTTTAGCTGACATCCTTTGCCATCTGGTTGACCTTGGGCAAATCACTTAAATTCTATGACCCTCTGTTTTCTTGTTCTCCCAGGTTGTTTGTGCTTCCTGTATCCAGAAATTTTTTATTTGTTCATACATTGATCTACTTACTCATTATGTATTGAAAGCCCCCAGAAGAAGGTAAAGTTCTTGAGGGTAGGTTCTATTTCTTTTCTGGGAACATCCCAATGTGTTTAATAATTTTTTGTTGAATATAAAATAAGTTTGTTTGACAGTAATGCTCATATGTTCCGCCTTTGCTGTGAGCAATATGCTTGAGTATTTATTGCTGCCCCTAGTTTCAAAATGTGTGCCCAAATTGGTGAGTATAGCACAGACTGAAAAAGCTTAGGAAACATTAGTCGAGGCTGGTAGATGTAGATTCTGTAGATGTTTCTCACAAATTCGATTTCTCTGGCTTTGGGTGTGAGAAACAGTTAAACAAATAACTTGGGGGAGGAATAGCCTCTGACAAGGAATAGCAACTTCAAATTTAATTAAGATAGGAAATCTTGTAGCTAATATGATTTGCTCATAGGTTCCATAGCGTCTGTCACAGAAAGAATCCTGGATTTGGAGTTCAGAAGACCTAGCTTCAAATTCTATCTCAGCTAATTATGATTGGGTTGATCCTTAGAAAAACTATATAGGGAGCAATCTCTAAAGCCCTTTACAGCTGTAAATCTAAGAGCATACATGGGAGCTAACCTAAATACCAATTGGATAGGTTCATAAATTACAACATTAGGCAGCCTTCGGTCTTCAATCCTAGAGGATTAACCTGACATCCTTATCCTTGGGGCTTAATTTGGCAGTGGCTCTTGGGGGCTTAGTGTAAAGTGATATAACCAGTCTTGCCTTATATCCTAGGCTGGGAATGATATTCTTGTTACCTTTTACAAGGATTTGGCAATTGAAGAATGAAGACGCAAAAGAATTTCAGAGAGGGCTCTTCCCTGTCCTTACTCTCTCCCCTTGCTCCCACCCCAGAAAAGGGGTTTGGGACTTTGGAGACAGAATCTTTCTGTTGGGGAAAGAGCCAAGGCTATGATTTGGTTTGAACAGCAGGCAAATATTTGTCTTTCTAAGCAAGTAAATCAGTTGAGGCCATCTTACTGAAACTAAGGAGACACAAATCCAGGTAACTGCAGTACAAAGGTTATCTAACTCTTGTTTTCAGATGCAATAGCCAGATTGCTGTTGGGACTTGTTTATGTACTTAACAGATGTTCACCCCACAGATCAGATATATGAGATGTTTAGATTATAGCTGACTTCACCATGGACAAGAATGAACCTTGGATACTCCCAGGTTTCCCTTTACTTTCTACTAGGCTTGAAAAATTTGGGTCTGGGTTATTTGGTGATTTTGTTTCCCCACTTTTGTTTCTCGATGTATAAAGGATGAAAGAAATAGCAATTTTTTTTACCTCATTAAAGTATTCATCATAAGAATTTCTTTAAAGAGTATGTTCCTCTGCTGTTGTGAAATGTTATTTGATTTATAAAAATTCAATGTGCCCTCAATTTTTCAGGAACACTTCTACTGCTTAAAGTGAGATGCACCTACTATGTACATGTAGTATTCACAGTACAATCCAATTCAATACTGTTGTTTTTGTTGAGTCATTTCAGTTCTGCCTGGTTCTTCATGACCCCATTTTGGGGTTTTCTTGGCAAAGATACTGGAGTGGTTTGCCATATCCTTCTCCAGCTCACTTGACAGATGACGGAACTCAGGCAGAAAGGGTTAAGTGATTTGCCCAGGGTCACACAGCTAGTAAATGTCAGAGACCAGATTTGAACTCACAAAGAGAAGTCCTTTCTAACTCCAGACCTGGCACTCTCGCCACCTTACCACCTGGTTGCCCTGTACATACAAATACACACACTTACATATATAAGTACTGTAGGCCAGATCTGAGTCTAGTTTTCATAGTTACTCACTGCTCTAATTCTGGTGCATGTTGTAGGCCCTGACATAGTCCCTAAAGTAACTGGAACTGTGACTCTGAAGCTGCACGTGTGTGGGAACTCCCTCTCGGTACAGCAGAAAGAAGTCTCTAATGCTACAGACGCTAGAGGTGCAAGCATCCCCCAAACCTCAAGAAGCTTATCCCGTGGCCTTACTCCACTCTATCTAGGCCAGTGTTAACCAAGATGCACCAGCTCCTTCCCACTCTCTGGTTCCCTTGGGAAAAGCACCACAACCCAATTATGCTTCTCACAGCTCCAGGGCTAGAGGAAGTTCCCAGTTATCAATAAGAGTTAACATTTAGATAGCACTTTGCGGTTTGCAAAGTTCCTAACAAATATTATCTCATAATCCTTACAACAACTTTGTAAAGTAGGAGCTATTATTCTTATTTTACAGATAAGGAAACTGAGGCTGAGAGATTAACTTGTCAAGGAGGATTTGAACTCAGGCCTTTCTGACTCCCGAGTGCAGCTCTATCTCCTCTGAACCCCCTAGCTGCAAATATCTTCTCAAAATGCCAGGGGCCCACCCCCGTGCTGTCTTCTACCCACAGGCCCTCTGCAGCATCCTGTACCTCTGCCCAGGCTGCCAAATACTGAAGACATTCATTGAAAGCAGAAGACAGGAAAAGAGGGACAATTCGTTGCTTTAAGCCAGGGGTGGGAAACTTGCAACCTTGAGGCCCCATGTGGCCTTCTAAGTCCTTGGGTGTGGCCTTTTGACTGAGTCCAAGTTTTAGGAAACAAATTCTTTTATTAAGTGAATGTGTCCAGTCAAGTTTGCATTCAGTCAAAGGGTCACACCTGAGGACCTAGAGGGCCACATGCAGCCTCAAGGCCCCAGGTTTCCCACGTGCCCCCTCCCCGCCCTAAGCAATAGGAACCATGGGTATGTTAGTGCCAGTATAAGAACACTTAGTTATCTGAAAAGCCTGAGAAACAAGCTGTGTTCTCTCAACACATCTAGGAAAAGATTCCCTGGATCCACATTCTGAAAATTGTATTTGAGCTCCATCTCAGTCTTTGGCTTAAGCGTAGAGGAAACATGGGTGTTTGTTTGGGTTTTTTGGGCGCCCTGTCCAAATGCCTGCTTCACAGTCTCCTGATGTTTGACATTACACCCATTCTTCACCCAAGTTTCCATTGATTAATTGGCTGCTGTTTGGCAGGACTCTTTTATTTATTTTTGTGAAAATAGAAATATCACCTTTTTCATGATTCAGATTCACAGGGTTTTCCTTTGCAAAGGAGAAAGGAGTGACTTCTTCTGCCTACAAGAGAAGAAATAGTCATGAATACTCTGGTATGTGGGAACATCCTTGTGTTAAGAAACAGCTGGACATAAAGACAACTTCACAGAGGTACAGTTATCTTAGATTTAGAGCAGGAAAGGTGATGGGGTGTTTGGGTGCATGTGCTTGGGCCAAAATTCTAGAGTCACATTTCTCTTTAAAAATCACATTTCTCCCTAGCCTCAAACACTGTCATAGGCAGTTTCTCCACAGCCCAAGGACAGCTTGCCTCAGCAACAACCACTCTCTCCCTTCCTGATACAGCAGCCAGCTGCACCTATAGAACTTATTAGACTGAACCAGCTGTGTGCTAGCTGAACGGGCTGTGCACTGGGTCATAACAACATTTACCACTCACTGACCAATCATATGTATTCTAGACTTACACATACGTATACTCCCTTACATTTATCTTGTCTAGCAGGACATCGATGAGAGCAGACTGATATTTCTTAGTCAGCCCTGACAGTTAGTTGACTTAGTTATGTTTCAGGTCTGAAACCACACCTCCATGCCCTTGGGCTATTTCCCCATGAACTCTTGGTAAAATACATATGCAGTAGGTACCAAAAGGGCATGTTCCTTTAAGAGCTAACCGCTCCCTAATCCCATCCTGAATCATCTAGTGCATATTTGGCATATGTTTTATTATAGAATATCCTACATGAACTTTACCTGTACCCTGTAAGGTTGCAAGTTCCCTAAAAACTCTTGCCCACTGAAAAATGTAATAAATCTTTACCTTGACCTCAGCAGTGCTTGAGTCCATGAATTCTTCTCCAGACAATCCATGAAGGGAATTCTAGTCTTGGCGTTACTGTACCGCCCCCCTTCCAGCCCTCATCAAAGGAACCACAGAGGCCATGTAGTGTAACCTTCTCATTTTACAAATAAGGAAACTGAGGCCCAGAAAGTTTCATTGATTTGTCCCAAATCACACAAGCAGAAGGTGCCAGAGATGGGATTCCAACCCAGGCCCTCTGGCTCCAAATCCAGCATTGTTTCTAGATGAGCTGAGTGCCCGTGGCTTTTCAATCAGGAAGGGCCGAGCCTTCACAGACTGGAGTGGAGCTGGAAAAGACCATCTCATGACTAGATTCTAGTCCAACCCCTAGATCTGAGAGATGAGGAAACTGAGATGCCCCTTAGGTACTAAATGGTTTGCCCAAGCTTCCCCAGAGAGCAAAAGGAAGAGCTGGTTTTCAGCTCTCAATGCAGAGCAAGGGTCAGCAGGAATAATATTGCCAAATTGGTAGGATTCTCTGAAGAGAGGAAAGAACAATGAAAGTTTCAATCTAACTGTTTGCTTCCTCCTCCTCCTGCTCAAGGTTCCCAGGGAGCAGAGATGGAACGAATGCCCAGGGGAGAAAACATGAGGGGCTGGATAACAATGCTTGTACCTTCTAAGGGAAAAAGAGGGTGGAGGGCAG
>CM053769.1:694516517-694529426 GCA_028658325.1 Potorous gilbertii | reverse complement strand
GTGCTATTTTCTTCAGCATTTTTTTGGGTCTCCTTTATTAAGGTATTGACCCGTTTTTCATGCTTTTCTTGCATCTTTCTCATTTCTTTTCCCAGTTTTTCCTCCACCTAACTTGATTTTCAAAATCCTTTTTGAGCTCCTCCATGGCCTGAGCCCATGGGGTATCTATTTCAGATGTTTGGGATACAGAGGCCTTAACTCCTATGTCTTTACCTGATGGTAAGCAGTTCTCTTCCTCGTCAGAGAGGAATGGCGGAATCATCTTCTCAAGAAAATAACCTTCTATGGTCTTCGTTTTTTTCCCTTTTCTGGGCATTTTCCCAGTCAGTTATTTGACTTCTGAGAGTCCTCTCCACCCCCACCTAGGTCCGCCCAGCTAGTGCTTGGGGTTTGAGATTCAAATGCTGCTCCCCAGCCTCAGGGTTTTTGGCGGCAGGCCTGGCTGCTATTCAGGGTAAGATTAAATCAGGTTCTCAGGCCACCTCCCAGGCTCACTTCCCTCAACGGGTTTATGCAGAGACCTTTTGTAATGGAGCTGCTGCTGAGCTCCTGACTGCTCCGGGAGCCTCTGGCTGCCTGCTGCTTCTGCCGCTGCCTACCGAGGGGGCCTGAGTCCCAGAGACACCCTGCTCCCCTCTCAGCCTGTCTCTCTCACTGACCTGTGAGTCTGTGGGTGGAGAGATCCTTGTGGCCGCTGGAGATTCTGTCCCTGAAGCCTGCTCGGCTCTGCTTGCTCCTCTCTGTGCCGCGCAGCCAGGGCAGGGGAGGGTTCCACTCCCGTCTGGGGTGCGATGGACCTTTGGGATTGGTTTTTCAGGGCTCTCTGGAACGGAAATCTCCTTCACTGTGTTGCTGTACGGCTTCCACTGTTCCAGAATTTGTCAGGAGTTCTTTTTAGAGGAAACCCTTGGGCTGTGGGTTCAGAGCTAGCATAGGTGAGTCTTTCTACTCCACCATCTTGGCTCTGCCCCCCCAGATGTATGCAAATCTTATGAGAAAAATAATTGTACAAGACTCCAAAAGGTAAAGGAGAGATAGATACATCAAGCATAATATTGTTGTGAGGCAGTATACAAAATGAACAGAAATTTAAAATGATAAGTTCCTTTAACTTTCTGAATTCTCTCCTCCTCTGTAGCACTTAGAATCCATGGTCTCCTTCAAACTTTAGCCCATGTGCTTCCTTCTAAATGAAGCTTTTCCTGATTTTGCCAGCTTCCAGTCTCCCACCAAATTTCCTTGAATTTCCTGTGTGTGTATGTGTGTATATGCTGTATGTTTGTATATTTGTGTACTCGTGTGTATATATATATATATATATATATATATATATATATATATATATACATATGTATAATAGGTCTATATCTAGACTGTACAAAGGTGCATAGTTTTATATATATGTACATAGGTATGTTTGTGTAGATATAGTGTGTATATGTGTGTATACTTCAAGGCATACATGCTTTATCTACCTGTAGGACAGAATAGCAGCCTAAGTACAGTCTTGTTTTTGTCTTTGTATCTCCAGCACCTAGCATGGCTCTCGGTACACAGTAGGAACTTAATAAATGACTTTTGAGTGTCTAGTAGTAAGGGGGTCTCCCACAGCATGGCATCTGAGGCAATTCTGATTTTCTGTATCATAGGGATGACTCCACCAAGCATACTGCGGTTTCACTAGCCTCTGGCCCAGGAACACAAACGTAGAATCTCACTGAGTGGGACTTGAGTTAAGCATGAGAAGATCAGTATCTTTAGAATAACCTAAGCCTTTTTTGTGTCCTGGGCCCTTGTGGCTGTTCAATCAACCCTTCTCAGAATAATGCTTTAAAATGCATATAATAAAATACAGGGGGGAACAAAGAAAATCAATTTTATTGAAATAGTTATCAAATTAAAAACAAATAACAAGTTAATGGATCCCAGTTTTAAAGAGTCCCTTTTGGGGCCCTTGAAGAGAATATTTCCTCAGGACAAACTTGCAAGTGTTTTCTCACATCTGCTAATTTACTAGTCACTTAGGTAGAAATGATATCTGTAATTAAAACTCTATTTTAATAATATCATATGACTTCAATTGAAGAGTTCAATAGAGTTTAACAGGATGATATTACTAAGTCCTTCCAGTACCCTTGAGGGAGTCTGGCTGTACAGTAGGATATGTGTCTGGGAGTTCATGTTATGAGTCTCTGCTATGTTAAAGCAAAGCCCAAGAAGGAATACGTTTACAGGGTTTCCACCCACTCATGCTTGGCTTTCCCAGCCTGTGGATAATGTGGTAACCAGCTCCTAAGTCTTTCTGACCTTTTACAAGCACCAGCAGAATGGTGCCAAGACGGACCAGCAACCCCAGGGCTTAAAGCTGAGGGTTGGCCAAAGGGATCAGCCCTGTGAGCACCCACCAATTGTCACTAAAAGCAAAGGAAGTCAAGGTTATTTCACACGAATGAGAGGCCTAACTTTTCATTCAGGGTTAGAGGAGGATTTAATTTACACAAAGCCCATTTTAGGGAGAGATATTTCTTTAGGTTCAATACTCCATGGGGAATTCACTTATTTTGTTGGGTTTGAAGTAGAGGAGAATAAGATGTGAATCAAAGTGATATAAGTAAAGCATAGGGGGTCAGCCTTGGAGTCAAAAGTTCTGGGTTCATGTCTCTTCTCTGACTGTGTGGCTTTGAATAGGTCATTTATCCTCTTAGTTCCTCCAGGCAACAACATTTCAGGAATACATGGTGTAAATGTGCTGTATCTTTATCAGTGGAGAGAGTTTCCACATGAGGATTAGCTTTAACTGATGAAGTGACAGAAAAAGAAAGAAAGGAAGAAAAGAGAGGGGGGAGAGACAGAGAGAGACAAAGAGAGACAGAGAGAGACAAAGACAGACAGAGACACAGAGAGAGACAGAGAAAGAGACAGAGCCAGAGAACACTAGCTTGTGCTCAATTGTCAGATGCCTGACCTTCCCCTGGTAGGCCCCAGGCAATCAGACATTAGCAAGGACATCAAATGCCTGGGTGGAATTGTTCCACTGGCCAAACTGAATATTTGAGTATTATGAAATAACAATAGAATGTATGCAATATACTCAACACTGGATATCATTGACCTAGTTAGTCGGCCCAAAATACCACACTCTATGAATCAGCAAGCATTTAAGTGATTTTTCTGTGCCAAGCACTGTGTTATGAGCTGTTGTTGTGTTTGGGGTTACACTGGATATCCCCTATGCCTGTGTAGCCCTCTCTGTTTATTCCCAGGTTCTGACTTCCTTCAGGAACTAGCTAAAATCCTACCTGGGCAGCTAGGTGGTGCAGTCGATGGAGCACCGGTGCAGGAGTCAGGAGGACCTGAGTTCAAATCTTACCTCAGACACTTAACACTCACTAGCTGTGGGACCTTGGGCAAGTCACTTGGGCAAGCCTCATCCTGGTTCATCTCTAGTCATCCTGATGAATATCTGGTCACTGATTCAGATAACTCTGGAGGAGAAGTGAGGCTGGTGACCTGCACAGCCCTCTCTCACTCAAAAATCAAAGTCAAATGCAAGTCATATCATCATTTCTCTGATGGCGTGGTCTTCTTCGTCAACAAAGGATGAACACACACACACACACAATCCTACCTAGAGGAAGCTTTCTTCTATCCCCCTTAATGATTCCTAAAGCCTTCCCTCTGATTATCTCCAATTTAAAAAATCCTGAATATAGTTTATTTGTACATGGTTATTCATATGTTGTCTCCCCCACTAGACTGTGAGCAGGTGACTGTCTTTTGCGTTTCTTGGTATGCCCAGACTGGGGCACAGTCCTTGGCTTATCTATTTTTTGCTGTTTTCAATCTTCCTGATGCCAGGCCCAGTAGACTAATCCCCTACACCAATTTTGCTGTTCAGTCATTTTAGTGTTGTCTGACTCTGTGCGACCTCATTTTGAGGTTTTCTTGGCAAAAACACTGAGATGGTTTACCTTCCTTCTCCAGATCATTTTACAAATGAAGAAACTGAGGCAAACAGGATTAAGTGACTTGCTCTGGGTCACAGAGCTAGTAATTGTGTGAAGCCAGTTTTGAACTCAGGAAGATGAATATTCCTGACTTTAGGTCCAATATTATATAACAGGTCCTTAATAAATGCTTGCTTGCTGACTTAATACAGTGCCTACCCTCAGGCTACTTACATTTTCTCAAGGGAGATGACATGTATAAATAAAAATATACAAAATAATATGACAATTTTGGTGGAGGAATGAATATAGGTACTACCATGAGAACTGGGTGAAGAAAGGGGAGTATGATAGCTGATGAAGAGTTAGAAAATTGTGGAAAGAAGATTGATGAGGCTCTTTCTGCTTGGCCTCATAGTTCAGAATGAAAACATAAGATGCTGGGACCAGACAAACTTAGGCTGACAACTGGATATGGCCAAATGTAGAAATGGACCGACTCAGGAGTTAACAGGTACCTTCTTGTTAGTCTCAAGCAATGGCATCAAGGTCAACCACCGTACTGATGGTAAGGTCTTCAATCTGAAGAGACTATGAGCCAAGACTCAAGTGGAGGGAGTGTTGTGCATGATTTTCTGTTTGCAGATGACTGTGCACTCAGTGCAGTCTCTGAAGCTGAGATGCAACAAAGTGTGGATAACTTCTCTGCTGCCTGTGCTCATTTTGGCCTAATAATCAACACCAAGAAAACACAGGTGCTCCACCAGCCACCACCACACCATCCATCCGTGGAACCATCGGTTACAGCAAATAGAGAAGTTTTGAATGCTGTGGGTAAGTTCACTTACCTTGGTAGTATACTTTCTAGGGATGTACACACTGACAATGAGGTTGATGCAAGCATTGCCAGATCTAGCTCAGTGTTTGGGAGATTCTGAAGAAACATTTGGGAGAGAAGAGGTATTAGACTGACTACCAGACTGAAGGTCTACAGAGCCATTGTGCTGTCCTCATTGCCTTATGCCTGTGAAACATGGACAGTCTACCAGCGCCATGCCAGGAAACTGAATCACTTCCATTTGAAACGTCTTAGGAAGATTCTGAGAATCACCTGGAAGGATAAGGTAGCAGACACTGAGGTCCTTGCTCGAACTAAACTGCCAAGCATGCAAACTGTGCCTCACAGGGTGCAACTCCAATGGGCTGGTCATGTTGTTTGAATGCAAAATGTTCACTTGCAGAAGGACTATTTTATAGAGAACTGGAATGGGGCAGGTGATCACATGGTGGTCAGAAGTTATACAAGGAAATTCGCCAAGTCTCAAGAACTCTGGAATTGAATGTGCAACATGGGAGTCACTGGCACAGGACCTCTCAGCATGGCATGCCCACAGCAGAGGAGGTATTGTGCTCTATGAGCAAAGCAGAATGAACAGCTCAAAGAAACACAGGATGCCCAAATTTAGAGTATCCACCCCAAATGTTCACATGGACTACTTGTGCCTGATCTGTGGTAGAGCACTCTGAGCTCATATGGGTCTGATCAGCCACAGTCAGCTACACAGAAACTTGACTCTAGCATAGTGATGTCATTTTGGTCCTCTTTGAGATGGAAGGACGACAACCAAGCAAAGACCACTTTTCAGGTGTGATAGATACTCACTCAGTATCTATCACAGAGGAGATACTCATTCAGTTATAGGTTGGATGAGATGACCTTGGATGATCCTTTCAAACTGAGATTCTCTAGAGTCTCCAGGCTTCCGGTCCAGGCTCCGCTAAGTATATATCACAAGTGGGAGCTAGCAACTTATGAGTTTCCATGAGTGTTATTCAATTAACATGTATAAAAGCACCTCCTTTAGGCTATTCAAGGCAGCGAGGTGGTGCAGTGGATAGAGCACTGGGGTCAGAAAGACCTGAGTTCAAATCCAACTGCAGACACTTACTAACTATGCCCCTGGGCAAGTCAGTTCATGCTGTTTGCTTCAGTTTCCTCATCTGTCAAATGAGCTAGAGAAAGAAATGGCACACCACTCCAGTGTTTCTGCCAAAACCCCAAATGAGGTCACATGACTAAAGGCCTCAACAACCAGGACGAGAAGATTCAAAGACAAATGATGCAAGGTCTTGACTAAGAAGCTTATTTAATGTGGTTTAATTGTATCCATTATCAAAAACATTACTAATTATAGTATACACATTATCTTTGTAAACCTAAATTTACCATATGTGAAATTTTATGTATAACTACTGAAAGAGGTTTCTATCCCTCTCCCTTCCCTGAGGCTCTGTGGCACTGTCACAGGATGTCACCTACCCTCCCTGGCTGGCACCTGCCTCTAAACACAAATGCGGACTTAGCTCTATTGTCCATGTTTGTCAAGTCACTGCAGTTTTTCTTTCTTTGGGTGAGAATGGGTGTCAGGTGCTGCAAGAGTGGTCTCTAACCTACTAGCTGGAGGGAGGAAATGAAGGAGTGGTAATTAAAACAGTCAACCTGCTTCCCCAGAGGTGTAGATGACAAGCCACATCTGAAGAAAATATTAATTCCTGACTAAAGTACCCTTACAAATAAGCCTATAAGATCACCAGAGGGTACGTGAAGTAACTGGGGATGAAGGGGAGAGGCCTTGACTTCTACTTGGGACCCAGTCTTCGTTAGATGGGAAGCGCACTTACAAATTCCTCAGTATTGCTAATAACCCTGGGGTGAGTGTCTGTCTTTGGAGCAGCTTAATGAAAATGTTTCGTTTGTGTATGTGTACCAGAAAAACGACGCCTTCCCACGAAGAGAGGGCTCCTCATTTCCTGTGTGGCCTGCCTTGTGCTTGGCAGCATTGCAGCTGTTCTGGGTCTTTCCATTACCTTTGGAATACCTTTGAAACCTACAAGTACGTGTCTCATGGGCATGATTAATGGGCTGAATGACCTATCAGTTGAGTCTGTGTTGAACATGTGGGGTTACAGGACAAAAGAAGGGATCTTACCTCAAATTTAGTTCCGTTGAGGAGTAGTAACAATTAAGATATGTATATGGAGGCTAAGGAGGGAAGTTTCCCAAATCTTAGCAAGTAATCTGTCAGCATATAGAATATGAAGACACTGTTGGGTCCTGAGGCAAATCACTTCATCACTTCTGTGTCTACAACACACGTAGTATGTGTCCAAGGTAAGTCCTTTGATATGGTCCCAAGAGGCCATCCTTATCCCCATTTGGGGAAGGAAATAAGCTTTTATATAGTATCTACGTGCTAGGCACTGTGCCAAGTATTTTTATAAATGTTACCTGAATTCTCACAACAGTGGGAGGCAGGTACTATTAGTATCCCTATTACAAGTTAAGTGACTTGCCCAAGGTCACACAATTTACATCTAAGGGCAGATTTAAACTCAGGTCTTCCTAACTTCTCAACTCCAAGCCTAGCACAGTGCCACCAGCTTCCTCCATGTTTACATTCAATGTTACTCAATCCCCCAAGGGAACTTATTCCTGTTCATAACTAAATACTAGGCTGACCCAACCCAACTTATTAACATAATAAAACAAAAGGTTATAGAATAAGAAGGTGCAATTTAATCACTTCTTTCCATCCAGCCCAGCATTTATGAATTGCTAACTTATGAGGCTGCAATATCTAATCAGAAAATAAGTAAAATCAATATCTTGCTCAGTCAGCAAATCCATGGTTGCAGGTAAAACCACTTATATTTTTAGAACTGTTTCCTGCAAAGACTTCGCAGAATATATTTAGGCCTGCTTCTCAAGCACTCACTTAGCTTAGGAAGTATTTTTCATTATAATAATTTCAAGGAGAATTCAAACGGTCTACTAACGTCCTACGTAGGAACGGATGCTTATATAGTAGGGTCACTGAAGTTGTCTTTAGTGAACATCGGTTGCTTTAGACATACAGATATAATGCTATGTAGCTTGCCTAAATCAGTAGAACAGATTTTTAGTATTATAGAACTGATTCAGAGCTTATTAAGTACTTCTATCTTTAATAATCAATCAGTTGACCAATGAACAAGTATTCAGTGGGTCCCTACTAAGTGCCCTGCCATTGTGGTAGACATATACCAATACAGTATTAATAATACTGCAAGAATTTCACATTCCCAGATAAAAATGCCCTGCTCTATAATGGGAATAAGCATCTTGTATTGTAAAAGATCTAAGCTGTGGTGCTCTGTCTCTTAAATGTAAGATATGTCTGGAAACAAACCACTGAAAGATAGAGAACAAATCATCACCAAATCCCCGCAGACCTTGAATCACGTATGCTGAATATTACCAATGATTACCAGAATACATTGTCCCTCAAGAAAGCAGGTAGAACCTAAGAATACTGGAATAGATTAAGTGTCAAAGTACTTGATCCTCATAATATCCCTCCAAGTCTGCTATTTTTACCCTTTTGATGGGTAAAGAAACAGATGTTAGTTATGTGAACTGGCATATATTGTGCAAATAGTTAACAGCAGAATCCAAACTACAACACCTAAGTCACTAGGCTCCCAGCTCAGACCCTTGAGTATAACAAGCAAAAACCAGTCATCTACTGAGCTCCAAGTAATATTGGAGATATGTGGGCTAAAATAAAAAGAGAAATTAAAAGTATAATGGGAAGAAAGTGGCCATGGAGTCAGAAGACCTAGATCAAGTTTGCCTTTACCTCTCATTATGTGACTGAAGGTCACAAATTATTTAAACTTCTTGGATTCAAGTTCTGTTAAGTGAAGCGTTTGGCAAGGATATACCTTTCTATTGTAGATCTATGATGCTATGAGGTTTGGCTAAGCAGGTGTGCACAAGGTACCATACAAATGCAGCAGTAGTTTGGGTTCCCAGATTTAGATGTGTAAGATAGATGAGTACTCACAGCTGTCCCCAACAATGCTTTTTTACAACTTCTCTAGGTCCATCTTACCGACAATGTCAAACAGCTTCAAAGCAGCCTGGCTTTCTGTGTGATGACCTCACCACCTGCTTGCCACCATCCTGGCTCTGCAATAGAAAGCTGGACTGTGATCATGGAGAAGATGAATCCACAGCATATTGTGGTGAGGATACAAAACCCTAGGCTGAAATATATTTGCTATTAATGACCAAGACTCTACTAATTATATAATTTTCATTCCCTAGAATTAATGCCTTTGTCTGAAACAGGTCAAATGCCCAGCAGCCTACCTCAAAACATGATATTCCAGTGTCCTAACCAGAAGTCATGGACTTACATAGACAAAGTCTGTGACATGAGGAACGACTGTGGAGACTGTTCAGATGAATCAGGTAAAAATGAGTGAACATGCTTCATCCGCATCCATGGGGTAGCAGAGCTCCACCCATTCATTCAAACTCCAACACACCCCAGACATCTTCCTTGGATGTTTCTACCCACAAATTGTCAAGTTGATCAGTCATTTCTTGTACAAAACTCAGCAAGTGGACAGATGAAGCAAGCACATTGGTTTAGCCAAGGGGCAGGTTCAGCCAGTTTTAGAGCTAATACGAGATTAGGACACAAGCTGGATATGAGCCAAAAACTTGAGTGAGGCCCTCCCTTCTTTTAAACTTGAATTTAATCACAGGATCATTCTAGGTAAAGGTTAGGAGGGATTCTGAAGCTTATCTTCATATAGTTTTGCCTTTATTTTCCTCACTCCTCCCTCTTTCCCCAAACTTCTCCACAATAATTATTAAATGTTTGCTGACAACCGACTGGAAACTTCTATCTCCTCTGGAAAAAAAACACAAGCCATAAAGGCAGAAATAACACAGTTCCACCTTGATCTTGATCCATCAAGGATGCAATCAGTGTTGGCAAAACATTCCATGTTCCCTAAAATTATTTTCTATTCTTGTAAATGTGCAGCTATAGAATAACTTCTTTGGGAATTGCCGTAGGTAGAACATAGTTGCTTAGATGGTTAAAAGCTTTTAAAAACATAGAACCACTTTTCTGCCCCTCTTTCCAGTGCCTATTAAAATATACATAGTCGTTTTCCCTTGCTTGTATAATAAATCAGGACACTATTTTTAGGTTAAATTATATTCCTTAACTTGGCTTTTTGCTCACAAGTTATTTTATTCAAAAATATATAATATTTGACAGTTTGTCATCTTAGTTTTTACTAAAACACCCTAAATCTCTCAGATATCTCTTTTCCAGCTGTCTTTAAAACTGGATTCTGGTAGTAGAGTCTTGCTTGAAACATTTTAAAATAAACCAATTATCTACAGGTGTGCAGTGCCCAACCTGTTCCGGCTGGAGGTGCAATACAGTTTTCTTTGCTGATTGTGACTGCATTCCTAAAGTACGCTGCAAAGATGGTATACAAGACTGTGCTGACTGGAGCGATGAAAACACATGTTCATAGAAGACATATGATTTATTTCTAGAAAACTGAAACTTGTTTTGGAATCCACAACTTCCAAACAAAAGATTTATGTTTAAAAAGACTTTCTGAACAAATTAAAAACAACTAATACAAGCCTGTTTTTAACTATCAGATCACTTCAAGATCCTTTGACCCAGGCCATACAGTATAGCATATCTGAAAAATAGAATAGATTCCAGCACCAATACTTAGTCATTAACAGGAGTATTCTTCTACTAATTGGCAAAGTAAAAGGGCTCCCCCAATTCCATATATTGTCTGGCTAATTCAGCTCCAAATGGAACTACAGTTATGCCTAAAGATAATCATTCGCCAACTTGAGAAGCACACTATATGTCACAGATTCATAGTCCAATTCCCTAATTCTAGACATTAGGAATTAAAATCCAAATAAGGTGTAATGTTCTGAACACAAAATAACCACCGGGGGTGGAACCTAGGTCCCCTCTTGAATCTAACTCTAAACTGTATCTGTATTCAACCAACCTGCTGAGTCTTAAATTCCTGTCCTACTCACTTCATAATGGCCTTCTAAAGATGTATACTCTGAATGAGTTGTAGCAATTAAATCTGTGAGATGTGACACATTAGTTACCACAAATTATTAGTTATCCAGTGCCCTGAAAACAAAGTAGGGAATAGAATAATTAGAAAAGTTCCTAGAATATTGCAGTATGGAACCCTTGGACAGTATGAGGGGACTGTCCGCATCTGGGCAGTCATCTGTTGCTAATTGTCCTGTAACAGTTTGTCACAAGACAGAATTGGCCAAGAACTATGTTCAATAGCCCTTTAATTCCCTACATATCACTCTCTTACATACTTACTTATACATGGGGGTGGAGCAATGCAAGTGGTTATTTAAATTAAATTTAAATTTAAGTCATTTAAATACAAAAAGATTCAGACTTCAATTAAACAACTCAACTAGCATTCCACATAGGTGGCTAAACAACACAAAGCAAAAGACACAAGACCCATTCTGGGTTTAAGAGAATATGACATTTTGACACCTACTAATTTAAGAGCTAAATTGGTTGGGATAATTACTACTTTAGGGTTGAGAATAGGTAGCAGTTTACAGTAGGTGCTCAAATATTTGTTGACTAAAGCAAACAGACAACTTATGGCAGAGAGCGACTGGGAGGCTATTTTTAAGGAAGTTATTTTTTACCTCATCCCTGTAACTTCTCCTTTAGATTTTTAGGAACAAATCTCCTTCCCCCAAACTTGGTGTAATTTTCCAACTTCTAGTAGAGGAATAATTTTTAAAAGCCCATATTCCTCCCAGTTACACAATCATCTAGTAATTTATAGCTTACTAGTAAAATTTATATGTGGGGTAGATAAAGACAAATTGTACTTTAAAGCATCTGAACACAAGGATAGGTCTCAATTCTAAAATAATCTCTCCATTTTCTATACTTTAAAACTGCCAGAACATAAGCAAAAATGACAAAAACAAATTTACATTTTCCCCACTGAAAACAAACAACAGAAAATACAAAAGTTCACAGATTAATAGACAAGATTTATAAACAAGGACCCACACTACTCAGGAACTATACTTAGCACCTTATGCTTAAAAAGATTAAAAGGCTGGTTTTGGAACTACGAATAATTTAACACAATTACTAGTGTTACTTTCCTGAAAGAATACGTTATCTACCCATAAATTTTAAAAGCTACCAGGCTGATAAAAAACATTAGAAGAGTTAAAAACCTCCAATAATATCTTAATTTATGAAAACTGTACAAAATATGATGAAACTTCTTTGCCACAAAATGGGGCAAATAATAATTATTTATTCTTCCCAGAAGAATTTTGTTAAGTCCTGCCCAGAAATGCATATTGAATGTGCTCTTATTGCTATACATAAGATCACTGTAAGAGGTCAATGTGACCTCAATGATTTTGTTTTAACTGCTTCATTCATTGGGCAAAAGAAAAAAAAAAGCTTTACCACAAATGCCAAATCAATATTTTTTCTGTCCTCTTCACATAAAACCATTCCACAACCAGCCAAATTTAATTTAAATCTGGAGGCAATTAAAAAATTTCACAACTCTGCTAAAATATACTAAATTTGATTATTTAAACTTATGTAAGGAACATAGCTGGTTATTATATTGAATTACTTAACCTAAGTTGCTTTCAGATACAAATTACGGTACCAATGAAATCAAGTCAACTGCATATTAGGTAAAGATTTTATTAACCTTTTTTTCAAACTTTAATTCCAGGCTTATTCAGCATAGTTAGGCTGCAAAGAATGAATTGTGTATAAGCAATAAATGAAAAGAGCTGCAATGTCCAATGGGCTTCAAAATATTAGAGATCTAATTTTCTAGATCCATAAACAAAAACAAAAAAGGAAAAAAGAAAAAAAGCAGTCACACAATATAAAATAGCAGCTCCATATAACTTTCAAGTTTTAACTGTCACAAGTTGATATCCAATTCAGTTTGCCTCGTTCTTAGAAGCCTCATCAAAATTCTCAACGAGATCTGGGGGGAAAAACATATTATGATGCTATGAAAATAAAATTTCCACAAG
>CM053769.1:694452940-694516417 GCA_028658325.1 Potorous gilbertii | reverse complement strand
GAAAACACAAGTGGAACTATAATCTATTTAGCATTATTCACTTCAATTTAGTCTATCATGGTATAGGCATAAAACATGGAAATGCCAGTAACCTGTTGGCAACAGTTGAAATATTCCAACTCAAGAAACTATACTACTCTATAACAATTATACATTGGTGACTATGAAGAAAAAACCACTAAACACACACAAGTTTATTAAAAATTAAAAAAAAAACTTCGTAGTCACTGATGTTATCTATGAAAAGGGTATATTTATTAGTAATGAATGATCAGTTACAAATCCTAAATTCTCAAAATCTGGTTCAGAGACCACTAAGGGCATTTAGACTATTCTCTTGTAGTATTAATGTGCTAAGAACACCATTTTACTTGAATTACTCACAAAATTTAATTAATGTTTTACTGGTATTGCTAAAAAAAAAAAACTGTCATTCTTTCAATTCACTGAATTGAGGCTTTAATTTTCTTGTTGTAAACAAACTACAGAATAGTCCACAAGGCTATGCCTTACATGGGGTTCTAGAATGAAAAACAGAAAAGCACAAAAAGTGCTTTTAACTCTATCTAGTTAATGTTAAAGAAATGATCTATTGTGTTTTCCTTTAATGTAAATAACCCATAGTTTTTCAACAAGTACAGTCTTACCTGGAACTTCATCATCATCATCCTCCCCAGTGGCAAGTGGTGCTTTTCCATCGACAGCTATAATCATACATACAGTATAAATTTTCTCAAAATCTCCCTTCAACAAAAAATGCAATACTAACAACAGTTCAAGGTATTCATTCACCCAATTCCTGCGTATAACAGAAATTAGCAGCATTCTACATTTAGTGGATACTCAATAGTGTAAAAGATACATTGATGAACTCTCAACTGTCATTTATATTTATATCAAGAAATTACAATAATGCTTATCAATTGAGATTTAACCTAAATTAACCATTATTAAATAGTGATTTCTAGCATTTAAACATATAAAGTAACTTTTCCCACCGAATTCAAATCCAAATGAAAAAGAATATGAAAAACAAAAGCATTCTATCAAAGCAGAAACAAGGCACTTAAAAAGGAAGCAACTTCATTTTTTGGAGAAAGGTATTTACTTAGAAATTATTTCACAACCCATTTTTTAGGATAGATACCTGCCTTGAAGTTAAGGCACATTTATATTGCTTTGGGGGATTAAAAAAAAATCTACAACTAAATAAGCACACTCACAGTCCCAACAATAGTAACTTACGTTGTTTGGGCAGAGCCTCTGCCAGTCTTCTTAAGCTAGTCAGACTGTCAGCTCCTAGCTGGTTTAAGATGCTGGGGAGCATTTCTGTTAGCTGCTTTGTCTCAGCATGGCCTGTAATAGTGAAAGTGTTTGCTGCCAATGATGCCTGAACTTTAGGATTATTAAAGTGGATCACTGTCCCCTGGTTGGTAAACATATTCACCTGTAAAAAAAAAAAAAGGAAAAAAATTGGGGGGGAAAAGTTAGGAATGCCTAATTTAAAACATTCCAAAACAACAAACTCCCTCTCTCTTAAAACAGGTGAGCTAAAATATGGAATTTTCCTTGTTTAGTTTTAATCAGGAAAAAAATTCAGCAGCACTACTTTACATTCAACACATATGGAATTTTCCCTGGGTTTTTTTCTATACCCTAATTGGTGATGTTTTATAACACAACCAATACATTATAATCAAATCACACTGATATGAAGAAATGAACTTGGCTCTAAAAATCATCTGGCTTATTAGACCATTTCCTACGAAACAAATTCTTCCCCCTACCAACAGTTTGCCTAGCATATATTTAAGTAACCAAACAATCATTTTAGGTGGGCATGCTTATCATAATCTGTAGGAGTAAAACTGCTGCCAACAGCTCTTTTCCCCTCTAAAGATCTAACATACTAAATTCTGATAGGTGGGGGAATGGAGGTCTTATGCTGCCCCAAGAAAGGCAGTTCAAGTGACTTCAGGGAGGAAGAAAGGGAAAAGGTGAGATCAGAACATAAAGGGACTCAGAGATGGGAACTAAGATGATGTAAGACACCTTGTAACTATAATTACACCAAGTCTGAATACCAAGTCTAAGTTATTGTTAGACCAAACCCTACTTGAAGCCCACAGTCACTGGGAAGGAGTTTCAGCGCACTTCTAGCTATTTTTCAAATAGAAAAGATGAAAAGTAATTAAAACTCAGGCACTCCAGCTCTCTTTTCTTGAGTTTCCTCTCCCTCTAAGTTTCATGATATGAAAATACAAAAAAGGAAAACACTGTTCAACATTTTATCTCATAGCTAATGCTTACCGCAGTTACAACAGTTAAGTCATGGCATTATAGTTTTCTATACTATAAAGCTTTTCAGAAAGTAAAAAACTTGTAAGCAAAGAGATGGTTCTTAAACCATGAAGATGGATACAAGATATATCTAGGACTGTTGTTCTCTAACAACCATTCAGCAATTTCCACTTTTTCCCCACATCTGGAAAGAAAAATATTTAAATCTTAACATAGCAGTTATCCATACCAGGTCAAAAATAACTCATGACCAGAATTAAAAGACCAGACAGAAAAGCCATGTCAACACCTGCATGCTAATACAATAATATCTCAATTCTGCATTAATTTTCTCCTTAAGGGACTTATATTCCCATCCGAGCAATTATTCTCACTTGTGCCCCATTTTAGGAGCAAAACCCGTTATTCTACGTAGTTGGCTAACCCGACATTCCTCAAGTAAAAAAGTAAGAATTCACAATGAACTGTGGGTGTGTGTTCTCTTTAATTTGTCTTTTAAAGGAATAAAAATAGGCTCAAGTTTACTAAAATTACCTCTTCAATACCAGAGATATTGTTTACTCCTAGTTTCTTTAAGGAAAACTGAAGTTTCTTATCATCTGCTGTAGCTGTTCTATGAACCACCTTCTTCTTTCTCCGAGCAGTTCCCTAGTAGAAAGGGGGGGAAATTAAGATATTATCATAAAAGCCATATTCAAATTAAGTCCATTTCTCTTATGATCCAAGACAAAATATCAGTGTGTTAAGGTGGGATTAGAGGGTAATAGTGATAAAAGAGAGGCAAAGTTGAATGTGTTAATTTGGTTTTAAGACTCAGGAAAACCTATATTAAGTAGGATATAGCGAACTGATTAATTTATTGGCAATAAGGACAAGCATAAGAGCAAAAGTACATTTGGGAAAACTCCTTTCCAAAGAAAGAGAATGTTTCTCCTATTAACCAGCACTTTTCTGACCACCAGCTGAGACCAAGTGATGAACATAGTCTGGGTGTTTTGTTTCATCTATTCATTGTTAATGAACATTCTGATGTTTTAATAAGGTAAAGTAATGTACCAAACATGTAACACCTCTGTGCATAGCACTGTGTTTTGCATAGGCCATCTGATTCTAAAAGTTTAGTTAGAGGAAAATGGTCTTTTGAAAATATTCTTTTAAACTGGGAGGATATTCACAACTAATGGGAATACAATAGAAACTTGTTAGCAAAAACAATGAAAAAATCTCTAGTGAAAGCAGAAAAGTATGGAAAAATCCCTGTTTTATCCTTCCAAAGACATTCAACCATTTTTAAACACTAAGCATCAAACTCTAAAAGAGTATTATTTATTTACATAATCCCAACATGTAAATATGTTTCTATTGAAGCATAACTTACAAACACCTACTTAATAATTAAACTGGGCTACTATGGCCAAGAAGTATGGTCACAACTCAAACTCTCGCTTCCCCATTTCACTAGTGTTCTATATATGGTTAGATCTTCCAGAAACTAAAAAAATAAATAAATAAATTCAGAAATGGCAACATCTGTGATCAGTGCTAACAGATGACAAAAGGAAAGACATGTTATACTGGGCAATGCATTTCCTGACTCTGGAAAGATCTTTTAGATAATCAAAAATTTAGTACAAAGTAGAAAGATTTGGCATAACTATTATCAAATCCCTATTTTACACGAAGGTACTAACATTTCAGAGATAGCCCTCAAAATCTCAGCTCAGATTCAACTTGGCAGTGAACACAAAGCTTAAATGAACAATTTCCAGCAATTCCATTTAAATTGACTTCCTTTCCAAAATGGATCATGAAGAATGTAGTCTTTATAACAAATATTGTGCGTTTTCAAACACATTATACAATGCCTGACATCAAGTCTTATTAGTCAATAAAAAAACTAAAGTCTAATATCACTGAACTGACTAAAACTGCTAGGTTTTATCATGTTTTTGGAAAAGAAGTGGCACAAATTTTTAAGTTCTCTCAAACACAAAAAAATTACCTACTGTTAACACTTCTTTCCCCACAAACACCCTTCTAAACTTCTGGAAATTCACCTTTCCCTTTGTTGATTACATCCATTACCTCATCTTGTCAATTACCCCAGTAATCTACAATACTGAAACCAGTCACCTTCCTCATTGTATCTCCCCAAAGTGAAGTAGTTGTATCCATCAAAAGGTGCAAAGGGGATTCACTCCCGAAGACATTAAAGGAAACAAGGCCTAAGAATACTCAAACTCTGTCCCATTAAAAAAAAATCAGATTAAAATTTTCCCAGAGACTGAGATGCCACGCCTAAGGTACATAAAGTGCAAGATGCAGCCCATCTTTAATGTAAGTACAGCAGACAAGTCACGGCAGGCAAGTCACCAAGGACGTGCAGCAGCAGCTCCTTGCTGGAGGTGAAGTTCGGTTCTGGTCCAGTCTCAACACCGATGCCTGACAGCTCTCCTATCAGAAAGCCACCCAGTGTTCTACTACAGGCAGCAACATCGCCAAGCCCTAAGAAGTCACTCATGGTGCCGAGATTTCTGCCCAGTGGAAGCGAGCAAACCACCTGCCGTTTCCAAACTTCCCTCCGGGTTTTTGGTCCTGAAATCCAGCGTTTAAACAATCCATCACTGCTCTTCTTTCCCTGCATTTCCCAAGACCATAAATGACAAAACTGTAGGGAGACATTCTTTTAGGCATATGCCTGTACGCAAGATGCAGAATAAAATATCTAAGAAAAGAGCAATTCTCCTGGATCCTTAAAATCTCTCTAAAAACGTACCAGAAATGGATGAATGTTGCTATGACTACAACTCTTGCTTTGGTTTAGAGCACGAGAGCACAGCCTGTCACCCACACACACAACACACGGGTCAGCCCTCAAGCCACTGGCCAAGGTCACCCAGACCCCGGGTCAGAGGTGAGACAAGAGCCCCCTTCAAGGTCCGGTCCCCCAGCCCTGCCGCCACATCACACTGACGAGGGCAGGGTGACCAGGGCGGCTGCTGGGCTTACCGGTACGGCATTAAGGACGGAAATTCAACAGTATCTACACCTCTCCATGAGCCTCCCAGGGCAGGCGCCGTGCTGTTTTTCGTCTCCACCTGCTCTAGCACCTGCCCCGCCGCGCGGGCTGAGGAAGGCCGCCGGCCCCCGCCCCCGGCCCCGCCGCGCCCCCGGCCCCAGTCCCCGACGGGGCTCGGCCGCCGGCTCCGCTTACCTTGCCGCCGATGCGCACTTGCGCCTGCAGCTTGGCGAGCTTCTCCTGGTTCATAATCGTTTCTTTCATCTGTAAAAGCAGAAAAGGCTTCAGCCGGGGCCTGGCCCCCGCCCCGCCCCGCCCCGGACCCCGACCCTCGTCCCGGCCGGCCCCGAGCGCTCCCCGGGCCGCGGCCATGTCCCCCGGGGGTTCCCGCAGGCCCTGGCCCGGCCCTCGCCCCTCTACTCGGCGGGCCCCGCTGCAGTCGGCGGCGCAGGGAGGGGAGGCCGCGCGTCACCTGCGGCTCCGGGTCTCCTCCCGCCGCGCCCTGAGCCATGGGATGGGAGAACATGGCCCGGCCGCGCCGCGGGGGCCTCGCCCCGCTCGGTCGCTCGGCCTGTCCGACTTCCCAGCTCCCTTCCCTCCTTCACTTCCTCCCTCCCGCTCCCGCTTCCGGAGCTCTCCCCGGGGGCCGCCGTCCGCCCAGACCCCTGCCCCGCGCCTTTGGGTACCTTGCCGGAACGGAAACGGAGCTGCGCAGATGACCGGGGGGGTTACTCGCGGGGTCGCAGGGAGAAGAGCCAAAGACGGGGGAACACACGCGGGAGAGCAAGATGGCAGCCAGAGAGGAAGCCGGAAGTGACGCCTGGCCACTTCCTTGCCAACCTCCGAGAGGAAGGAAACGTCTCCGCCCCGTGCTCTGCGGCGCGCGCAGGACGACTCCCTCCCCGCCCCCTCCCGTCCTCGACTTGGCCGGCTTCCTGGTTTGTGACGTCTTCCCCGCTCGACCCCGCTCGGGGTGGCTGGGGCGCATGCGCCCAGGGAGCCTTTGTCTCCACGCAGGCGTAGTCCCGCATCCCGGAGAGGCCTCCGCCTTGCCGCTGTGCCCGCGTGCGCGGTGCCGGCCCCTCCCCCCAGGCGGGTGCGTCCGACGGTCGTACCCTCAGTCCGGCGGGCTTAACCTTTCTTTAACGTCCCAGACCCCTTTGACGGTGTGGGGAAGCCTGGGGACCCCCTTGCAGAATATATTTAAGTGCCTAAAATAAAATACTTCGGGATGGCCAAGGCAGCCTATGCTATTGAAACATAATTCTCCAAAATGCTCAAGGTCCGGCTCTGGTGGAAGTAGAGAACCCAGTGGCTAGTGGTTCCTCTACCCTCCCCCCATCAGTCTATGGATGGTCACAGAACGTGGACTTCCAGGTCCTGGCACCACTCCAGCTTCTCCCTTGATGAAGGCACCCCAACAATATTGGGGTGAAAGCGACAGAAAACAGCCCCCTGGCTCACCCGCCTGACTACCCCAGCGGGACTTTGGTGCCTGCCAGTCTGGGCTTGGACCTGACGGCAGCACTGACTTAAACCTGGGCTGTGAAAAATCAAATAAAATGCCATCTGGGTAGTAAGGTGAGCCTGCTGAGGACCTGGCCAGGCTTCATCCTGTGTTTTATTTTTCTCACCGTCATCGGTCTAGCTGCCGTGAATAAATGACTGAACTGAACTGAAATGTAAATTTAAAGGGAATCGTAGCTTAACTCAATGGGGAAATTGCCTGGAACTAGGCAAAACAACCCGCTCTCCATAAGTAGAAAATAGAGGCTTTCCCAAATGTAACTTTCTTTTAAAAGGAAGTAATGAAGTCCTTTCCTAGTATTGATTTATTTCATACTGTTAAATATTCTTCAGTGATAAACCGGGGGTTAAATGAGTAATGTTATAAGTTATTTGTGTTGAGTCCCGTGGACCCTTCATTCTTTGTGCATTCCCGGTTTTTCTAAAATCCACCTGCTCATCATTTCTTATAGCACAATAGTATTCCATTAAATTAATATATCACAACTTATTCAGCCATTTCCAATGGATGGGCATCCCCTCAATTTCCAATTCTTTGCCACCACCCAAAGAACTGCCATAAAGTTTCTTGTACGTGTGGGTTATCCCCAATTCTTTCCTTCATATTGAGGTCATCAACATTGATGTTCTCAAAGATACCATTTCACAAGGTTCAATGACTTGCCCAAGGTCGAAGAGTAAATTGTCAAGGTCCTCTGAGACCAGAGGAAGTCCCCGTGCCACTGTGCCACATTCTCTCTCTTCTTTGTCTAAACATAAGTTCCTTCCTAAAGTATAATCCTCATATTAATTCCAGAATGACAAAGGAAGAGTTTGCAACTAGATACTGTGCCTAGAAAGAGACTAACAAAGAACCGGTGAGGCTCCAATTAAAAAGCAAAATCTTATTTTTTTATTTTCAATTTTATCTTTCTGAATAAAACTATCATTTTAAAAATATGACACAGTCTTAGAAGTATCTAAGTATGTCAGTTATGGTTCATTTTTCCTTTCTCCAGTTTTCTCCTGTCCCTAGTTTCATTCAGATTCTTCTGTGCAAATAACATCCTCAAATCATAACCCAAACAAACCAAACTTGGAGTTTTAACAGCTGTTTTTCTTTATTAACCTCTCTAATCATTGGGCAGTGCCTGCGGAACTAAGTATATGGAGCTTCAAAATGCAAATCAGGTGGTAAGGAATAATAGCAAATATTTTTCAGGCTCCTACAGTTTTAAATAAAATGAAATTAAAATGTTGTACTCACTCCTTGTTTTCTTCTAGTATACAGGCTGCTTTGTGTGTAGATCTGCTGAACATATGAAAAGGGTGAAATTTGCATTAAATCTTTGTTAAATTGCAACCACAATCTGTGCTTTTAAGTGTCTTCTTTGGGAGGCTAATTTTCAGACTTCAGCTTTCATTGCTGATTAGAGCACATGAGAAATAGCTGAGTGTCTTCATGATACTGACTAAGAAAGTATCATAGTGAACTTTAAAGATTATTATTGTAAGTGGCTTTCACAGATACATAATAACAGCTGAAGTGCAATTGAGAAAAGCTTTGAATTACCTTGTAGTCACTTTACTCTGAACTCCTTGTGCAACTTTGGGCAAGTTAAAAGGTAATTGGGCCTCAGTTTCCTCATCTATAAAATGAGTGGGTTGACTAGGTTTCTAAAGTTTCCTTCTTTTCTTGCAAAGCTCTGTTAAGTTGAAGTACTCTGGTGTGTGCGTGTGTGTGTGTGTGTGTGTGTGTGTGTGTGTGTTCACTTTCTTCCTGTGCAGCCTCCTTCAGCCTCATCTCCCACTTCTTATCTATACCAGGTTCGCCATCATCATCCTCTTCATTCAAATCAACAAATTGCTCTATCAGAGTAAAATTAAGTGGCTCAAGGACTAGAGAGGCAGGCCTAGAGTCAGCAAAAACTGAGTTCAAATATGTCCTCACACGATTACCAGCTATGTGACCCTGGGCAAGTGAGTTACCCTCTTTTTGCCTCAGTTTCCTCAACTGTAATATGAGCATAATAACCTTGTAAGGATATGATGAGGATCAAATGAGATATTTGTAAAGCATTAGCACAAGGTCTGCCACATGGTAAGTACTTAATAGATGCTTCTTTCCTTCCCCCAAACATTATTCAAGTTTCATTTTTAAGAATAAATAATTCCTACAACGATTTACTTCTAAGCACCTACAAGAGGAAAAAGGGGTGGATTTAGAGTCCGAGGGCCTGAGTTCAACTCCTGATTGTCACTTAGTAGCTTTTGTGATCATGAGTAAGTTATCAGTTTCTTCATCTGGAAAGTGGAAGGATTAGACATTATCTGATTCAGTCCATTGCTTGGGAAGTTCTATATTGCCTAGCAACTTCCAGAAAATGCAAACTTAAATATAAGGTGAATGTTGTCCATGTAAAACGTGTGTGTCCACATGAGATGTCTAAATGTACAAACAGATGGCCCGATGAAAGTCATCAGTAGATATATCAAAGATCTGGGCCAGTCCTCCCCACTGGAGATTTTGAATCCTGTCTTGAAGGGAAGGGGATGAGCAATGAGGCACGCACCTTCCATGTGACAGTTTATTCTCTGGTCTCTAAGAAAGGGATATGGAAGGGAATTATATTTATTTGCCTCCCCTAAATATTGCTGACTAGGGGCACATTTGGTTCAAAGCAAAAAGACACTAGCTTCCCTAGTCACTATACCGTAAAAAGGCAAGGTACTCCAAACTTAGGAGAGAGGTAGATGGCACAATGAATAAAATGCTGGGTCTGGAGTCAGGAAGACCTGAATTCAAATTTGGCCTCAGACACTTACTACCTGTGTGACCCTGGGCAAGTCATTTCACCCTGTTTGCTTCAGTTTCCTCATCTGTAAAATGCATTGGAGAAGGAAATGGCAAACCACTCCAGTATCTTTCCCAAGAAAACTCCCAAGGGGGTCATGAAGAGTTGAACATGATTGAATCAAACAACTGAGATTTCCTACCAAGTTCATTTCTAGATATAGTGTAGATTGTAGCCAATGAATAGGTCACTCCTTGCTGAGGGACAACTTCTTGTTGCACTGGGTTACATCCTACTGTTTTCTGCTGCAATAGTCTCCTCATTGGATTTTTCACTGGACTCAGTTGCTATAGCTAAGAGCAGCCTCTGTTGATGACTCCAGTTGGTAGACCACTGGCAGCTCTTTTGATTTTACTAAGCTCACAAGGTTGTGACCTGATCAATTCCACATCTGAATACTCTGTCACCCACAAGCAGAAAAGAATAAACATGAGACAAAAGAAATAACAGGTGCCATCTCTTCATATCCACATGGCAACCCACTAGGGAGATAAGGCAACCAAAACCATTGCTACTGTCTCTTCCCCAACTCAGAGGCTCACAGCATCAGAAATCTTCCAGTGAAAGGAATGAGAGATTTATAAGCTAGAACTTTTAATATGCCCACTCAGTTCCCTCAGCAGACCGCTAAAAGGCTTTTCATTTCTCAGTGAGCCAAAAGGAAATAGAGGACACCTGTGCATACTTGAAAGTAGGGGTTGGGGATAGGAAGAGCCCCTTCATTACTTATGCCCAGAAGCAGGCTCACCAAGACTCCACCTGGACTAGAACCTGGCAGGGCATGTTCATGTTCTCAGGACATGATCCTCAGACCCATTATGTACAATATCTTCTTTAGAACAGTAATATCATCTATTAATCACTGGCTAGGTCTAGACTTTAGAAAAGTAAACTCACCTCTGCTGACTTGAATTCTTTTATCTATAAAATGAAAGGCTATTAGACTAGACAAATAACATTTCACCATTACATGCCATCTTCTAAAAATCTTAATGCAGTTTTAAGCTTTGATACATTAAAACTGTACTAAGACTTTGGAACACTCTATAACCTGCTTAGCTTTGCAGCATATTTCACATATATTATCTCATTTGATCTTGTGAGGAAATTGCTATTGTCACCCATTTTACAGATGAGGAATAACTAAAGCTCAGAGGCTAAGTGATTTGACCATTACCACACAGCTTGCAAGTCTCAGGGGTGGGATTTGAACTCCGTTCTCTCTGGACTCCAAATTTAGCTTTCTTTCCACTAAACTGTTCTTTGCAGCTCTAGGGATAGACATTTAGCATAACAAAAATCATAGCTGTTCATCCATAATACCTTTTTCTTTTTGAATCTGATGAAATTTCTCATGAAGTGCCAGAAAGAAAGGACTTAAGAAGACTTTAGCCCCAATGTACCATGAAAAAACAGCCAAATTATATATGATTAAATTCAAGTAGTAATCCATGCTCATAGTCTAAAGCATTTCACCGAATAACCACCACCCTCCTGACAGCTATTGACTAGAGTATGTACATTGCATACAAAAATATAAGCTCTTTCTCTTTCCCCTGAGTTAAGGTAATCTTTGTTTCCATCAGAGCTTAGAGATGTTGGCTGAGCCATAAGATAGTAAACCTACACTATCTATGCTGGTGAAGCACAGGGTAGGCTAGGATAGGAAAAAATGTGAAGGAAAGCTATGTATCCTATCTGACTGTAGTAGACAGTACTGCTCTGAAGAGGTTAGGGGCTAGGAGTAACTGCCAGATGTTCTACTACAGTGGCCAGACTATTACAGAAACAGATGCTTCACATCTGTCTTCTATCAACTGGGATCAAAATAAAGCTCTACCCACTAGATGATTTAGCATATAAAATCTAAACAAAGGCTCTCCTAACAGAATCTCAATCCTAATAAATCTTTTTCCATCCTTTCAATAACTCTGGAATGAAGGGTACAGGTACTTTTCAGGTGGCTTTTTGCTCTCTTTGATTCCACTGTCTTGTAGTTCCTCCTATGTCTCTAAGTAGCTTCTTTCCTGTGTGTTTCTCCTTTTCCTGTCTGGCTACTGTGTACATGGCCCTACGCCTTAGTCTTGAAGCTTGTGCTTTTGTCTCCCTATCCACGCTTTCTTCGTATACCTTCTTCTCTTTCTTTCTCTCTCTCTGTGTCTCTCTCTCTCCTCCCACCCCCTCCACCCAAGTCTCTCTGTGTGTTTATGTGTCTTTCTCTCCCACTGTCTCCCCCTCTCTTTCTCTCTCAGACTTTATCTGGTTTCACAATTTCACTTATCTGCTCCATGCTGTTGCCTCTCAAGTTCATAGTACTATCCCTGACAGCACCATCTCAGGTTGTCATAGAGCCAGAGCTTGCCTGGGCTCCATCTCTAGATCTATAATTGCCCACTGAAAATATCTACTTGGATATCCAAACTGAACAATCCCCAGATTGAATGTAGCACCTGAAATATGTCCAACTAACATGAAAGCTTCCCAGAAAAGTTATCCCAGATTCAAGGTACAATTCAAGACCTTCCGATCTAAGTTGTACATTGTCAGAAGATATTTTTGGTCAGCAAAGTGCATTTGTTTAGTAGCTAATTTAATACTATGACTGACAGTTCTTGCCCTTAAAAAACTGTAGTGTCATATTATGGCCAGATTTAAGCATGTAATGGATTCACACACAACAAATGTACAATGATAATCTGAATCTCAATTAGGTGTGACTTGGATCGCCCTCAAATCTGGGCTCCTTTTGAGCAGCTAGTCTGTATTCAGACATGTTTTGAGTTAACCTCCACTCAAAAATACAGCTTATGAGCCCACATACATGTTTCTTTTTCCAGACCAACCAATCAGATGACACAATAGTTTAAAGAAGAAAGTATTTACATGAAATTTAAGGCAGTAGAGAATAAAAACTATTGGAAACATTCTTAGATTTCATTCTCTAAATGCCTTCTTCCTTTCTATGTGCTTCCTAAGAGAGTCCTGGCACTCTACAGAGATCTTCTCTCAACTCTATACCCTTGCTATCTTCAGATTTGTTGAACTTGACTTCTAATATGGAGCCTCGATGGATCACCACTGTCTCTGGCCTCCAATGAATCAGTCACTATGGGCAACTTCTCTTCCCTAGGAGCCTCTACAGTTGGATTATTAGAGAGGAAATGGATGGTCTTTGAATTCAGCCTTCCACTCTATCGGAACAAAGGTGTCTCTAGGTTTGGAGGGGTCCTACCTGATTATGATGACCATCTGAACTGGACTATCTAGGACTGACATCCAGATTCTTCCATGACAACCTACGTGGCACTAACAGACCACCTAACTATTAGCTAGACTTTTCTCAGAACCTTCTTGGCTGTCTTTTCAGTACTTCCTTCCTCATCATTAGCAAATCTAAGTAGCTCACAAATTGGCTGTGATTTATTCTCTTTGCAGAGTCCTGACTGTTCTTGTTCTCTGGAGCTATTTGAGGGAGTGACAGATTATTGACTGTTGTAACCAAGAGCAGAACTCTATCTCCTTGAGGAAACCCCTGACAGTGAACTTGAACAGTATACCATAATTTCTTTCTTTCTAAGCTTTTGAGCTAAGGCTAATAGCTAGGGGTGGTAGAGTTCCTTTAGTCAATATCTTAGGCCAAAGACAATCTGTTTTTCATTTTATATATGAAGAAACTAAGGTTAAAACTTTGGATGACAGTGTCTTTATATGACAGTGATAGTGCTTAGGGTCACATAGATGGTGTCTAAGGAAGAATTTAAACTCAGATCTCCTGACTCCAGCTCCAGCAGGTGATCTATTCTGCCACTCACAATACTATCATTGACTATGTAGTGAGTTCCTTCATTTTACTGTACCCTAGTCATGAAGTCATCAAGGCTAGAGACTTATCTTCATACACCTGAGAGACCAAGGCTAAGCCCAGATTGCCTTTGGTTTCTGCATCTGACTCAGAGAGACCCAGCCCAAAGGAATTCACATTTAGGAGTTGTTGCCTCTGAGGTTCTTCCTGCTTTGTTCTACTTTTTCCTGCCCTCAAGTGGGGCCTGGGTGTTGATTGTATGTATGTTTGGAGAGGGGTGGGGATGAAGCACTGAAGGATGCTTTGTCATCTTTGTCGTCCTTGAAAGAAAAGAATCATGCTGGTCCTAATGGTACTCTAAGGCTATGACTATACATTGGCAGCAGGAAAAAGATCAGACTATTCAAAAAAGTAGGTTTATTTGTGACACAGGGCTGAACTGATCAGTTTCTGCCCCAAATCAGTTCTACCTCCTCACTTCCCTCACTCTATTAACAGCACCACCATTCTTCCAGTTACCTAGGTTGGGAAAGGCAAGGAGGTTTTTTTGATTCCTCCTTATTTTCCTTTTTCATCAGGTATTAGAAAAAGCTAACTCCCAGGTCCTAGTAAATTTAGGCCAAGGAAATTCTGGGAGTCAAGGAAGCAAGAGTAGCTTTGTTACTGGCTGGCTGAGTCAGCCAATTCTTCTAATGCGATAGGGCTAGTAGTTGGCTAAGCTGCCTCCCCAATGTGGAGAAACAAAAAGAATTCTCCTAAGGGCCCCCCCCACCCCGCTCTCCTTGAAGGAAAAGACTAGATGACACAATCAGCAACTACTCCTGACTCTAGTTTCTATCCCAGTCACTCTTAGTCATTACATTACATTATAAGGGCACCTAATGAACTCTAGATGTTAATGGGGGACCTATTCCCTCTGGAGCAAAATTTAAACAACCCTGATTCACTAAACCCATCCTTCCTCCTAACTTCCTTCTTTCTCTTGAGGATATCAGCATCCTTTCAATCACCGAGATACACAGACTTAAAACTGTCTTGTACCCTTCACTCCACAGCTCATCTCCAACCCTTTGTCAAGTGGTTATAGATTTTTCCCTCCAGATTAGCTCTCATCTCCTTCCCAAATTCATGTCAGCATAACCTCTCCCCTAGACTATTTTAGCAGATTTTTAATTATTCTTCCTGTTTCCAATTTCTCCCCTTTCCATACCTTCCTCTGCATAGTTTCCAAACTGATATTCCTAAAGTACAGGTCTGACCATGTCAATGTTCTCATGAAGTTTTGTAGTTCACTATTGCCTCTGAGATAAGATACAAACTTCTGTTTGACTTCTAAAACATTTCACAGTATGCCACCAACCTACATTTCCAAACTGATTTCATACTATTTTTAATATATTCTATATTCCATCAAACTGGCTTATTTGCCATTCCTTATACACGATATTTGATCTCCCACCTTTGTGTTTTTGTCTCCTGTCTGGAGTACTTCCTCTCTCCTCAGTTTTACCTCTTGGTATCTCTAGGTCCTTTCAAGCCTCACCTCAAGTGCTGCCTCCCACAGCAGGTCTTTCTGGATAACTCCACTTGTTAATGTCAGCCCCCTCATTAATTTTTGTTTGATATATATATATATATATATATATATATATATATATATATATAGTGTCACTTATTTGTGTACATATTGGCATCCACTCCCCTTAAAATATCAGTTCTCCTGAGGTTGGGGGCTATTTGTAGTCATATCCTTAGCACCTAACAGAGTATTCATTTTTTAGTAGATACTTAATAAATACTTTTCTTTTTTAAATTTTTATTTATTTTATTTTTTTAGTTTATGGAATAAAACAAACATTTCCATATAGTATAATAAAAGGAAGATTGCCTATGAAACTGCAAATCTGTTATGTACAACTTGCAATTTTTTAAATATATAATAAAGTTAACATGTACATTTTTTTTTCTTTTTTTAATTGGCCTGGTCCTTGCCTTGACCTTGGAACTTACAGTATCAACCCTAAGGCTTGATGTACAGAAAGGTCAAATCAAGTTCTAAATAATTGTGAAGAAGAAATCAATCCCCTTGCCCCACTCTAACCCTGTCCTCCCAGTCAGGGGAAAATTACACATAAATGTTGCCTGAGGCGGCAGCCTTGGATCTAGAATCAGAGAGCCCAGGTTTAATCTCAATTATCTATTTTAATTTGCTGATATGACTTCTTTCGTCTTGATCAATCTGTTTCCACATCTGAAAAATTTGAGAATTGAACTAGATGATCCCAAAGGTTCTAAAACCTCTTGGTCCTAAACTAAACAGAAAAGGAATGGAAACCCTGGAAAGGAGCTGCCATATGAAAAGATATAGGCATTCCCTGACATCTTTCAACATCCAGTTAACAGAAATGTTTTAAAGGCCTACCGTATCACTGTGTGATTTGGGCACTGAGGGGTTTATAAAGATAGATCATAATGATAGGCTTGGCATGGTACAGTACAGTGGGAGAAGAGAGCCAGCCTCTAAACCCTTCACTGACACTTACTGGCTGTGGGATCCTGGACAAGTCACTTAATGTCTCAGTTCTCTACCAAGTGACCTTCTAAGATTATAAACTAAAGAAAGTAGCTGATTTACATTGGTTGAGTTTCCTCACTGAGAGTTCACTGCACCAATGAAATTACAGACCTGGAAATCAACAAATAAATTAATAAGGGAAAAAATCCATATTCGCCATTGAATATCATTCAATGTAGATCCATAAATTTAGATAATGATCTCCTACCATGTGGAAGCAGCGTGGGTCTTACTTGTTCATTATACTTGCATTGCTGTGCATTCTAGGATACAAGGTACCGCAGACAGATGGTGGTGCAATTGATGGAAGGTTGGGCCTGCAGTTAGGAGTTCAAATTCTGCTTCAGACACATACTAGCTGTGTGAGCTGGGCAAAGTCATGTAATCTCCATTTGCCTCATTTTTCTAACCTGAAAATGCTGATGACAATAGCACCTAACTCTCAGAGTTCTTGTAAGGAACAAATGTAAAAGTGTAAAAGCACACTGCCTGGATCATAGTGGACTCCATATAAGCTCATTCTCTTTTCTTCCTTTCCCAGAATTCTCTTGTCTGTGTCTAGGGTCTGTCTGACTGTTCAGCTCTACTCCTTTCAATAAGATGGTGTATGGCCAGACCTCATTGTTTTCCTTGCCAATGCCTTCTAAGGACCTCAAGGTCTTACCCTTGACTTGGTTTTACATGATGTAATCCCTTCAAACTTTCGTTAGACCTACTTATGTCAGGAACTTAGGACCTTGTCATCCAATCTGAAGCTGAAGTCTTTGGATTTCTGGTCCTTTCCATTGAACTGGCAACCGAACTTTTATAAACTTTTTTTTAACTGAACACATAAAAGAATAGAGAGTGAGTTCCTTGAAAGCAGGGATTGCTTTTCTTTTTTATTTGTATCACCAGAACTTGGTACACAGTAAGCAATTTTTGCATTTGTTTCATTCATCTAACCTATCAAATCACTGGCTTCTAAGCCCTATTTACCAGCCACTCCTCTTCCATCCCCTTTAGCTTTGTCTCAGTGAATTGCCCTGCCAAGATCATTCCTTTAGAAAATTTTTAATTAAAAATAGCAAAAAAAATGAAAACAAAAACAAAAAACCCCAAAAGGATATTACTCTCAAGAGTATTACTTGCATGTAACATAGACTAGGCATTCTATTTAATCTCAGGTCCAATCCCCAAGGTAGGA
The DNA here is from genome assembly GCA_028658325.1 of Potorous gilbertii. Lineage (NCBI taxonomy): Eukaryota > Metazoa > Chordata > Mammalia > Diprotodontia > Potoroidae > Potorous > Potorous gilbertii. Next base: position 694,499,173 of record CM053769.1, on the reverse strand, counting down.
AAATTCCAAATAAGAAATATGGGAGTAAGGGAATTAGTATCTAGTATCTATTAGTATCTATAGAAATACCCCAAGTTCATAGGATCACGGATTTAAAACTGGAAGGCATATTAAAGGTTATGTTATACAGTGCCCTTCATCCTACAGATGAGGAAACTGAGCCCCAAGAAGAGTAATAAACATGATCTAGGCAGCACTGTGGAACTTAGGGTAAAGCCAAATACTCATATCCTCCCTCTCAGGAGCCATACAAGCATATGGAGATGCAGTATAAACTCTTATTAGACTTGGAGTCCAGAAAACCTGCTTGATATTACTGTATTTGGTTCAACCACCTGTCTGTGAAAGTGAAACATTCATCTATCTATCCTTGAAGCTTCAGCTTTGCTTAAAAGGGTTGATGCTTAAAGACACCTGCACCAGAATAGCCATATACCTAGCGGTTGGCAGGTCAGCATGGTCGTGATCATTTTTCTTCCCTTTTCACCTTCAAAAAAGTCTCTTTGTAGAGAGCACATAGTCCATTATGCTGCCATCCTCCATCTGTCCTTCCTCCAGGCTGTGTTGGACTGACAGGTCTGGCAGGATCCAGAATGTTTACAAGAGAGGAGGAAAGCAATAAGTTGTTATTAATTCAAAGCTTTTCTCTATAATAGATTCCTATTACACTAAGCATCCAATAAATCCCTAGATAAAGAAATTACTCCATTGGGTCCCTGCTACTGCAGAGGGCACCCTTAAGAAAATCTCCCAGAGTAAAAGCCTCCTACAACATCCCAAGGATGAGTTCTTACAATGTAATGCAGAAAATGGAAGAAAGAAAGTAAAAAAAAGAAAAAAAACATTTCTTAAGTGCCTAAGCCACTGTGCTTAGTGGTTTATAAATGGTCCTCACAACAATCTTGTGACATAGGTGCTAGTTAACAGAATCCCTATTTAACAGAAGAGAAAACTGAAGAAGATGGAGGGTAAGTGACTTGTCTATGGTCAAATATCTGAGGTCAAATTTGAACTCGGGTCTTCCCTACAGGCCCAGTGCTCTATCTATTGTACCACCTAGCTACCTCTGAATATATCAGAACCTGATTCAATGGGTTTTCTAATGTTCCCCTACCAGGAACTTAAGGAGGCAAATGCCATCCGTGGAGTCCCTGCAATATAAAGTGAAAAATGTGTGTGCACACTTCATCAAATGACCCCATTTCTTTGGGTTTGATTTGCTCACTCTAACCTACTTTCACACAAGCAGGTCTAAAATTTCAGAAAAAGACCACTACCACACAACTAAATTCAGACCTTTTCAGGATTGTAAACATAATCCTGTGGAGGGGAAATACATTTTCCTATCACTTCTCTAGTTCTTGGGTCCCTATCCAGATTACCTGTGTCTTTTATCTACACACCAGCCATTCACAAATGTATCCACACCGTATATGATATTTACATACATGTAATGCTGTGGATAATTTCACTTACCTTGGTAGTGTACTTTCCAGGGATGTACACATTGACAATGAGGTTGATGCATGCATTGCCAGAGCTAGTTCAGTGTTTGGGAGGCTCCGAAGAAAGGTTTGGGAGAAAAGAGGTATTAGACACTACCAAATTAAAGGTCTACAGAGCCATTGTACTGACCTCATTGTTATATGCTTGTGAAATACGGACAGTCTACCAGCGCCATGCCAGGAAACTGAATGGCTTCCATTTGAACTATCTTAGGAAGATTCTGAGAATCACCTGGCAGGATAAGGTACCAGATACTGAAGTCCGTGCTCCAGCTGAACTGCCAAGTATTCAAAGGATGCTTCAGAGAGCACAGCTCCAATGGGCTGGCCACGTTATTCGAATGCAAAATGTTCGCTTGCCAAAAAGACTATTTTATGGAGAACTTGCATGGGGCAGGCGATCACATGGTAGTCAGGAGAAGCGATACAAGGACCCTCTCAAGGTCTCTCTTAAGAACTTTGGATTTGATTGTCCAACATGGGAAATAATGGCACAGGACTGCTCAGTATGGTGTGCCCACATCAGAAAGGGTGCTTTGCTCTACGAGCAAAGCAGAATTGAGACAACACAAAGTAAACGCAGGATGCGCAGATTTGGGATATCCATCCTAGACATTCATACGGACTATCATCTGTGCCCAACCTGTGGTAGAGCATTCCGAGTTCTAATTGGTCTGATCAGCCACAGTCAGACGCGCTGAAATTTCACTTTACAATGGTGTCATTCTGGTCCTCTTCGAAGACGAAGGAGAACAACCAATTCACCATAATACTTTGAGAGTTGAAGCATAGCTAAAGTTACCGATATATGAAAGCCAATGGATACATAATAATCTGCATCACAGTATGCACATTCTTTCACCAGGGCACTCAGTAGCTATGGTGGGCACCCTCTTATAGCCACATAGCCGAGAAACAAAGGAGTTACCCCAGACTCATGTGTTTAGGGTTACACCTCTTGGCTGCAGGCTTCAACCTTATTGGTTCATTGCGGAAGCTCTGCACTACATAAATCTCTTCTCTGCTCACTGTTGGATGGTTGATCCCCACCATTCTTCGGTTAAGGAAACACTATTCTCCTTTCTCCTCGAATGTATCAATTAAGCCATCACTCTCCAACAGAATTTAGGAAGTATAAGTTCTTAATATGAACAGTGGTTCTCTTTAAAACTAGACTAGATGCAAAGCTCATCAGACTTGCTGTCTCTGGGCTCTAGGCAGTGATTCACTCCCTCCGATGCTTCACTGTCCAGTCAGAACGGAGCTCGCAGCAAGCAGCACAGATGTGGCTCACCAGAGTACCTATCAAAGCAGTTAGAAACTGGTCTCGGCTTTTCTTATTCAAGCCTCAGAGGGCATATGAAAAAACTTCATCATCCTTTACCTCTAGGTGGCACTGAAGGACAATAGCTGTGGCCGGAGGTCTGGGCAATTAAGTCAATTCTCTCTCCTACCAATCAGAAATCAGTCTGCTGAAGCCTTCCCTCAGCCCCGCCCCTTTGCCCTATCTTCAACTTTAGATTTCTCTTGTGGTTCCCCAGTGTTGCTGTCTTGTGGCCAAGCAATGGCTCCTGACTCAGCGACTCCCCTTTTACTTAAAAACCCACAACTCCCCAAATTTCTTCTGTCCGATGGTCTTTTTTTAAAGCCATGCTTTGGCGTCCTCCGGAGTCTCTTGCACAATCCACTTCTTTTGGGCACTCTCTTAATTGGGTTTCTTTACATTTCTCCGGGTTTTGATCAATAGATCTCTCTATGCCCTTTTATAACATTAAACTCTGCCTATACAAGTAAGGAATCCCCCCACCTTGCTGACAAAAAGATCCAAGTTTTAGAATTCATACTATATTTATACTACAAATTACATTCTCTCCCAAAACTGTCCAAATCCTTTCAAGAAGTGGAGACACCTCATGCAAGATGGAGTTTTCTTAGCCAAGAAGAAGAAGATGGATGATAGTGGGAATAGTAGGATCGAATGAAGGTTTATTTTTTTTTAAGGGGACATGTGGTCATGTTTATAAGCAGCAAGGAGGGAGACAATGGATAGAAAGGTCAAAGATGACTAATTTTTACAAATTACAAATCACCTTAATAAAAGAATTTGTTCTGTAAAATTTGAACTCGATCAAAGGCCGAACCTAAGAATCTAGAAGGCCACATGTGGCCCCAAGGCTGCAGGTTCCCCACCCCTGGGTTAGAAGGAGAGTGGGGATGACAATTGAGGAGAGAGCTACTGGAGAAGATGAGAGGCCATGGAATCAAGAGTATGTGTAATTTGTTTTGTTGCAATGGGTTTTATTTTTCTTGCTTTCTCAGTACAGGGAATAGGAAGGAGAATTTAGAGCTAAAAATAAATAAAAGTTAATTTTCTTTAAAAAAAAATGAAAGGTATATGTAGAGGTGTTTGCTTTGGGCAGAAGAAGGGCCATTCCTACATGTGAGACAAGAGTAAAGGAATGGGTCAAGATGTCTGAGTGACATGAGATGACGAAGAGGGAGCTCTCCCTCCCTCAAATCCAATCTGGTCCCTTAAGCAGGTGGATTAAACCTGTTTGTCCTCACACACTCCTTGCCAATCCCATCGATCTATTCCTGGTTTGGTTATCCTTTCACATGGATGTTGTTTTTGCCAAGTCACTTATCAATAAACATTGGATCCTTCTGTGACTTGGATGAGCTTTGTAGCAATAGGAATGTAAACCATCATGTAGCCTTCTGAGTACTGGAATTCCTGATTTTGTAAAAAGTTCATTTTGCCGGAGGATATTCATTTCAGGCTAGGATGATGTGTGACAATATCTGTTGGAAGAATAATTACTGATTATTGTTTGTTACTACTAATAAAGACATATGGTAATAGTCACTATTGCTGTCCAACCTCCACTGCATCTGGGATGCTGCAAAAATAATAAACATGAATTAAATCAAACTAGACTGTGTAGGTAAGTAATGAGTCACACACACACACACACACACACATAAAATTAAGCCAGAAATAAACAAAGAAAGACTTCATGTTCCCTAATGAGACCAGAACTTCATTCAATACACTGAATTTATGAACTTATTGATAATGTCTTCGTTGATTCTTACTTTTTTTTTTGTCTAGGTCTAAGAATCTAGCTCAGAGAGTGAGCTAGGATAGTGGGAATGAGTTAGAATGTCCCCACTGTATAAACTCATATTTTAACCAACTTGTACATAAGACAAACAGCTTCATGCACAATTCTCTTTATTCTACTTCACATGTGGAAATACTTATTTTAGTTAATGTTTGGAAAGTTAAGAACAAAAATTAATTTAAAAAATTTTAAATGGTAATAGGGCCCATGCTTGATGCAGGCCTATGTTGAAGGTCTTTACAAATGACTAAAAGTGCTAAGTGTGTTTTGGCTTAATATTCATAAATTTTGAGGCTTATCTCATCCCATTAAACTAGTAGACTCTGAAATTTCAAGCTCTCTAAAATATGAGAATAGACTTGTTTTTTAACATTTAATGTCTTTGTGTTTGAAGTCTGTGTAGAAAAGAAAAACTACTTTAATGAACTGAAATCATGTTTTTTTTCAAAATTTTGTATGTGTGCAGATATTCAACTGAATATAAAGTGTGTCAAATGCAGAAATATTACATTATTTACTTTCTCTTATAGATGAATTTTTGAATATTTTTATTTTTGTTGCTCTTTGTATTTACTGTATTGTTATGATCAACATATGACTATTAGTTTCATGTTGTTTGGGAAAAAATACACTATTTTGTGAAAAAACTCTCTTGTTTTTAGCAATTTCAGTAGTACCTTAGTAACATGGAGCCTATGAAGCCATCCAGCAGGGGTCTGGACAAAATTTTCTGTATCCTTTTTTATACAGGGCATATCAAAATTTCTCTGGGGGTCCCTATAACATGGATAATCCCCTCACCAGTTCAGCCAAATTGCTTCTGGGTCATCTCAACAAGCACCCCCAAATTTCTCCCAATTGACCCCTGTCTTTGCAAAGGTAATCCGAGTGCAATTGGAAACTCACCCCAAAAAGTGAGCTCAATTAGAAGAATAGCAAACAAAACCAAATTCTTGAGATTTCTAGACCCAGGCAAACCTTACCCTGTGCTATTGCAGGACACTGACCTCACAATAAAACAAGCAGTCTGGGTCTGTTTAAATGCAAAGCACAAAAATGAGCATCTTTCAACTAGACACCAACGTGGAAATTTTATATTTCTCATGTTACATTCAATACCAATAATTATGCAAGATTTAGTGACACACCACATAGAAGTATCTCAAAACCTGAAGGATTTGTGACTGTTTCTTCTCCTGTCATCAGCTTGAGTCCCAGCTCCAGCTAATTTCCTCTCCTTCCATTTGCTAGGTGGCCAAGGATTTAGTTCCATTCAACCACTTAACACCAAATAGCTTTTATTAAATAATATTTATATTGAAAATTTAGACAGAACAAAGTACAAATATTTCCCCCCCATACCTCCAACAGAAGATTATATCAAATAGGAATAATGCAAATGCGATGCCTTTGTTTTTAGCAAGAACTGTATATAATTATATTGTGTTATGTACAAAAATTTGTACATGAACCTCATGGCTTCAAAGATACACTTTTGGAAAAATCATACTATGGAACTATTTCTAGTTCTGTATCTTTTAAGTTTTTAAAAATAGATGTCACATTTTCCTCAAAAGTTTTCTCTGAACCTAGTCATATAAGTGGGTCATTTCTGTTTTTTTTCTTCTTGGTATGATTTATTATGTTAATAGTTTTCTTGATATTAAGATAATCTAACATTTCACTTATAAATCCTCCTGGGTAATAATGGATTTTTCTACATCCTATTTATGTTGGTGCACATTTCAGTCAATATTTTTGCATAAATTTTCATTAAAGATACTCATTTACAATTTTCTTTATCTTCCTGATCTTTGTCTATGTTATGTATCAAAACTCTTGGAAGAAATTGGTTAGCCTATCACTTCATGTTTTTAAAAAAAAAGTCTATATAGGATAAGTATTAAGTGTTCATTATCAGTTTGGTAGAAATTATATAGGGCAGCTAGATGGTGCAATGGACAGAGTCCCAGGCCTAGAGCTAGTGAGACTCATCTTTCTGAGTTCAAATCTGGCCTCAGACACTTCCTAGCTGTGGGACCTTCAGCAAGTCACTTAACCTTATTTGCCTTAGTTCCTCATCTGTAAAAGGAGTTGAAGAAGGAAATGGTAAACTACTATAGTCTCTTTGGCAAGGAAAGCCCAAAAATGGAGTATGGTGAGTCAGACATGACAGACAACAAGAAATCATATGTTAATACAGTTGGTCTTACATATTTGGTATTTTATATTTTTAAAAACAATCTTCCTAAAGGCCTCACTTCTTAAATAAGTGGGAAAGTGAGTCTAATTTATAAAAATACAAGTCATTCCCTAATTGATAAACAGTTAAAGGATATGAACAGTCAGTTTCCAGATAAAGAAATCAAAGTTATATATTGTCATATGGAAAAATGCTACAAATCACTATTGATTAAAAAAATGCAAATTAAAGCAACTCTGATGTACTACCTCACTCCTATCAGATTGGCTAATATGACAAAAAAAAGAGAGAGAGAGAGAGAGAAAATGATGGATGTTGGAGGGAATGTGGGAAATTAATGTACTATTTGTGGAGTTATGAACTGATCCAACCCGACTATAGAATTGTGCATGCCCTTTGATCCAGTAATACCACTGTTAGGTCTGTATCCTAAAGACAACAGAAAAAAAGGGAAAATGACCTATTTGTACAAAAATATTTATAGCAGCTCTTTTTGTGGGGGCTAAGAATTGTTAATGGAAAATTAGCCCATCAGTTAGTTGGTGAACAGTTAGTTACATTGTGGTTTATAATTGCAATGGAATATTATTGTGCTATAAGAAATGACCGACTGATTTCAGAAAAGTCTGGAAAGACATGAATTGATGCATGGTAACAGAATCAGGAGGGCAGTATACACGGTAATGGCAATAGTGTTCGATGAAGAATTTGTGAGTGACTTCCGCTATTCTCAGCAATACAACGGTCCAAGACAATCTCAAAGGACTGAGGATGAAACATGACAGATAAAGAACTGATATTGTTTGATATAGACTGAAATTAGTTATGTTTCACTTTCTTTTTCTTTGATTCGAGTCTTTTTGTACAAAATGACTAAATATGCTAATGTTTTACATGATTGCACATGTATAACTTATATCTGATTGCTTATCCTCTCAGGGATAGGGGAGGGGAGGGATAGACTCTGGAACTCAAAACCTAAAATAAACAAAAACAAATGCTAACAAAATTGTTTTAACACGTAATCGGGGTCTCAGCCCGATGCGCCTGCACGCCTGGGCTTGGAGGCGGAGGTGGCCTAGAGTGCCCCGGCCAATCTCGGACTGAAGCTCGGGCTCCGCCGGTCCCAGTGCACCCTCGGAGCGGGTGCTAGGCAGGGGGAGAAGTAGGAGATGGCGACCCCGGAGGTGGGGTGGAGGGCAAAGATGGAGGCAGCGGTAGGGGATGAGCGCACCAGAGTGGCGAGCACTCCGTCCTGCTTCCTCAAGGCTCCTTGCTGTAGTGCGCTCTCCATCTGCTCCTTCTAGCACGACAACAATGAAGGTCGTCCCCTGGATCGTTTTAAACTGGAAGAAGGCCAGGGTACAAAGTGTGAAGAAGTTCAGGATGTTCAACAAACTTGTGGAGACTCTAACACTGTGTTTGGAGAATATCATTGCAACATATGCCACCTATTCGAAAAGTCCAGAAGCAATACCAGTATGAGAAGTGTGGAATTTACAGGATTGGCCCAAAAGAAGAATTTTTTTCACCATCTGAAGTATAAACTACCCCTATCCTTGAGTCTCCAAGGGCATCTCATAAGTGCATTGAGAATGTCTCCGGGCAGAATTGTCCCATATGTTTGGAGGACATTCATACTTAGCTGCTCATGTCTTGCCATGTGGGCATCTTCTACAGAAGACATGTTGTGAAGAAATGTTAAAATAAGGTTACAGGTGTCTATTATATACGCAGTCTGCTCCAGATATAACTCCAGTTGGTGACAGTTGGAGAATGAAGTAGCACAAACTGCAATGCCAACAGAAAAACAGAATGTGACCGTGGAAGTGGTCTGCAATGATTGCAGTGCCAACTCTACAACCAGTTCCACATATTAGGAATGAAGCAGGAGACCTGTGATAATATTACTAGCCCAAGGGTAGTGCTGCCCAAGATGGAGGCTGTGGAATTCCTCTAGAGCAGCAGTGACCAGCCTCCCTAGACTATATAGGGTGGTCTCAGGAGATTCAACATTGTTTCTGAAATAAGACATTCCTTAGTATACGGTTGCTATGCAGACACAGACATTAGTATGATGTTTGTGGTCATGTCGCAACATAAACTCCTGCAACAGGGACTCAGTGGTCAGGCTCTTAATAGATTTATCATTTTTATTCTTAAGTAAAAACTGGAATTCTCCCATTGAGCGGAAATTCCTTCAATATGATTTAGGACCCAGATGAAATTCTAATTTGAAACTGACATTCGTTAGAATGTAAAATTTCATTGCACTTCCTCCTAAGCATCCAGAATCTACAGACAGATCCTAATAAAACTAAGTTTAACATAAAAACTTTATCTTAAGGGCTCTTTTGTAAGATTATGGTTTATCTTATTGTCTAAATAAATTTAGAATTTTATAAAGCAGTGCCTTTTGAATGCTGTTGTGTATTTTAGTGTAACTTCAAAAAATTCATGGCATAGTAAGTTGTAAAAAAAACTATGTAATTGGAGAAAAATAAAATATATTAAAATAACCATCCATTTCTTTTAGATTTTCCCATTTATCTGCATATAGCCATGTGCATTAAAGGCAGCTAAATGATTCAGTGAATGGAGCTCTGGGCCTGGAACCAGGAAGACCTAATCTCAAATCCAGTCTCAAACACTATCTCTGTGACCTTGGGCAAATCACTTAATCTCTTTTTGCCTTAATCCACTGGAGAAGAAAATGGCAAACCACTCCAATATCTTTGCCAAGAAAACCCCATATGGAGTCTCAAAGAATCAAATGTGACTGAACAACCGCAATATGTAGTAATATGCTATTTTTATAGGATCATAGATCTAGAACTAGAAGAGGCATTAGAGACCATCTAGTTACCCTCCTCACTTATTTTATAGATGAAGAAACTGAGGTCCTTAAAGATGCAATGACTTGAGCAAGGCCACACAAGTAGTAAATAGTAGAGGCAGGATTTTAACCCAGGTTGTTTGACTCTAAATCCACCACCCTCTTCTTTACATCCTGCTATAGTGTAGACAAGTGTACTATTGATAGTACATGGAGTCAGAACTCAAGTCAGAAAGCATTTATTGCATACCTACTGTGTGCCAAGCACTGTGCTGACTTCTGGGAATACAAAGAAAGGCACAAAACAGTTGCTGCTTTCCAGGAGTTCAGAGTTTAAAGGGGAAGATATACAAACAACCAGGATACAACCAGGATAAATATATGATAATGAACAGAGGGAAGGCATTTTGGGGGGACGGACATTAAGGGAGATAGGGAAAGATTTTAGCTGGGATTTGAAGGAAGTTGGGGAAAGCAAGAGATGAAGATGAGGAAAGAGAGAATTCTTTTTTTGGGAGAGGGGGAGGGAGTGAATTCTAACTATGAGTGAAAATGCTCTGAGTTGGGAGATAGAGTATTTCATGTGAGGATCAACAAGGAAGCCAGGGTCATTGGATTGGAGAGAATGGGGGGATGAGTAAAATAAAAGAATACTAGAAAGGTAGGAAGGAATCAATTACAATTCAGAGGATTTTATATTTGATCCTGAATTAAGTGAATACTTGTACATCCTTCCCTCCACCCCCCCCCAAGTCAATGATATAGGGGGAAGAATACTGAACTGGAAATAAAAAAACCTGGGTGCCTATCTAATTCTGACACTATCAGAACAAAGTCATTTATCCTTTTAAACTCCAGTTTTGTATCAGTAAAATGAATCCCATAAATCTGGAGCAAAGCAGTAGCCCAGGAATGTGTAACTGACCCTATTCTGCTCAATATTTTAATCAGTGACTTGGAAGAAAAAATATGCCATGACTATTACTTTTTTAGGTGACACAAAACTGAGAGGAATAACCAATATATTGGATGACAGTCAAGATCCAAAAATATTTTCATAGGTAAGAACAGTGGGTCAAATCTAACAAGATTAAATTTATTAGGGATAAATGTAAAGTCGAACACTGGGGTTAAAAACAAAAACTGTTCCAATGTGCGATGGAAAGACATGATTAGATAGTTTACTACATGTGAATAAGATTTGAGAATTCTATTGAACTACAAGCTTACTATGAATCAACAGTGTCACAAGGCAGCTAAAAAGTTAGTATCATCTTAGTCTGCATTAAGAAAATGACTCAAATGAAAGAAGTGATCTTTCCTTTACTGTATTTCTATGTCAGATCACACCAGGAGGGGAACATATGGTAGCTCCAGTGTAGTAAAGGCTCTCTGTCATGTACAGGTAGGATTATAGCTCTTGCTTTTCCCCAGAAGGCAAATGGGTGGAAGAAGCAATGGTTATAAATTATAGTAAGGCAGATTTTGTCCTGTATAAAGGAGAATTTCCAATAGTGTTCCTCCTGCTCAGTTATATTTGGGAACAGATAACCTTGGAAATCTCTTCTAACTCTGAAATTCTAGGAAAATATTCAGGGTCTTTTGATGAATAATCTACCTTTGTTCTTGGCTTGAACAAACAGGTAATTCTCAGGTTCTGAAAAAAAATAGAAGATTATCCATAAAGCCCTGAAATTCTCAAGTTTGTTTCTTTATCTAAAATTCAAAGGTGTCTGATGAACTACAATAGTCAAGTAAGAAAACAGCAGAATATCTAGGTGTAAATTTGATTTATAGATTTAGGCTGGAGGAACTTCAGGGGTCATCCAATCCACTCTCTTTATTTCAGAATTGAGAAAAGAGAGGCCTAAGGTGATTAGATGACTTTCCCAAGGTCATACAGGTAGGTAGTATGGGAGCCAGGATTTAAGGCCAGCTCCTCCATCTATAAATCCAGTTCTCTTTCCCCTACTCTACTATCTTGTGTAGCAATTGTTTGTATTTTTTAGGTTGGTTTGGTCTATGGTTAAACATAAAAGAATTGATAGAGATGATATGTATATATGTGGCTGAGACCATTGCTTGTTAAAAACAAAGATTCATACTAGAGGATTTTTGTTATGTTTTGTTTTCTAATGATTTCTTATTCTTCCTCTTGATTTTATAGTCATAGTGCATTAAAGGTCTTGTATAGATTGTTTCCTTTTTTTTTTTTTCTTACCAATTATGAGAAATTAAAGAAATGAAGTGCCTGGCTCACATACTACAGTTTGAATGCTGCAAACCTATTAAAGTCACCTAAAAGAATTCCTTTCTCAGTAGGGAACTGGAAAGAGGGAGAGTGGGAAGAAGAGGAGCCATGGTGAGTAAATAGGATGTGTCTATTTCTTTTCTCATCCAGGTCTTGAGTGAATTGTAAATGAAGAATGAGTAAGCCTGGGGACAGCTAGAAAGACCCATCTTCCTGAGTTCAGTCTGGTCTCAGATGCTTATTGGCTGCGTGATTTTGGGCAAGACACTTAACTATTTGCCTCAGTTTGTTCATCTGTAAAATGAGCTGGAGAAGGAAATGGCAACCTCAAATGGGGTCTTGAAGAGTTAGGCATTACTGAATGCTTGTAGGACACATGAAGGAGCTGGGGTTTTATCTATGAGTTCCTACTAGAAGTTTCTCTCTCTCTCTCTCTCTCTCTCTCTCTCTCTCTCTCTCTCTCTCTCTCTCACATACATGCACACATTCAGAAACTTTTCAATATCTTATCAGGTACTAAAAATGATCAACTTCTTTCTAGCACCACTTCAAACACAACAAATGAAAGGAAGGAATATGTATACATTCATAAACACTCCACTCAAGCAGAATCTGAAATGAATGGGTTCACAAAAGGAAGGAGCAATTCTATAGCAGAGATATGTTTATTCTAATATGAATGAAAGACTAGGCATCCTTTTCAGAATTTAAGTCCAGAATGTAAACTTACATGCAGTCAATGCTTACATATAATATTCTCTCTCCCTGGTAAAAAGCCATCTAAGTTATCAATAGTTATGAACATTCCTGATTCTGTGCAAACAATTGCCCAATTATGAAGGGCAAGGTTAGACCTTTGAGAACATTCTTAAATCCTCGAAGATTTCTGAACTTTACATAGGTAACAAGTTACTTATTTGGATAGCAAAATTGGGGAAGCAAGGTTGGCCTGTCAGATTTAAGGAGGCAGATAAAAAGATTCTCTTTCCAAATACTCTTCATCAACTTCAGTGTCTGAAAATCCACCATCCAGGAATTTAATTATTATAATAATTCCAGGAGTTAAAATGCAAAAATACTCCTGCTAAAGGCAATAATTATTTTCAGCCTTTATATGAATTAGTTTTCATACTAATTAACGGTCCAACTCTTCTCACTTTATAGGACTTGTGTGTTAGCCCTTCCTTACTGAAAAAGACCATGCCATCAGAGAAATAATGACATAACTTGCACTTGATTTCGTTTTCAGGGAGGGTGGATTGTACAGGTCACCAGTCTCACTTCTCCTCCAGAGTTATGTGAATTCAGTGACCAGATATTCATCAGAATGACTGGATATGACCCAGGATGAGGCAATTGGGGTTAAGTGACTTGCCTAAGGTCACCCAGCTAGTGAGTGTCAAGTGTCTGAGGTGAAATTTGAACTCAGGTCCTCCTGACTCCTGTACTTGTGCTCTATCCACTGCACCACCTAGCTGCCCCTTATAGGACTAAGTAATGGGACAGAGGACAGGTAGGTTTTTTAATAGACATAGGAAGGACAAAGATGTACATTTTAAGAAGCACTAACTGGGGAGGATTGATTCTACTTGAAAGCAATGGGTCCCTAGTAGGGCGTATGGAAGGTAAGTGAATAGTAGAAGGATGCAGAAAGGAAAGACATCGGAAGGGCTTCCCAACTTTGGCTAGAACAACTCTTAAGTTTTGTGTGTTACTTAAGAAAGTGACAAGTCCTAGGTGTTTTTGAAAGATATGAATGAACTCTCAGGACACAAAACAAGGAGGCAGAATCACCCTCGGGCTATGATAGGTACCAGAACTACAACGACTTCTGGTCAATTGTTCCCTCCTGCATTTCCAAGAAGATTGGGCCTTTCCGGGGTTGCATGAACAAGTGGGAAAGCCAGACTCTGACTCGAGCTTTTTAACAAAGGTCTTCCTGCTGCTTCTAAACGTCAGATTGCAAAAGAATGTATTTAAATCAAGGACCTTTAGGAAGAGAATAAATGAATGAGGTAGAGTCCAAGTCCCATCGACTCCTAATCTCGTGGATTATCTCTCTTGCTGAATAAAGGTGTTGCGCTCTGGGAGAAAAAAAGACATTCTTGGTAACATAACATAACACAGGCTGATGCAGAGTAAGTCCCATCAAAGTCTGGAGAATCTTTCCTCTAGGGTAGAATGTATTAAACTGGGCTCCATAAATTTATTTAAATATTTTGCCAACTGTATGTCAGTATTAATGGCTTCCTTTGTAATCATATATATTTTATTTGGTTCACTTAGAAACAATCTGAGAACTGGTTCTGAGGCTTCCCCGGACTACCAGAGGGATCCGAGCACGACACACAAAAAAGGTGGAGCTAAACTCGAAGTGTGTGATGAAAGAAGACCGTCCTAGTTAAAGTAATCGAGGTGATGTCCAGATTGACAGGATCGGTTCGGGATAAGCCGAACCACAACCTAGCACAGGGCTCAAAGCTCAGGGGACCCGCTTCATCTCAAATCCTATGGCCACTGTGGTCCCTCTGTCAGTAGGTGGCAGGCCTCATCTACTTACAACCTCTGCGGAGGAAGTTCAAAGGCATGCGAGTGGCTCCCAGGCCACTCGAGTACATAGTCTTCCACTGTGACTTTGCGTTTCTCTAGAAGCAGAGAAAGCCGAATATGGAGCAACCCGGGTCGGGGATGGCTTCATCCTAGGGGAGAGCCCTTTCTCTGCGATGTGCCCGGCTCCAACTTTTGCTTTCTCCTATTTTACCTGTTGAATTAATTTTCCGGACCTCTCTCGAGCAAGGAAAAGAACTGAGAATATCAGAAAGACAGAGAGAGGCAGGAAAAAGATGAACAGATTCGCCGGGAGCTAACGGACCGCAACACCTTCCCTTCCCCACATTTAGCACGGAGCCTAACACTTAGTAGGCACTTAATAATACTTATTGAATGATTGAGGCTTTTCCTCTATGGGGGAAAATTTTATCTGGGTCTGGGGTACTCCTGGATGTCACTTATAGAACTCTAGGAAGCCAGAGAAGCATGTTGGATAACCAGTGAGAATTCCAAAGCTCGCCGAAGTAGCCTTTTAACATCTCTGGCCCCTCCGCTCCCAATTGCAGTCAACACCTATCTTGTTTGCCTGGCTAGAGCTGATCCTCTGCCTTGCCTGACCCATAGTAAATCGCAGCACAGTTCCCTACACAGGCAGAAGATGCTTTGCCATGTTTCGAAATGTTTCCAAGAAAGATTATTTTGATCCTTAGGAAAATTCATCACATTAGATTCTTTTTGCAAAGATATCAACAGTGGAAAGGCATATACTGTTTAGTGGATAAGTTCTGTAACTCATGGCTCGGTACCGTTTCCGTCTCCCCTCTCAGTTCTGTCTTGAAGTAACTCAACTGACAGCCCAACGAAAACTTCACGGTTGCTTCAGATATTATGAGATTATCTGAAAGCAAAAATTTCTGTGGTAAAATGTGAAGTCCTTGGAACACCATGATTTATGTCAAGAGGTCACGTTGGTCCTTGATTATTATAAATGTTGGTACAGGTTAATGTTCACTATCTTGGTTATTTCGCAGCTGCTGTATTTAAAAGCCATTTAGTGAAAATCATTTTGTTAAGAAAATAGATGCGACACCAAAGATTTCCGTTTTCTTCTCCTGCTTGCCCCCCCCCATCAAAAATTATCGGTTAGAGACCACGAGTCATTCGATAACTAGTTACTGAGAGGCAAAAATCCCATTCGAAAAGGATTCTTAGAAAAGATTAAGGCTGCATTTGATGACCCACGAAACTACTTAAATAGCTGTGAACGTGTTGAATATTTTTTTGATTTAGAAAATAAGTTAAAAGTATATTGTACAGAATGCAATTCAAGATCACATTTGATGACTGTTCTGAAAAGAAAACCAGTTTATTTTTGTTTAATAGGAAGCATAATGATAACTTAAGGACAGAAAGCTAACGTTTGAGTCTTAAAATTTAAGACATGTATAACGTCGCAGACCTTTAAAATTCAGAAAATGGGAACCGTAAGAGTGTAAAATCCAAAAATTCTCAGCTTTTTTCCAGCAAGAGAAATGATCCATCAATTCGGTAACATCTGAATGAAAGGTTCTGAGAACAGAGAGGTACTATTTTCACTAACTGAAACAGAAAAAGCAATTAAACGGGAAATTGAATCCGATGAAAACATTTCCTTTCCCTCCACCTGCTGTTACCACAGAGTTTAGTATATTTATCCAAACCAAAGATAAACTTTTAAAATTTGCCATTAAAGATTTTATTTTTCCATTGTAGATTCCATTCCTTAGTCCACCTAAATGTGTGCATATGTACATGTATACTTTATATACAGATATATAAACGGAAAGACTGCTTCGAAGAATGAATTGAAGGTTAGCCTTCGAGTCAGATCTGCGTTCAAATCTTGCCTCCAAGGTCTATTCAGTATGATCATGGACATGTCACTTAACCTCTCAGTTCTCAACTCTCTAAGATTACAAATTGTGAGGAAGATTCCCATGGTCCTGCGAAGGGAGGCCTTTACTACAGAAATGAAATCACATGTTTGGTCCATTAAATAGATACTATACAAATAGGAAGTCTTCATTCTAACATTACGATTTCCAGTGCCTGTGTCCTTATGAGGATCTCTATTTTCCAGAAGCTCCTATTTAGAAGTGTTTGTGGTTTATCAAGAAAGACTTAAGTTTCTATCCAAATATTTTCAATGTTGTCTTCAAGAATATTTAGAACCGTGGAAAAGTTGCGTTTTCTAGGAAGCATTTTAACATAAAGTGTCCTTGGGACAATCGAAAGGAAACACCTTTTAGTAAATGAAAACTATGAGCGAATGGCATTTTTTTCTTTTAAAACCAACTCTTTGAGGAATACAAACATTTATGGAGACTTAATTGGGGAGACTGAAAAAAGTGATTCCCAGATAATAACTTTTACAGTAATATTTATTACAATGATTCATATTCCTGATAAAATAATGAGCAGACACATTTCCCCCATCAGACTGGGCAGGGGATCGCTAGCGGACTGGAAAGCAGAGAAGCTAGGACTCTCTGCGTTGCTTTTCCAGCCCTCCCGGTTTTGATAGGCAGTGGGTCTTCAGATAGGGTGAATCTCCTGGAAGGCACTAACCGGAGCTCAGTTAAGCCAAACTGTAGATTCTGGGGTTTGCTACTGGAATCGGAATTGAGTGCCAAAGTTAGCAGAGGAAGGACGACTAATATTTCCTGTACCTTCCACATCCTAATTGGGATCAGTTGATTGTATATAAATTTGGGTCGGTCCCTCCAAAGGAATGAATGGTCCCTTCTGCTCCCCAGCTCCTGCTAGTTTCCCCAACACTTCTCTTTCTGTACGATTCAGCTCTATCTCTGGGTTAGGAATGTGCTCCTAGGATTCTCTGCCCGTTCCCCTGCGGTGGCTCTGACGTGAGGAGCCATGTGACAGGCCCCTTTCTGCTATAAGGAGAGAGAAAGGTCCGCCCTCTCTTGGACTCAGCCCCATCCTCTCCACGGTCTCTCCCAGACTCTCACCCAACACACGCGCGCGCGCCGAATCC
The DNA here is from genome assembly GCA_028658325.1 of Potorous gilbertii. Classification (NCBI taxonomy): domain Eukaryota; kingdom Metazoa; phylum Chordata; class Mammalia; order Diprotodontia; family Potoroidae; genus Potorous; species Potorous gilbertii. Next base: position 694,481,669 of record CM053769.1, on the reverse strand, counting down.
CTGCCTCATTTGCCCCCAGCCTTGCCACCTCCTCCTTGGAAAGAGTGGGTGTGGGAGCGCCAGAGGGGGGAGGCAAAGGGGGGAGAGAAAGCCAACTTTTCCGAGCGCCCCGTGCTTGCCTAGGGCGTGTGTTTGTGAGTGTGTTTGTGCACGCTCCCGGAGAAAGGAGAGGAGACCAGAGGAACTGGGGCAGAGCGCGGGGACCCAAAGCGCTGGGGGGCCCCAGTGATCCGGCACCGGCACCGGCCCCAGCCCCGGCCCCAGCCCCAGCACCGGCACCAGCACCGGCACCGGCCCCAGCCCCAGCCCCAGCACCGGCACCAGCACCGGCACCGGCCCCAGCCCCAGCCCCAGCACCGGCACCAGCACCGGCACCGGCCCCAGCACCAGCACCAGCGGCGGCAGCAAGGACGAGAACCGCCCGCAGCCTGGCTCCCTCCGGCCGGGCCAGCCGCCGGGCACCGGGGCGCGGCAGGGGCCTCCAGCCCCGGGCCCCTATGCACCGCCCCGCCGCCGCCGCCGCCGCCGCCGCCGAGGAGCCATGACCCTGAGCGCGGAGATGTCCGATGCCTCCGGACTGGCGGACGAGACCGACATCGACGTGGTGGGGGAGGGCGAGGACGAGGAGGAGGAGGAGGAGGAGGAGGACGGCGGCGGCGGCGGCGGCGGCGGGCCCGGGCTCCGGCGGCGGCGGCGCTCTTACGCTGACGAGGAGGACGAGGAGGAGGACGAGGACGACGAGGAGGACGCGCCGCTCTCCCCGGGGCCCGCGCGCTCCGCGGCCGCTCCGGGGCCGGGCCGGGCCGCGGGGGCCGGCGGCGGGGCGGCGGCGGGCGGCGGGGGCGGCTCGGCGGCGGCGGGGGCGGGCGGCGGCGGCGCGGCCGGGGGCGGCGGCGGCGGCGGCGCCAAGAACCCGCTGGTGAAGCCGCCCTACTCGTACATCGCGCTCATCACCATGGCCATCCTGCAGAGCCCCAAGAAGCGGCTGACGCTGAGCGAGATCTGCGAGTTCATCAGCGGCCGCTTCCCCTACTACCGGGAGAAGTTCCCCGCCTGGCAGAACAGCATCCGCCACAACCTCTCGCTCAACGACTGCTTCGTCAAGATCCCCCGGGAGCCGGGCAACCCGGGCAAGGGCAACTACTGGACGCTGGACCCCGAGTCCGCCGACATGTTCGACAACGGCAGCTTCCTGCGCCGGAGGAAGCGCTTCAAGCGGCAGCCGCTGCTCCCGCCCGCGGCCGCCGAGACGCTGCTGCTGCGGGGCGCCGGGGCCGCGGGGGCCGGAGGGGACCGGGCCGCCGCCGCCGCCGCCGCCGCCGCCGCCGCCGCCGCCCTGTTCCCGCCGCCGCCGCCGCCCGCGCCGCCCCCGCCGCCGCACGCCTTCGGCTACGGCCCCTACAGCTGCGGCTACGGCCTGCAGCTGCAGCCCTACCCGCCTCCCTCGGCCCTGTTCGCCGCCTTTCACCCGCACGCCGCGGCGGCCGCCCACCACCACCCGCCCCCGCCGCCGCCCTCGCCGCCGCCCCCCGCCCACGGGGCCGCGGCCGAGCTGGCCAGGACCGCCTTCAGCTACCCGCCGCCCCCGCTGGGCCCGGGCCTGGCGGGCTCCCTGCAGGCGGCGGCCAAGCCGGGGGCCGGCCCGGGCCTGGCGGGCTCCCTGCAGGCGGCGGCCAAGCCGGGGGCCGGCCCGGGCCTGGCGGGCTCCCTGCAGGCGGCGGCCAAGCCGGGGGCCGGCCCGGGCCTGGCGCGCTCGCCCTTCTCCATCGAGAGCATCATCGGGGGCAGCCTGGGCCCCGCCGCCGCCGCCGCCGCCGCCCAGGCCGCCCAGGCCGCCGCGGCCGCCGCGTCCTCGTCCTCGTCGTCGTCGCCGCTGTCGCCCTCGCCCGCGGCGCCCGGGGGCAGCTGCGCGGCTCAGGCGGCCGTGGTGCCGGCGGCCGCGCTCACCCGCTCCCTGGTGGCCGCCGCGGCCGCCGCCTCGTCGTCCTCGGCAGCCCTGGGGACCCTGCACCCGGGGACGGCCCTGTCCGGCGTGGAGACCTTGACCGCTAGGATTTCCAACTGTTAACGGGTGGTCGCCTTCTTGCCCTTTAAAAGACCAAACAAACGGATTTGAGGGGGAGAAAAGAAAGAAGGTAGGCTATGCGGGGTCCTTCTTCCTCTCCTGACTCGGTGGGGGCTCGGGCTTTGCCTTCGGTTCCCACCCCTCCCCCGCACTCACCTTGACCTCCGTGGGACCCCCACCCCCGCTCCCACCCCAGCGAGGCCGCGAGTGTTGGGCGGCGGACCGGGCTCCCCTCCCGGTGGCCACTATTTATGCAAAGTCAGTCTATGCTGCAGCGGCAGAAACCGTGTGGATGGATGGATCGAGGGTCGGAGGAGGGAGCCGTGTTTGGAAAGTGGTTGCTTTTTTAAAATTTCTTAATTATTTTTATTAATATTAATAAAATAAATCTCTGAGCCCTTTTGCGGTTTCGAGATTCTCAGGTCCAAGGGTTCAAAATCAATAAGGTACAGCAGATTAATAGGAAGGAAAAATAAGAATAGAGGTCCAGAGGGACAGCAGCAAAGCAATACTTTTTCATCTTAGGACACTTGTCTGGTGTACGTTTTTTATAAAAAGGAAAAAATGATTAACATGTTTACACGGAAGAAAAAAAGTCAAGATTATCGTTTCTTATCTTAACCTGTGTTTTGTATCATAATAGACTTATGGAATTTTTATTTTGTACTGAATGCGTATTCTTTAAAAGGAATATTGTAAAATTTACTGGCAACTCCTATTGTACCATTCTAATGTAAGATTTTTACACATTTTCAGAAATAAAAAATTTAATTTTCAAAGAAAATTTACCAAAAAACAGTTGCTTGGATTCGTTCCCCTTAGTTTTCTTTTCCTCTTCTGTTAAAAATAGTTCTTAGTATGAAAGTTTGACGTGCAATAGAATGGAAAAAAATATGAATTTCCAAGAGAGTCATCAAATGGTCCTCTTATGACTTTTCTTTCTCAGTCGAGCTATAAGAAAAGGAGAAAGAAAAGGTGGTGGGAAATAATGTGATTGGGGAATATATTTTAACTGACTTGATCACGTTTAGTCTTCAAAAAGTTTAAGGCAGTTATTTTAAGACAAGGTATGGGACCATTACTTCTAATTCTGGAACGTACTCTTCAAGATGAATAACTTCTACCCACTTTCCATCCCAGTACTATGCAGTTCTGTGTCTGTAGTAAAAATGTAATCTTCAATAATGCTGCAACAGTAGTGGAAAGTCACTTTAAATAATCTTAATTTATCTTTAATTAATCTTAAACATTTTATAAAGAGGAAAAGTTTGAAATATATATAGTATAGATGTTCTCCTTGCTTTAGGTACAAAACACAGTGTTGCTGAAAATAATTTTTCATTTAAAGTTTATTTTCAAATGTGTTAAAGCTTTACATTTGCATAGTGATATATTTAAAAATACAATTATATTCAAGATGGAAAGAATATAAAATTTACAACAGGTGTTTGAACCCCCATGTACTTAAAAGATACATATAACTTTAAGCTAGAATACACGTTACTGAAAAAAATTTCCAAATAAAATTCATGAAATATTTCATCAAACTGATCATATATAAATTTAAGGCATAAATGATCTCCTAAGTTAATTTTAAATATTCTAAAAATATATTCTTAAAACAGCTAATTTCTAATTGGCTGAAAAATGTAAGTCTGTACTTTAAGTGAATATTTTAAAAAAAAAACAGATTGTAATTCTAAATTTTGGACGTGTAATAGTTTATGGCATACGTCTAAATGTGTTTACATAGTTAGTATGTATAGTACAGCTGAAGCCAAGTCAACAAATTCAATCTTTTTACACTACGTATATAATAAGCACATATTATTAAAGATTTGCAGATTTGGTCTCCACTGTGATCTATATGTAAACTGTTAAAAATCGTTTCCATTTTGAAGTCATTTACGCCAGAATGGTAGAACCTTGCAATTTTTATATTTATTATTGAGATTCCTGTCCTTCTTCCCCCTCCCAGGCCCAGACAAATTAAAAACTACTTATGTATAAACACTCTTAATAAGGCAATTCAACATTTACTCTCAGTGATAGTTGAGAAAAAACTGAACAATATTTTAAAACAAATGATATGAACCTGGAAATAAGTAGTTGCAACCTTAAAATACTAGAAAGACCATCGTCTCCTCCCTCCCCACCCCCCACTCCCCATAAATAGTCAAGTAATTCAGACACAGAAGGAGAAGTTTAAAATGGTTTATGGGACTATATCACAAATGCTGCCTCAGAGTGACAACTTTAGTGGAGGCATGCTTTTAAAGATACACAAATTACTGACAGTGAAAGATCCGAAATTTACATCTGAAAGTAATTACCGAAAGGGCAAAGAACAAAATATTGTCTTCATATATAGATTCTGCGTAGAAGTTCTGAAAGTATGGAACTGCAAGCCTTATTCTCAGGCCACAGAAAGTACAGTTTTTTTTCCTGCTTTCTGTCTTTTTAGAGAAAAGGCTAAGAGGCAATGAGGAGGACAGCCCTACCCCCATTAAAATGTGTTTCTCCAGACTCACAAGAAGGGTTTGGCCTCCGGTTTTTTTTCCTGTGGCAACAGAGAGAAAAGGTGTTTACAGTAATGTAGCACACCAGGGTGAAGGGTGCCACAAGATGTAGAGATGGGTTGCCTTTAATCTCTTCTACTCTATTCGGAAACGAAAATGCAAATAATGACTGTCACCAATTCCAGTAGCTGTTACGGTTTCTCATGATGCCGGTTCAGCAATTCTATCCTCCAGGTTTTTGATTCTGCCACCGGCTTTCTAAACCCTGCAGGACAGTGCGGGCCCAAATCCCTGAGCCTTGTGCCCGTAGTGTGCGGCCAGCGGTCAGGCTGGGCTGGCCTAGCAGGTGCTGAAACAAAGGCCGGCCGGCCGCCGAGCCCCGAAGCCTTTGATGGGGCTAACAACATCTCTGCGCCAGGGCTCTTCATTCGCATGCAAATCCAGCGCAATGTCCCCTTTTCTTTGAAGGCAAACAGAAGGATGTTTGTGTATTTGTAGGGATGAAGCCTAGTTGAACAAGACTTCACAAATCGGCTGGACCTCTAAAAATAAACCAATTGAACAAACATTGGTCACTCCTCCTCCCAACTACAAAGTGTGGATTTACTACAACTCATTAACCCGATTTTTTTTTTCTTCTTGTTTCCCCATTTCCATCATATCCTGGTAAAGCTCCGAAACAAATGAGCTGAATTGGGAGGGAATTGCTGCTAATAAGGGAGAGGAATATATAGGGACTAATGGTTCAAGCTGTTCCCCAAAAAGGACCACACAAAAAGGAACTTCTCAATTTATGGTGCTGGTGTAATGCGGAGATCTAATCTAGATCTGGATTTAGCCAAATGTTATCTATTGCTAGCAAAATTAAACCCTTATGGATTGAATTGCACCTTATGCCACACATGGTATCACGACCTAGGAAAGTTTCTTCCTCGATTTCTTTTTCTATATTGGAAAATTATTTCTTTAAAATGAGAAGTCATTGCTACTCGGTGCATTACTGGTGTACTTAACACCCATCTCCATTCCTCTTAAAAATGGAGACAGAGAGAATATGAGAGAAAAGTTACAAAAAGAGTCAAGGAAGGATATATGTGAGATCCTTTCCCATTTTTTAGCAGCTAAGCAGTTTGTACATCCCTTCTCAGCAACTCCTCCCCCGACTCAGCAGAGCTTTCACACGCAAAGATTTTGCTGATGGAACTGTAATTTCTGATATATTTATTATCAAAGTTCTCCAGTGTAACTGGCATAAACAATCATCTTTTACTCCTGAGGGAAAGACTTTTACTTTCCGGAGACTTTTCCCATTTGCTCTCCTATGTTTGTTTTCTGAGAGAGTTGAGGAGGTGACTGTTTTGATGTCACACAGTGTCATTTGTTAAAGGTTATCTGTCAGCTGGAGATTTGAATCTATACCTTTTTCTGTTTTCCCCTTTCTGACTCTTGTGGCTCTGATTTCCTTGCTTAGCTGAGGACCTACTTTGGAGCGCTGCGGCCACCACTGCCGCTGCAGCTGTTTCTGCTGCTGCTCTTGCTTGGGAGTCTGACTTTGCTGCTGAAATGCAATGATTCCCCACTATGATTTCCGTGTCTGAAACTGTCTATTTAAACTAATGCAACAACTCTTTACTTTTCTGAATAATGTTTGTACCTATTTCTGTCACTGTCAGAGAAAACCTAGGTGGGGGGCAGCTTAGACCAAATATCCCACAGCTCGATTTAGCAAGACCTAATCTTAAATTGGCCAGGGATCCTCCCAATGGGGTGATTGAAGGGCTGGCTGAGACCCAGTTAGGATATTAAGGATCATCTTGACCCTTGGAATTGGACCAGGACTGGACCTGGCCAAGGACAGAGGACAAGAAGAAAGTGGAATCCTTCTCTATGTTCCCCACTTGTTGGTTCTTCAGCTAGCAGAGCAAGGTCACAAACACAAACAGATACACTCCAGAAGTTACCACTTGCTTTCTCTCATCTTCTATGACATTGTAATTGTGCATATGCTTTTCGTTGGTAAGTGTGTTTGATGTCACGGCCAGTGTAATGTGGTGTGTTTATAAGGCCATGAATGCAAATGTGTAAATATGTTTGGTGTAAAATCTGGTTCCTTCACCTCCAACAATAGATACCTCCACAGTTTCAGATAATATTACAGTTGACCGGAAGAGTTGGAGATTCTGATCATGACCAGCTGGTAGAGCACTGTGGGGCTTATACTTTCCTAACTGAATTCATTTTTCACCTTAGTTCTCCTCACGTCACATCTTTCCCTTTTTAAAACAGTTTCAGGCTACTCCTTTTAATTTTGACTCATTCTACTCTGGACATTCCGGTTCCTTTATCAAGAAGGTGAGATAGTTGTTATAATTCAGCAATGAGAAGTAAACTCAAAAGAACCATTTCTCTGTACTTTCCCTGGAAAACTACTGATTGCTACTAGGGATCACTTTTGAATTGATAGGGTATCATAACCGTGCTTGTAAAGTATCCACAGTATTAGGGAATGTTCGAATAAAAGGCACTATGAGGGTGACCATAATGAACAGGGAGAGAAACTCATTACCCAGCAGCCACTACTGTCTTCATTGTTTTTGTCATTGCCATCATCATCATCTACTTCTTCTCTTAAAGTGGCATCCAGACTTCCAGGTGGATGGAAAACACTACCCTAGAAGACCTATTTATTTAGAACGCCACTCTTTCACACTCTGGCCTGAGTTCCCCTTTGTTACCTATGCCCAGGCTTAAACTTATCTTAGAGTTGTCCTGTAGGAACAGTTGCATAAGCGAGTTCTTTCAGAAGCCTTCACTTCTGTCAGTTCCACACAGCTCTGCATTTCCCAGCATTCTTTTCTGATTTCTTTCTCTACTGCATCATCTTTAATAAATACATGAACCACCTTGGAACTACTTAATGGTTCTCTAACACACAAAGTTCTCAGCACTTATCAGGCTGAGGGTTTTTTCAGAGTTCTTGGTAAGATGTCCCTGTGTTAACTTCTCTATTGTTTTCTGCTATGGAGATCCCATGCACCTCTGTATCTTTCCCATTGGTAGCTAGCTAAGTGCTTCCTTCTCCCACTCTTTCAGCTTGTCATTTTATTGCTTTCCAGCCTTTAGAGACAATCCCCACAATGACCCAGAAATCATCTTTACTTCTAAAGACTCTGGATTGAAGAGAGGCCTTTTACCTGGAAGAGAACTGATCTCTGAAAGAATAAAGGCGTTTAAAACTTTCTCACCTGATTTCCTTTGGAAAGAAACATGGGGGGGGGGGGAGGGGAGGGCCGGAGAAAGCTCGAGTCCTGCCCTTCCCTCCTTCCCCTTTAATTTTCCACTGCCCCTGAATATTGTATATGTGATACATGCAGCCACGTCTCGCAGAAGGAAGGCCATTGCACATAGACAGACTTAGGCAGATAACTCCTCCAGAGACCCACATTGTAATAGTTACCACTGAAGATGAAACATTGTAAACATTCCTGCCTGTCATTTTTTCCCACCTCTGCCTTCTCTGGACTCCTCTCAGTTCTCTGGACGCAAACAGAGCCAGAAGCTAAGTCGATTCTGTTTCTAGGTTTTCATTCAATAGGGTAGTCTTGGGGATAGGAATTACTGCGTTGTTACCAAGTGGTTGCTTTCTTATGGAAGCCTGCAGAACAGTTTACATTGGCATGGTTCTTAGGTACCAAGGCAGTTGTATTGAAAACACAATAGAAAGAAAACACAATAGCATTTTTTCTTCTTTTCTCTCTTCTTCCATTTCTTCCTCCCCCTCTCTCTCCTTCATCTCATTTCTCCCTTCTCCTCTCCTCTTCTTTCTTCTCCTCTAACCAAGGACTGATGACTAGGGAGATTCCTGGGGAAAAGGAATTTTTTTTAAAGATCAAAACACAGTTATGTACTACCCTTCATTGTGGTCTCTTTTTAAATGTGTGTGTGTGTGTGTGTGTGTGTGTGTGTGTGTGTGTGTGTGTGTGCGCACGCGCGCGCAAGCAGGCTCTGTGGTTTGAGTTGTTTTGTTCTGGACCCAAAGAAAAAGTCACTAATATGGTCATCTTCTGTGGGGAAATCAGACAGTAAATATTGGGAATTTTAGTTAAAGCTGGAAGAATTCAAAAGTTGATGAAGTGTACAGTTTACTCCAGAAATCGGTTATCTTCATCAGGAGGCATTCCCAGATATGTAAGATACTACTAGTAAGGACAGTCTCATCTAACCTAAGTAGAACACAGATAAAATACATTGTGTTGTGAAAATAGTACATTGTCTATCTACATATATAATACACATGTGCTTGTCTATATATACTGAATAAACTCTTCCAGCATGTGCTAACATATTCACAGAGTAATACAAATACTTCTTTTCACTGCATGACCTAAGGAAGTACAGGCAACACCCTGGGACCCGGTCTGAAAGTAACTACTGATACTTGGGGCCATCAAGTAAACTGGAATGTTGTTAAGAGTGACAAAGTGGTGAAACTACATAGGAGAGATAAAAGGGGAACCTAGAGCAGGACCTGATTTGCCCCACAGATAGATCATCTCTTCATAATTGCCAAGGAACTTCTGCTTTTGGCATTACCAACAGGATCACATTTGATTTGAATAGGACTAAAACATGGGATTTTCAGGCAGTAAATGGAGAGGAATTAATTTTCTTTAAAGTCCACTGTGAAAGTTTACTCTTAAATAACCTGACACTTAAAAAGGAACATTCTCACTTAACTTATTACTTGAGGAATTTCAGTTAAATGAAAATGACATTGACAGACATGCCCTATTAACATGAAAGATTGTGGAGGGAAAAAATGCCAGAAAATGAACTACAAACATGCTCACAGCTTTTTTTTTCTTTTTTGAAAAAGAAAAAAAAGGCAGCAGGTTGGGTTCAAATTAACTTCGTAGCTAAATTTTCAAGGTCTCATATACATTTAAGTTCTGTGAAAATAAAAGTACCTATGAACATGCTTCATTAAGTGTAGAAGGTATAAAAATATAAAGTATTACTAAATTGCTTCCATCCCTTTTTCTTTTCTTTGCTGTCTTTCCTTCTGTCCTTTTTTCTTACAGAAAACATGCTTTCTCTAAGCTTTGGAGTGTAGTCTAATGATCTTTCCATCTCTTTAGGAGAATATTTGGTCACATGAAAACAAACAAAAATCCTCTAAAACTTCACTACTTCCCAAACTCCAATTATAGCTGTCAAAGAGATACTGATGACCCTTTACAGAAAGATCTTTGGAGAGAACATACAGACGTTTCTATTGCACTTGTTAATTATAGGGAGCTAGAGACTGATTTTAAATAGATAACTTCTTGACGTTAAAAAAAAAAGACTGCTTCCAGTCTCCCTCTCTCTCTCTCTCCCTCATCTCACCCCCTTATTAATTTATCTGTGTAACGTCTTCATTAACATCTAGTACCTCCCCCCCCCCCTTTTTGGTCAGTCAATATTTACTGAGCACCTGCTGTGTTCCAGAGCACTTTATCCCTTCTCCTGACTTCCCAAAGAAATGAGAAAAAGGTCCCTGCCATGGGGAGAGAGAACACACTTGGAAAATAAGAGAAGTCCATCATCGTGATGAGAAGCAATGCAGGAGGAAAGATCTTTTCATTTACTTCTCCATTTTAGAAGGCACTTTTCGTCACTACGAATTTCCTGGTAAAACTATAGCAAAGCTCCATTTCCAGAAAATGTCTTTATGTGGAAGTACGAGCTGACTAGTGTTACTTTCTGAACATCATGCCTATGGGGGGGGGGCGAAACGAATTCATTGAGGGGGCATCTTGCTCAAAGATCCATAATCCTCAAAAAGGTAACTATACTTTCCTCACCAACTCAAAGGTCAGGTAAGATTGCACTTTTAAGAAGAATAATAAGTAACAACGGAATCATAGTTTCTCGGCCACGAACTCCTTGTGAGACCTTGGGGACAGGGAGGTTTAGTTCTGAGACTCTCAGTTTCCTTCTCTGTAAAATGGACATAGCATACTTGTAATACCTGCCTTAGGGATTGTTGTAAGAAAAATCCTTTGTAAATCTTATAGCACTATATAAATGTGAACTATCTGGGGGCAAAGTTATGAATCCCTAAAGGGAAAGCTTTCCAGACAGAGAGCTAGCTCTTTTTAACCTTACGAATTGAAAATAACACCCTAGTCATTAGGTAGTGCACTTTGCATGCCTGAAATATGTATGTATATAAGAGTGGATGAACTTATGAGTTCTCTGACTCTATGAAATCTGTAAAATGTAAGCTGACAGTTAAAATAACAGCAACTACAACCGCAACCAACTCCTGCTCACTTTTCCCAAAGCAATGCTTTTTAGTATCACAAGTTTCCAGAGAATGTTCATTATAACCACCAGCCCGTTATATTTACCATTTTTCTTTTTGGAGGGGGAGGGAGGGAGAAGAGATAAGGGAGTTTCTCCCGCCAAAATTGTAGGCAAACTCTTCAGAACTTCCAACCTGAATGGACCCACACTCTCCCTACGTTGTGGGGTGCTGGGTGCCCAGGTTCCAAAGGGTATTTGCACCTGCCTCCCTCTGCTCTCGGTGCAGGAGTTAATTAGCCTCTATGCTCGCCCTCGCTAGTCAGTGACCGAAGGTGAGCCATTCTTGTTTTATTTTGTTTTGTTTTAGTTTTTTTCCGAAATAGTCATTGGTAAGTAGAGAAAAGACGACCAAGAAAGCTAGGATTTCCACGTTTTGCTTTTCGGTTTAGGGAGTTTGTATTTTCTGCCTACCTTCCCTCTCTTCTCTTCCTCCTCCCTCTCCCCAAAGCGTCGACTGTCTCTGGAGAATTGTCAACAAACCCTAGCGGGTCAGCTTGGCAAGCCAGGCAGCGTTTAAAGGGCTAGGGTCTAGTTTTGGTGAGGGGTGGGGGTGGGGGGGGTGGGATGATGGTGTTGCTTTTATCCGTGTAACCAAAGCCCTGGCAAGTAATAAATCTCTCCCCAAAGGACTTTTGGATCTTTGATTTGAAAAATCGGATTCCTTTTGTGGAAATAGTTGACAGGAACCTAAAAGGATTAGTTGCATTCCACACAGGATCGTTTTTACTGGCAACATTTTGAAACGATTTGGTCCCTTTCAGACCATAAACAATGTCCAGAAAAATGATCTAACGAGACTTCTATTGTTTTCCTTTGTCTGCGAATCTGTTCGCCGCTTGTGCCAACGGCGTGATTGGGGTTTGACAGGATTTCGCTCCCGAGCAGTGAGTGTACTGTATTTCATTTTCTAGACCCTTTCTATTTGGTTTGTAATCTCATTCGGCTTGAGGCCGGGCGATGTTTTCAAAACGTCAGCCCCTTGAAATGGGAGCTAGTGATTTGTTTCTCCTGTGGCAGAGCGTCCCATGCTGACACGTTGCTCCGAAGTAGTATAATAACACACTTATCACATGCCCAGGCATATGGGAAGATGGGCAATATAATATGCACTAGATAAAAAGCTTCTTGCCCAGTTCCCTGAGATGCTGCCTGCAGGCAGTGGCTTTGAGGCAGCATTAGCTTTCTAAAACCTTTAAAAAGCTAAAACAAACAAGTCCAGATCCTTCAAAATGGGGTTCAGATGGCAGCGCAGTTAGTGGAGAAGGAAGTAAAACTATTAAGTTTTGCGAAATCCGTGTGGCCCGAGCTCTTTGAGCAAGCAGCAGATCTGTTGGTATGTGTTGGAAGCGCTGCCTCGGGTGTCTCGGGTTCCCCACCTCTCCTCAGCTCTCTCCACTGTTTATTTTGTTGTCAGCGGACTTATCAAGATGTTAGTTTGCAGGAGGTTTTGACCTGCCTGGGTGCTTTGGCTGATCAGTACAGGATTTTCCCTCTGTTTTTACACCTGCACATGCTCCACCGCACTCCCCTGCCTGATTTATAGTCCAATTAAAGATCCAGTGTTCCAAAAACCACCCGCGCTGCTTCCCTTCCCCTCGCTGCTTCCCTTCCCCTCGCTATCTTTTGCTAGGTTGCCCTCGGGCTGGAGTAATCGCTGGAATGCACTGGGCCTAGGGCAAGAGGCTCCCAGAAACTGTTTCTCCAGCCTACCCCGTGGCATAGGCAGGAGCGCAGATGTAGACATCAGTTCCTCTCAAGACAAAAGAAGGACAGAGTGTCAGAGAACCATAGTTAGGGGACCCTTACAAATTTCTACTCCCAAAGAAATGGAATGGACAATTTTTGAGGGGCAGGGGGTGACAAGGGAAGGAAGAAAGGGACCCACACAAAACACTACCAAACAGCAGCATGCAATTAAGTTTCTGTGTCTCTCTTTCCCAAACCAAGGATTTTTTCCTTCTTGGATTTTCCAGATTTTTTTTTTTGAAAGAATATTCTCATTGCTACCACACAACCATCCATGGTTCCATAGAGGAGTTAGCAGTCTGTAGAGAGGGCCTCTTGGGAGCGCGTGGCTTATTCAACTAGATTCCATTTTTTTCTGGGCCCCAAGATCTTCTCAGATGATAAAACTGTCTCTTCAGGCCATACAGCCCGAGCTTCATCATTTCAACGCTTTCATGTATTTACTATTGCGTGCCCGCTAAGACCGCTGCACCCATCCTCCTCACCTGCTTCAATACCTGTTACCGCCCTAAACTGCCCCCCCGGAGAGGAATAGAAGCCATTTCCCAACCGTGTTGATCCCAAGGCCGTTTTTGAGAAGGAAGCGGGGCCTTCTCACCTCCACCCGGGTTCCTCTTGGTCTGATTTCTTTCAGGGTCTCTTGTTGCTGATGCTGAAGATGATCCTTCCAGGTTCCCTCTTGAAACCAGGCCTTTTGCAAGGGCCAAAAGTGGGTTATTTGGAATGATTTGAGGGAAGTGAGAGAAAAGATGACGCCCGTGTGTGAGTTTGTAGGTGAATCTTTTTTGGAGATATAGAAGGAGGTTTGGGTTAACAACTTGGGTTGACTTCGTTGTCATATGACAACAACTCGATCGGGAGGACCAGAGTCTCGAGTTTGGTTGTGACCATGCGGCTCGTTGTAGTGTAGTGGAAAGAAACCTAGATTTCGGAGGGTCTGAGTCGGAATCACAACTCTGCTTAGTAGTAATTGGGTGACTGAGCAAGTCGCTAGGCCTCGGTATTCCAGTTTTTAATCTTACAGACCTGGGAGTTGTGTGTGTGTGTTCTCGCCCGTGTGTGCGCGTGTGTGCATGTCCATTTGGGTGTCCAACGCCACTCCAAGTCGGTGCCCAAAGGGCGGCCCTTGCGTTAAGAAGCCTTCCTTGGGAGCGTCCCCCGAAGCTTGCTTTGTGGGTCAGAGCCCAGCAGCCCTATTGGCTTTTCTTTCGCACCTCACCTACTCCTAAATCTTTAAGCAGGCCTTGAAGGCCTCTGCTCTGCGTCTATAGACTTTCTCTGGGGAAGATTAGGCAGCTGGGGATGGGGAAGGGGAGGAAGGTTGGGTGCGGGGCTAAGGGACTAGCGAGGTCAGGGCCCGCCCCTAGCCCAGGGCTCCGGCAGGATTCCACCAAGCCCGGGTGGAGGGCGGGACGGGCTCCGTCTGGACCCTCCTCCATCAGGGCCTTTTCTTTGCTGAGAGAATAAGTTGCTTCCCAACCGAGATTGGCAGCATTGAGCATCTCCCTAACTTAGCTCGGTCTTCTTTCCATCCCTCAAGCCACCTTTCTAATTAGACTAATTAGTAGCTCCGAGGAGTGTCTCCGGGCGGGCCCGGGGGGTGGTGGTGGTGGGGAGTCGGAACGCTTTGGGCCTGTGAAAAGAGGCCTGAATGGCCTCGCTAGGGGGGCGGGCGGGGGCCCTGGCGACCCGCCCGCCATTCAGAACACAGTAACAGTGGCTACATTTGTCCAGCGGCCATTGAAAGGAGTCTCGATTAAAACGTTTGGGAACTCACACCCCCCTGCATCCCCTTTCTAATTAGAGGGGCCCCGAGAGAGCGCGCGGGAGAACCCCGGGATCTAGCCCGCACACAGGTCCTCTCCGCCGCTGCTTTCCGCCCTTTCAGGGCCGCCGCTTGCCTTTGCCCAGACAAAAGTTCTCCGCCTCTCTCCCTCCCTCAGCCACCCACTCTTCCATCCGGTCCCAGTCCTCACCTCAAGCATAGTCGATCAGCCAATAGTCCCTTCTTGGGACAATGCCGAGGACAAGCCAGTGACCAGGATGCGCAAAAGAGGCCGCTGCCTTCTTCCACTCGTGGAAGACCCCCCTTTGCCTCGTAGTCATTTCCTTTTCTTTTTATTTTATTTTTCTCCGTGTGCTTTTGCTTATCTATATCTTTGCGGGTACCTCTTCTCTTCTTATTTGCACTCCCTTCTGTCTAATGAGAGCCTTTGGGTGAGGGAGGAGGCACCTATCTTTCTCAGTTCAGAATTCGTCAGGTCGGGAGAGAGGTCTTCCCTACCTTCGAGGACATTTCTTGCATAAAGAATTGTCACTTTTGTGAAAAGAACTTAGTGAAAGGAGTGCGAAGTGCATAATTTAGCTAGTGACAGTATGGGGAACAATTCCAAGATTATTTAAAGTCCATTGGTAACAGTATTTACTGAGCGCCTAGTATGTTCTCAGATATAAATATGTTCATTTCTTCCTCCTTTTCTTCTCCCTCCTTTAATGCCTCTCAAGACTTTAGATCTGATTAAGTTAAATTTCTCAGCGTTGTTGATAATTGCAACGGCAAAGCAATCATAACTCAAGGAGGTGTCGACTTCTTCCGCCTTTTTAAGACTGGCTATGGTATTCTTTTTCAGGGTTGAGTACCGAGAGGAAACCACCGAGCAAGAGATGAGGCAGCTCCCATCACAGACGCTGAGGCACACCGGACTCATCTCAGTTTCTTCTTGGGTGATGGTGGAGGGAATAGGTGGGTTGTTTTTTTTTTAAGGTAGGGTGAGGGTCACAGATTTGGAACCCTGCTTTGTATTGCAAAAGAGAAGTGACCTGGAGGGTAAGATGTCTACTGCTTCTGCTATAATCCTCCTTAATGGAAAAAAAAAGCCACATGTACAAAGAAATATCATCAGGTCACTGTTCTTAATCTTGTTAGATTAGAAAATGGGAACCTCAGGAAAAGATGCTATTAACTAAATGTCAACCCACAGCATGCAAAATTCCTTGGACCCAAACTTCAAAAACAAGGGAGTGAAAGATGCCATGTGAGAAAGAGGAATCGTGTGATATCGTAGCCTAGAGCTGATCCAAGGAGGGTTTATTGCTTCCATACCAGTGCTTCACGATATTTTTAATTTGACAATTAAAATATGCACCAGATTGCTATGGAACAAATCTTCCAAATTAAGAAAGATGAGGGGAAGGGGAAGCAAGAAGAGGGCTAAAAAATGAGGAATCGTTTTATTTGCACTAGGGGAAAAACTTAAATCTGAAAAGTTTTAGAAATCTTGGGAACTTGAAATGAAAAGCCAAGATCTTGTTCTGGGTGTGATTTAGCAGCCAAAACTTCTTATATTTCCTAACAATATAATCGGGAAGTCACATAATAGGTCAAAAATAGGAGGTTAAATTCTAGAAAGGGGAACTTTATTCAAGTCTAGTTTGAAAAAGCAAAAAGCAAAAAATTGGCCAGGGGATGCATTCTCCACCTTGTCATGACCTCACTTTTCTCTGTCTCTGTCTCTGTCTCTGTCTACCTGTCTGTGTGTCTGTCTCTCTGCAAATTTTTCTGTCTCTCTCCCTCTCTTACGTATGGGAGGAGGAGGTTGAACAGGCAATAACTCAAATAATATAAGAGACATCCACAGTGATTTCGACATTATTGTTGTATTTACTAATAGACTTTGAGGATCACCTTATATCTAAATAAAATTGAAGTGTAATTATAGGTAAATGTAAGGAGATCAGAAGTCACAGGTTGCTTTTGTAATTGGATCCTGCTTCCTCTAGGAGTATTTCAGCTCCCCCAGTAATAATAGTACATTACCATAGTAAGGTTTAAAGACCTCTGAGCTTTAGAAAGAAGTAAACAAGTGAATCTGAGAGAAGAAAGTGATTTCTATCCGTATGTATCTACATTGTCTGTACAGTACTCAGAGCAAAAGCAATCCATGTTACTTGCACACTGAATTTTGTTCTGAGGGCATACTGAGTTGGTATCTATGTATCTCTAAACTTCTTCCCTAGTAGTCAGCACCTGGCAACATAAGGGACCAGTTTACTTTGCCCAGAGGAAAACTGTTCTGCAAAGGTGCTGAAGGCACTGGGTAGTCATCAAAATGGTGATGACCCGTCTCAGCTTTGGACTCTACAATCCCCCAACTCCACAGCCAGTTATTTCACAAATTAATGTTTATTGAAAGGAAGACTAAATCAGAGAATTTGGATAAATCAGTGCAACCCATCTAGAGTAAACAATCAATGGAGACTCTGGCCATTCAATTTGAAATCCAGCCCCTTTTCCCACATGAAGGACAATGCTTTCAATCATGTGAGGAGTCAATCAAGATCTTGTATCATCAGGTCAGTCAATGCCTCCAGAAATTAGGAATTAGAGGAAAATAACAGACTGAAAATAACTTTGCTGCGTTGTTTATGTTTTGGCTAGCACCTAAGTTTATAAATTTTGAAAATATAGTTTTAAAAATTAAGGTCCCTTCCCCCAATTTAAAACATCATGAAAAGAACAATCACTGTCATTGGGACCTCTTCCTAATGGAGCCAGAAAGACATCTACTCAACAAATAGCTTCCAATCTTAATGAAGGGATGCTTCAGTTTTACTTAAAATTTATGCAACGTCCCATTGAGGCAAGCTTCTGCTTATAGAAAGCAATAATATTCCATGTTATGTTTCTGAGGTAAATACAGTAGTTCTGTGACTTTGATGGTCCAACTGTGTTTTTCTTTATAGTCATTTGTTTCTAATTATTAGTAGAAATCAGGACTGAATCTGTAATTTCATTGATATAGATAATTCTTAGGTGAGAAAGTGCCTTTTTTTTGTAACTTAGAGTCTTAGAGGCACCTAGAACACTGAGAGATTGAGTGACTTTCTTGGGGGTCACACATCTAGGGGAGACCACGTCTCTCCATTCACTCTGCCATACTGCCCTTTAATTATTAATGAAGATATTTAACTTTGTAATTCCTTTTTTTCTTGGGCATTTTATATTTATAACACTCATGTACCTTCCATTTTATAATACAAGATTACGAAGAGTACACTTATGTTAAATTATTATTTTTAATTTCTAGCTATCGTTCTAGTCTACTGCCTCTTTATTGTTTGAAAATTACTCTGGACTCTAGAAGCTGATGCCAATGGAGCACAAGTTCTTGCAGGTCTGATCAAGATGGAAAGGTACAGGTCTGGTGATGGGCTAGGTGCCTGTTGTTCCTATACCAGCTTAGCCAAATTCAGAAAGTTCCATCACTGAGTGACAAACTACAGGATGATGAATTCACTATTTGGCCATAGCAATTCTGTCTTTTAGATTTTATGGGAACCTTTTGCTCTGCACTGCAACATTTCTGTATATAATCTCTCATCTCCCATTAGATCCTTCCTTATAACAAGGAAAGACAGTTAAATAAAGTCAACAAGCTGTGTTTGATAGTTTTTTCAACATTCTCCACTCGCTCCACTGCCTCTGTGAGGAGAAGGAAAGTTCCATCATCAATTATTTGGGACTGGAGTTGCTTGTTATAGCTAACCAGAGTTTAGTTGTATTTTAGTGTTGTTTTCATTTATGTTATCAGAGTCATTGTGACCCCATAAAGGGATTCTTGAAAGCTATCTACTCATTCCTAGGAGTGCTGTGATCTGCATCCATGGAGAGGTTACCAGCACTGGTGTAATCTCTAGGTCACTGATGTATGGAAACATCATTATAACTTCCATCATATTCTTTCCCATTCTTTTTAAAGGAACTTAATCATTAACAAAGACAAGTATTTCAATATATATATGAAAGAACATATAGGGAGATTATATAAAAACTGTCAGCTTCATTACAGTTTTTAAATATCTTTAACAATGTTGAAAAATACTCTATTTGTGTCACTTTCTGTACTTTTTCCTTCTCTGCATTGAAGTGGTTTATTGATTTTCTTTCTTCCATGACTGTCATAATTCACTAACTTATTATCCCCACAATGTCCTTCCAGCAGAGCCCTCCTTTGTAACAAATATGTCTAAATATTTTCGTTACATATAGGACAAATCAGCACAAAGTCCATGTCTGGGAATGTATATCTCATTCTGTATTTTGAGTTCATCACCTCTCTACAGTCTCTGGGATATACGTTTCATCACCCATTTTTCAGAGTCATGTTAACTGCTTTGGTTGGAGTTTCGAAGTCTTTTAGAATTGTTTTTCCTTATTGTGACCATCATGTATATTATTTTCCTGGTTCCATTCATTTCTTTCTTCATCAGTTCACACTTGTTTTTCTGTATTTCTCCAAATCTCTTTTTTCATCTCGTGGTCCAATAAATTTCCATCATATTAATATATTATAACTTGTTGAGTCATTCTTCAATTGATAGGTACCTGTTTTGTAGTTAAATTTTTTTTAGTTACATATAAAAACAATTTCCATATTATTTTTTAAAAAAATAAATTGAGTTCCAAATTCTCTCCCTATTTCTCTCTTCTTCCCCCTTCTTGAGATGGCAAACGATTGAGTGTAGATTAAACATGTGCAGGCATGCAAAACATAATTCCATATTAGTCATGTTGTAAAGGGAAAAAAAATAAAGAAAATGAAAAATAGTATTCTTCCATCTACATTCAGATTCCATCAGCTTTTTCTCTGGAGGTAGATAGCATTTTTCATCATAAGACTTTCAGAATTGTGTCTTGGTTCTTTGTATTGCTGAGAATACTATGTCATTCACGGTTGATCATGGTACACTATTGCTGTTTCTGTGCACAATGTTCTGCTGGTTCTGCTCGCTTCACTTTGCATCAATTCATATAAGTCTTTCCAGGTTTTTCTGAAAGCCTGCTCTTCACTTCTTGTAGCACAACAATATTCCATGATAATCACATGCCACAACTTATTCAGCCATTCTCCAGTTGATGGACATACCCTCAATTTACAATTCTTTACCACCACAAAAAAGAGATGCCATAAATATTTTTGTACATATAGGTCCTTTTCATTAAAAAAAAAATCTCTTTGGGATACAGACCTGGTAGTGGTATTATATAGCTGGGTCAAAGGGTATGCACAGTTTTATAGCCCTTTGCACATAGTTCCAAATTGCTTTTCAGAATTGTTGATTCAATTTATAACTCCACCAATAATGCATTAGCGTTCCAACATTTCCCACATATTCTCCTACATTTATCATTTTCCTTTTTTTTTTTGTCATATTAGCCAATCTGATAGATGTATGGTGGTACTTAAGAGTTGTTTTAATTTGCTTTTCTCTAATCAATGTTCTTCTTCTAATCAACTTATTGGAATATAATTGGACAGACTAGCTCCTAATAATTGTTCTAATTTCTTTTCTTCATTGGTGGTGAATTCAACCTTTTCATTTTTTATACAGGTAGTTTGGATTTAGAACATTTTTTTCATATGACAATATATAACTTTGATTCCTTCATCTGAAAACTGCCTGTTAATATCCTTTGACCATTTATTAATTGGAGAATGACTTGTATTTGTATATTTGACTCAGTTCTCTATGTAGTTGAGAAATGAGGCCTTTATCAGAGAAACTTGTTATAAAATACTTACCTCCCCCAGTTTTTTGCTTTCTTCTAATCTTGGATGCATTGGTTTTGTTTGTGCAAAACCTTTTTAATTTAATGTAATCAAAATTATTCACTTTATATTCCATAATGCTCTCTCTTATTTGGTCATAAATTCTTCCTTTATCCATATATCTGACAGGTAAACTATTCCACGCTCCCCTAATTTGTTTATGGGATCACCTTTATGTGTAAAATGTACCCATTTTTACCTTGGTATATGATATGAAATGTTAGTCTAAACTTTGTTTCTACCAAATTGCTTTTCAGTTTTCCCAACAGTTTTTGTCAGACAGTGAATTTTTGAACCAAAAGATGGGATCTTTGCATTTATCAAACACCATATTACTATCGTGATTATCGTTATGTGTGCCCAACCTATTCCAATAATCCACCATCCTATCTCTAGTCAGTACTAGATGATTTTTCTGATTACCACTTTATAAAACAGTTTGAGAGCTTCTATGGCTAGTCCATCATCCATCACACTTCTTCCCCTCTATTAAATCTCGACTTCTTGTTTTTCCAGATGAATTGTGTTACTATTTTTTCTAGCTCTATAAAATATTTTTTGATTATTTGATTGATGTGGCACTGAATAAATTAATTTAGGTAGAATTTATTTTATTGGCTTGGGCTACCCATGAACAATTGACATGCCTGCAGTTGTTCAGATCTGACTTTATTAGTGTGAAAAGTGTTTTGTAATTGTGTTCATGTAATTCCTGGGTTTGTCTTGGCAGTTAGACTCCCAAGTATTTTATATTGTCTACAGTTATTTTAAACTGAATTTCTCTTTCTATCTCTTGCTGCTGTACTTTGTTGGTAATATGTAGAAATGCTAATGATTTATGTAGTTTCATTTTATATTCTACAACCTTGCTAAAGTTGTTAATTGTTTCAACTAGTCTTTTAGTTGATTCTCTAGGATTCTCCAAGTAACCTACCTCACCTGTAAAGAGTGCTGGGGTTTTGCTTCCCCAAAGCTCATTTTAATTTCTATAATTACTTTTCCTTCTCTTAGTTTTATAGATAGCATTTCTAGTACAATATTGAATAACAGTGGTGATAGTGGGTATCCTTGCTTCACCCCTGAGCTTATTAGAAAGGCTTCTAGCTTATATTACAGAAAATACTTGCTGATGGCTTTAGATAGATGCAACATAATTCTAAGGAAAGCTCCATTTATATTTATGCTTTCTTGTGTTTTTAATAGGAATGAGTGTTATATTTTGTCAAAAATTTTTCTTGCATCTATTGACATAATCATGATTTTTGTTGGTTTCATTAATGATATGGTCAATTATGCTGATAGTTTTCCTAATATTGAGCCAGCCTTGCATTCATAACATAAATCTCACCTGATCATAGTGTATGATCTTTGTGACATATTGCTATAATCTCCTTGCCAGTATTTTTTAAAAATTTTTTACGTCAGAATTCATTAGGAAAATTGGTCTATAGTTTTCGTTCTCTGTTTCTCTGTTTTCATGGTTGAGTTATTACCACCATATCTGTGTTGTAAAAAAAATTCATAGGACTTCTAGTCTATTTTTCTGGATAGTTTGCCTAGTATTAGAATTAATTGTTCTTTAAAAGTTTGGTAGAATTCACTTGTGAATCCATATGGTCCTGGTGATTTTTTCATAGGGAGCTCACTAATGGTTTGTTCAATTTCTTTTTCTAAGATGGGGTTATTTAAGTATTCTATTTCCTCTTCTGTTAGTCTGACTAATTTATATCTTGTAAATATTCATCCATTTCACTTAGACTGTCAGATTTATTGGCATGTAATTGGGCAAACTAGTTCTAATTTTTTCTTTATTGGTGGTGAATTCAACCTTTTCATTTTTATTCAGGTACTTTGGTTTTCTTCTTTCATTTTAAAAATCAAATTGGCTAAAAGTTTATCTATTTTATAGATTCCTCTAATCCCCCTTAAACCCATCTCTTGGTTTTATTTGTTAGTTATATGATCTTTTTACTTTAAATTTTAGTTAGTCTCTCCTTTCAATTTATTAATCTCTCCTTTGATTTTCAGGATTTCCTAGGTGATATTTAATTGAGGATTTAAAATTTGTTCTTTTTAAAAATGTTTTTAGTTGCATGGCCAATTCATTGATTTGCTCTTTCTCTGCTTTATTGATGTAAATATAGAGAGATATAAAGTTTCATCTAAGTACTGCTTTGGTTGCATCACATACATTTTGGTGTGTTGTCTCATTGTTTTGATTTTCTTTAATGAAATTATTGATTGCTTCTATGATTTGTTCTTCAACTCACTTATTCTTTAGGGTTAGATTATTTAGTTTCCAAATAATTTTTAATCTATCTTTCAACCACCATTTATTAAAGGTAGTTTTATTACATGGTGCTCTGAAAAGGATCCATTTAATATTTCTGCTTTTCTGCATTTGTTTGTGAGGATTTTATGCCCTCCATGCACCCTGAGTAAAAGGGATATGTCTTTCTATTCCCATCTAATGTTTTCCAGAGATCTATCATATCTAACTTTTCTAAAATTCTCTTCTCCTTAATTTCCTACTTCTTTCTTTGTTGTTTTTTTTGTTAGATTTATTTCTGACAGAGGAAAGTTGAGGTCCCCCACTATTATAGTTTTATTGTCTATTTACTCCTGTAATTCATTTAACTTTTCCTTTAAGAATTTAAATGTTATGCTATTTAGTGCATATATGGTTCAGTATTGATATTACTTCATTGTTTTTGTTACTTTTTAGCAATATGTAGTTTCCTTTTAATTAGATCTATTCTTGCTTTTAGCTTGTCTGAGATCATGATCGCTACTTTTTAAAAAAATTTAGCTGAAACAGAATACATTCTACTTCAAACCCTTACCTTTACTCTGTGACTCTTTGCTGCAGATATGTTTCTTGTTAAAACAACAACAGTAAAACAACACAACACATTGAAGAATCTGGTTTTTAACCCACTTTGCTATCCAATTCTGTTTTATGAATGAGTTCATCCTGTTCATGTTCACAGTTATGATTGACTATGTGTTTTCCTCCATCCTATTCCCTCCTGTTTATCCTTCTCTCTCTCTCTCTCTCTCTCTCTCTCTCTCTCTCTCTCTCTCTCGCCTTCCTCCTCAAAAGTATTTTGCTTCTAACTACCACCGCCCCCAATTTGTCCTCCTTTGTATTACCCCCCCCCCCACACACACACACTTCTCTTCTCTCCTTCCCCTCCTACTTCCCTGTAGGATAAGATAGATTTTTATACCCAACAGAGTGTGTTAATCCCTCTTTTAGCCAATTCTGGTAAGATTAGGATTCAAACATTGTTTGCCGCCCCCCCCCCATCTATCTTCCCCTTCACTGTAAAACCTTTTTTGCCCTGCTTTTATAAGAGATAATTTTCCCCATTCTACCATTCCCATCCTCTTTCTCCCAGTGTATCCCCCTTTTTTATTCTTTAATATTTTTCACATCATCCTATGATAGTCAACTCATACTGATGCCATCAATCTTTGTATACTCCTAACTGCCTTAATAATGGCACAGTTCTCAGGAGTTATAAGTATCATCTTCCGTAGGAATGTAAACAGTTTAACCTTTTGATTTCTCTTTCCTATTTATTTTTACAAGTAGGTTTCAGTGCTTCTCTTGAGTTTTGTATTTGAAAATCAAATTTTCTGTTTAGCTTTGATGTTTTCATTAGGAATGCTTGACAGTCCTCTATTTCATTAAATATCTATTTTTTCCCCTTGAAAGGTTATACTCAGTTTTGCTTAGTAGGTAATTCTTGGTTATAATTTTGGATCCAAGGGCTTTGTATTTGAATCCAAATACAAAAAAATTCTCTTTCCTATTTATTTTTACAAGCAGGTTTCAATGCTTCTCGTAAGCTTTGTATTTGAAATCCTGGGCCTAAGGCTAGATTGTGTCCCCAGGTCTGACAGACCCTTCCCACTGACTTTCAAAATTGTGTTTGGTGTTTATGGGTTGAGAAGTCTGGAAACCACCGCAGCTGCCTGTGAGTCAGTCCTTTGAGGCCTGTATACATCTATACAGGCATAGCCCCACTGTACTGTGCTCCACTACCAACTCAGTGTGACAGACCCTTTCTGTTGACCTTCCAGGTTGTCTTGAGTCAATTTGTGGGTTCTGCAACTCTAGAATTTGTTTACAGTCATTTTTTACAGGTATTTGGAAGGTTTTGGGGAAGAGCTTGAGCAAGTTCCTGCTTTCACTCCATCATCTTGGCTCTGCCCCCTGAATTATTTTCTTCAGTGACATTTTGTATTTCCTTTCCCATTTGGATGATTCTACTTCTTAAGAAGTTGTTTTCTTCAGTGAATTTTTGTACATCTTTTCCCATTTGTTTTGGTATATCCTTTATCAAGGTTTTGACTTTTTTCATGATTCTCTTGCATCACTCTCATTTCTTTTCCCAATTTTTCTTATACTTCTCTCATTTGACTTAAAAAAATATTTTTGAGCTCTTCCAGGAATTCCTTTGGGGTCTGGCACCAATTCACATTTTTGAAAAAATCTTTGTATGTAGTCATTTTGACATCATTGTCCTCTTCTGAGTTTGTATTATGATCTTTCCTGTCACCATAGTATGATCACTTTGCTACAACAAAAACTGCTGCTATAAATTTTTATTCATAAGGTCTTTTCCCACTGGTCCTTGACCTTCTTTGGTACATGTCTCATAGTAGTGTTGTTGATTCAGAGGGTAGGAATAGTTTAGTTACTTTTGGGCTGAAGTTTTAAATTGCTTTCTAGAAGGGTTGAACCAAATTCACTGATCCACTGACAGCACCTGTCCTCTCATAACCCTTCCAACAATTGCTATTTTTTTCCTCTTTTGTCCTGTTTGCATTCTGATAGGTGTGAGAAGGATGTGATACTTCTTGGACTCACTTCAGTGAGAGCAAATGTTCACCTTTTTAAGAATATATCTGTATTTTGGAAATAAGTAAAAGTAACTGGGAGACTGTTTAATAAGGTAAATGATTAAGTGGGATTTTGGTTAAAAAAATTTATGCTTTTTAAAATCTCATTAAGCATTCTCTATTTGGCAAAGGGATTTGTGGAGACCCCAGAGACTATACAGTCTTATTTTGAATAGGGAGTTAGAGAATACGTTAATTGTATTTGAAGACAGTCCCCAAAGTTGTTTTAAGCAATGATACCATTGTTGAAACAAGCATATAGCCTCCTGAATTAAGTGCTTTGAAGGAAGTCATTTATTTGGATATATAAATGATGGTACATATGTTTAAAAAGGTCTCATTACATTAAACTCAGACCTCCTAAATGTATTCCAGAAAAGCAATATTTAAATTAAAATTTGAAAAGCAAATATATAAAAGTAACTCAATATTGAAAGGAACTCTGTCTTGGGTTGATGTCCATCCGGACAGGAATTTCTAGTGGCATGTTCTAGGAATCTATCCTTGGTCCCATGGTTAAACATTATTGTCAATGGCTTAGATGAAGGCATAGATGGAATGGTCATAAAATTTTAGAAGATACAGACCTGGGAAGGATGTTTGTAAAGCTAAAACAATGATCTATGTCTAATGAGGCAAAGTTTGACAGAGGATAGCATAAAGTCCAGTGCTTCGACTGAAAAAGGCAACTTCACAATTACAAGATGGAGAAACATGGCTAGCCAATGGTTCATGAGAAAAAGATTAGGGGAATGGATCTTAGGGGATTAACTGATCAGTATGAGTGAAAAATGTGGCATGGCAGTTCAAAGAGCTAATGTGATTTTTAGGTCGCATTAAGAAAATTCATAGTGTCCAGAAAGAGGGAAATGATAGCACCATTATATTCTTCTGCCTTCATCATATCCCTTCTGGGGTAATGTTTTCAGATATGAGTACCACCTTTTGAGGGGGACTTTGTCAAGTTGAAGAGCATTTAGAAGAGCTTCAAGAGCATGACCAGGTGCTTTACGGGAATCAGTTGTAGGAATTAGGAACACCTAGACTGCAGAAGAAGAGACTTAGGGAAGGAAGGTGGGGAGTAGGAACATGATAGCTGTACTCAAGTACTTGAAGAACTATTATGTAGAAACCATGTCCAAATCCAAGGTTACAGAAGAACTATAGTGAAATACTTTTTGTATCACAAGAAGAGTTTGTTTCACTAGGGGAATCACATAAATCTTAGGTCTGGGAAGGACTTGCTTAGCTTGGCTCCCAGAAGGCAGAATTAGGAGTCATGGGTGGAAAGAGGTAGTTTTAGATTTGATATAAGAAAAAAATTCCTAATAATTAAAGATGTCCAAAAGTGGACTGGCTTGCCTTGAGAGGTAGATGTCTAGATGTCTTCCAGAAAAGCAGGATATGTATGCACGTTGCAGAAAGGATTTCTGTACAGTTAAGTCTTGGACTAAACCATCTTTTTGCCTCTTGAAACTTTGAGATTCTGTGATTTGTGAATCATTTTGTAAAGAGTCTTTTTTCTTCCACAAAAGCATTATACTTCATTTGAGTTATTCATTTTAGATCTTGGAATGTGGCATTTTATTAATTCATTCATTTAAATTAATTGATTTGTCTGTCTATCATCAATGTATCTATCTATGTATCTAATCATTTGAGATTGGGTCTCCCTATCTCACTTGATTTGGAAGTACGCTAGCCATTCATGGACCTATTTTCACTGCTAGTTGTCACAGAAGTTTTGACTTTCTCCATTTCTGATTTGGACCAATTCCCCCTCTTTAAGCAAGCTGGTGGTCCCACCTCCTGTGGCCTGATCATGTTGGTGCCAAAATTAATTTGGACATCCAATCAACTTTAGCCTTCCTGCAGTCAAAAACTCGCAAGCTCAGGTGATCCATGAGTCTCAGCCTCCCCATTACCAGGGATTGGAATGTAATATTTTTTTAAAAAAGACATAGATCCTCCACAATTTCCTCCTCTCTTACATTACAGAATGAAGTTGACTCAGTCTAGGACACCTTCTTTTCATCTTCAAGGTCCATGTCAAAATTTTCTATAAGATTCTTTAACTAAAATTATCCTCTGAGGAGAATCTCTATAGCACAAATATTTCAGGCATTCCCTTCACAATATGATGAATGAGTCAAGATGCTAAGAAAAGGACATTTCCATTCCTGTTGTAAGATAATAAGATCAGAAATGACTGGAAATTCCTGCTGTCAACATTTGAACTACATGCCAGGTTCTTTTCCCTTGAATATTGCACTGTTTTATTATTTCATTTCTACCAGGAATTGTGGCATTCTAAATGTAACTAGTGGTTTACCACTTTTATACAAATGGGCTTTATTATTTTTGGAGATTTACATATCGGGAAAAGAAGCACACACTTTATTCTAACTCATTTATTGCTTTACCTGGTTGATCATGAAGAAAGAGTATTTGACATATGGTGAGAAAGGTTCTATAGAAACTACATTTTGAAATGAACTTCAACAAATGAAATAAGCATGATTAGAGACAGTATTCAAATCTTTTGCCCAAAGTATAATTTCTACAGGTTGGAAAAATAGTAAAAAAAAAACATGCAAAAAATAAATATCTTTAGAGGTCCACAGGAAGTAGAAGGTATTCAAAATTAAGCTAGTAGAAAATAAACTTTTTCAGATGGCTTGGACATTTAGAAGAAAACCTAGCAGCATTTTCTAGTTAGAGCTTTACAACTTTAAAAGGAGAATTGCCAAATTATGGAAAATTCAAATTTGAAATTTGCTAGGATTGTAGATATTGAGTTTAGAAGATGCAATTTTTAAGCATTTATATAGCATTCTTTAAAAAAAAATTTGAATTCCAAATTTTCTCCCTCTCTCTGGTCCCTCCACTACTCAATGAGAAGGCAAGCGATAAGCTATTAATTATGTATGTGAAATCTTGCAAGGTATATTTCTGTATCAGTCATGTTTTAAAAAGCAAGAATAAAGTGAAAAAATTATACTTCATTTTCCACTTAGAATTCACCAGTTCTTACTCTGGAGGTAGATATCATTTTTTATTATGAGTCCTTCAGATTGTCTTGGTTGTTATATAGATCAGAGGAAAGTCCGATACCGAAGCTGGAACTTAAATACTTTGGTCACATAATGAGAAGACTGGACTCATTGGAAAAGACCCTGATCTTAGGAAAGATGGGAGGCAGAAAAACGAGGGGATGGAAGAGGCTGAGATGGTAGGGAATGTCATGCAAGCAGTGAACATGAGCTTGGATAGACTTTGAGAGATAGTGGAGGACAGAAGAGTCGGGTGTGCTATGAAGAGTCAGACATGACAACAGCCCAAAACTAAGTCTTTCTCATTTGACATCTTCACAATGTCACTCTTACTGTGTGCAATGACCTCTTGATTCTGCTCGCTTCACTCTGATTTAATTCATATAGATAGAAGATGTAATTTTTTTTAGAAAAAAGGTAATTATTTGGTTACCAACAAACAAAAGAATATCATACATGATACCTATGCTATTG